>KV453847.1:39554-566826 GCA_001661425.1 Ogataea arabinofermentans
CAATCAATCAATCAATCAATCAATCAATCAATCAATTAAACAGAAAGAAAGAAAGAAAGTGAGTAATTATGAATTTCCAAAGAAACTTGTTATTTTTGTTCTTGATGTTTTTGTTGTTTTTGTTTGAATTTTTCATTGATTTTGAATTTTCAACAAATTATAAAATAACCATACTATACTTATGAACAACATCCAAATAATTTCCCAAAGAAACCTGCATCTTTTGTAGATTCAACATCATTGTTATTGCCTGAATTTTTCTTTGATTGTGAATTTTTAACAGGTTCACTAGTTGCAATAGGTTGTTGATTTTGTTGTATATTAGACTGATGATATCCTTGATATTGTTGTGCCTGTTGTTGTGCCTGTTGATTTTGTGCCTGTTGTTGTGATTGCTGTATTTGTTGAGATTGTTGTATTTGTTGAGGTGAATTTGATAAATTATTTTGAATTTGAACTGGTGAAAATCTACCATTTTTATCTGGTAAATTAGGTAATGGTCTATCAGAAGTTTGAGCATCACCAGCAGCAGCAGCACCAGCAGCAACACCACCAGAAACACCAGCAGCTGTTTGTTGTGGTATTGCTGTTTGATTTGTTGGTTGTGTTGGTTGATTAGCTCTTGATCTTCTTTGTTGATTATGACGATGTCTTTCACCAGGTGGATTTGGATGACCATAACCATGCAGATTTGGTTTTTTATTAATTGAAGCATCCCAACCACGACCATTATTTAAATCCATCCAATCATAATGACCATCAACTTTTTCACCAACTTCTTCAACAGCAGCTAATAATAATCTACGATAACCATCATAATCAGGATCAGCATCAAATTGTAAACTTCTAACTGAATCTAAATAATGAGCAAATTGACGTGGATAACCTTGACATAAATCTAATACAGGAGTTGTTCTCTTTTTTTCACCAATTTTTTCATATTTTTGTTTATTTGTTGGAGCTTTTAAACCTTGCCAAGGTAATTGACCTCTTAAAAAATAAAAGAAAACATGACCTAAAGCTTCTAAATCATCTCTTCTTGATTGTTCTCTACCTAAATGAGTATTAACACTCATATATCTAGCAGTACCACTTAAAGATTTTTTTTCTCTATATGGAATATGTTGTTTTGTTCTTGGATCTCTATATTGTTTAGCCATACCAAAATCAACTAAATGAACTGAATTTTCATCAGGTAAACCATTTCTACCAATTAAAAAATTATCAGGTTTAATATCTCTATAAATTAAATCATGTTCATGAACACGTTGAATTAAAGTAATCATTTGAGCAGCAACTTGAGCAACAGTTTTAACACTAAATTTACGTCCACACCAATCAAATAAATCTTCTAATGAAGGACCTAATAAATCAATAACTAAAATATTATGTAAACCTTCTTGACCAAAATAATAAGCACTTGGAATACCTTTTAAACCATTTAAATGTTTATAAGTTCTATATTCATCTCTTAATTGAGGAGCTTCAGTTTTTCTTGGTTCGAATTTAATTGCAACAGGAATTCCATTAATTAAATTAGTACCTTCAAAGATAACACCAAATGAACCTTCACCAATTTTTTTACCAATTTTATAATGTAAACCAACAACTTGAGAATTGTTTGAAGAAGAAGTAGTAGAAGATGTTTGTTGTTGTTGTTGTTGTTGTTGTAATTGTAATTGTTGTGATTGAGATTGAGATTGTAATTGTTGAGAATTATTACCAGTTGATTGTTGAATTTGTTGTGAATTTGAATATTGAGGAGCAGTTGATAAATTTTGATAAGAATTAGTATTACTATTTATATTACCAGAAGCAGCTAAAGCAGCAGCTGCAACAGCAGGAGATTGTATATTTTGTCTTGTTGACATGATGAGATATTAATTAACGTTGATGGATGAATGGATGAATGGATGATTGATATATGAAAGGATCAATTAAAATAAACACACGCTGATGTAATTAATTAATTGAATGATTTGATTTGATTTGAACGTGATGTATGTATGATGTTCAATCAAATGGAAAAGGAATTTATATGTTTATTTTGTGAAATTGAATTTTATAAGATCATAAACAAAGATAGAAAGATGAAGAAAGAAATTAGTAGTAAAAAAGAAAAAAAAAAAGAAGGACACAGTTTATAGTTTATTGAGTATGTGTCTTTTAATAGAACTTTTAATAGTATGATGATGAAGATAATAATTAATAAGACTTAACTTAATGATAAGTTAAGATGAATTAATTGAAAGTGATACTAAATGGATATAGTATTGTGATTAACAATAGTATAGTATAGTAGTAGTAATAGTATAGTATAGTGAGAGAGGGATCTTGTTTACTTTGTTGTTTGCCAATTCTGAGTTGAAGTTGAATTTGAAGTTGCGTGTGTGCGAATTGCGAGTTTGAGAATTTGAGAATTTTAATTTTAATTTTAATTTGGAAACGCCGGTTTGTAAAGTGGCTGAGTGAGTGAGTGAGTGAGTGTGTGAGTGAGGCGTAGTAAGATATAAGTATCTGGTGTAGAGATGTAAATAATAAAACATTACAAGTCGATCGACGTATAATAATAAGACAACACAACACCGGACAAGCCGATAATAAATAAATAAATAAATGAGATTAAATAATCAACACTTAACAGTTCAGCAGTTAAAAGTGACATCACTTTAATTGCATTGTTAATTAACAGCCGCATTTGAGTGACATCACTCAGATCTGTTCATTCAACATTCATTCAATTAACGTTGTTATTTCTATTTCAATCACATTTTTTTTCAACATTTTGGCTGCTTATTATGATTCTGTTGTATATATATATATATATATACTTGGCTAATCTTTAAATATGTATCCAATATACTACTATCTCTTTAATTCTTATATTCTTATATTCTTATATATATATAATCTACACTCTTTCCCTTAACTTCACTTCACCTCTTATAAATGTTAACAAGTTGTAATTTATCTTTAAATTTTAACTTGTTACGCCCTTATTGTCAATTACATAAGAATTGTCATCACCCTAATATCTCTTCTTTACTATATAACAATCATTCCTCAAGATCAATTCATAAATCAACTTCTAAAATGGGTATTAATAATATAATAAGATTTGAACATGCTAATGATCCTACAATTGAAAATAAACATCATCATCATAAACATAAACAAAGTATTTCAATTGATCCTTTAGATAGACCAATTGTTGAAGAAGAACAAGTTGAAGATGAAGAAAATCTGTTACAAAAAGATTTACTCAACAATAATAACTCTTCAACTTCTTCATTATCTTCTCAATCAACTTATGAATCTTCTGATTCTTATCCTTTCCAATTTAGTAGAGATTCTTCATTACAAGATTTTTTAAAATCAAATAAACAAGCAACAGATAATTTAAAAATTCGTAATCCTGAAATCTTAGAAAGATCAGGTAAAGGTCAATCACCACATACTTTATGGATTGGTTGTTCAGATTCAAGAATTAATGAATGTACTGCATTAGGTTGTCAACCTGGTGAAATTTTTACATTAAGAAATATAGCTAATTTAATTTCATATCAAGATTTTAGTTCAATGAGTGCTTTAAAATTTGCAATCGATGTTTTAAAAGTGAGGAAAATTATTGTTTGTGGTCATACTGATTGTGGTGGTGTTTGGGCTTCATTATCAAGTAAAAAAATTGGTGATGTTTTAGATAGTTGGTTAACTCCAATTAGACAAATTCGTGCACAAAATTTAAATTTATTAAAATCAATTAATGATCCTTTTGAAAGATGTTCAAAATTAAGTGAATTAAATGTTTTAAATTCAATTAATCAAGTTAAAAAACATTCTAGTTTTGTAAGTGCTTTTAAAAATGGTGATATTGAAATTTATGGTTTAATTTATGATGTTAAAACTGGTTATTTAACTGAATTAGAATTAAGTGATGAATTTGATAATAATGATGATTTTAATGATGTTTTCCATTTAAATGAACATGGTGATGGATATCATTGAGCTTTACAAATTTTTTACACTATTTATTAACCACAGGGTGTGGTATATATTATATACATTGAGACTTTTTCTATAAAATTTAATAAATTATTTATTTAATTCCGGATTATAAACCAATTCATATGTTTTCTTAGTAATATTAAATAATTTATTAACAACTCCATTAATTTTATCTTCTTTAATACATTTAAAACCTGATTTTTTAATTATTTCTTCATCAAATGATTCAAATGAATATATTTCAATAATACAACAAATTTCAAATTTCTCTTTTGATTCTTCAATCATTTTATTCTTACACCATGCTAACAATTCATCTAATATTTCAGATTTAATATAAACTCTCCTAATTGCAAATCCCAAGATTTTGAAGCTTAACTTGTTATTTGAAACGGCTATAGTGTCACTTTTAGCTATGAATGCAATTGGAGTATCTCTATATTCGATAACTAATGAATTATCCTTCATTTTCTTTTCAACATCTGATAATTTCTTCTTGTTTTGTGTTTTTGTTGTTGTTGTAGAGTATTCTTTCAAATCAATGCCGAAATAATCAACCAAGTTATCAGGAACACCATGTGCTTCATCACTTAAGAAACAAGTCATGTAATACAACGTCCCGAAAGTCAAACTAACTATAAAGAAAACCATAGCTGTACAATTAATCAAATCATTTATAAAATATGAATTTTTGAATAGTTTAAACACACCCCTACTTATATTATACTCACTTAAATAAACACCTAATTTCCAATAAAATCCAATACTTATCAAAGATATCAACAAATTCAAAGTTATCTTGTTCCCAAATAGATATTTATTCAAATTGGACCTCCTATTACTTATATAATCCATTTGTAAATTAATTACAGATTCACATAATGTGGGTTTTATATACTGTGTAGCTATTGTAGCTGGTACTTCTGATGAAATTGGTTCTTTCAAACTAGCATCTTTTTGATAAACACTCATAATGTACCAAATTAATTACTTCAAACAACATGATTGAAAGAAAAAAGTGTGTTACTTTGCTTAGGAATATACTTTATATATATAGTTGAAATATATAAAATGCATGTTTGATGATTTAATTATCAACTTAATTAGGAAATTGTGCACGTGCGTTTAAAATTGGTAATTTGTTATGTAATTGATTATGTAAGTTATTTGGTGTAGGGATGTGAATAACTAATCGGTGTAGAGATGTATATATTTGTGTGGTGTAGAGATGTATCTTGCTAACCAGTGTAGAGATGTAATCATTCAAGATATTTCATTACATCAGCAAAGAGGGATCATTACTATTTGTTGTCTTGTTCTCTTGTCCTTGTCCTCTTGTTATACTTCATTTCTTACAATACCAACAACTCAATGGTTGACGATTCCACTCTATGTCGGTTCTATCAATTAAGAACCACAAATCCTACCGATTACTTACAAGATTCTATAGTTTCCGAATTGTTACTTAATAGTAATATTGATGATTTATCTAAAATACCAAGAGATCGTTTGAATAAAATAATTGCTCAACATGTTGATCAACGTGAACAAATAAAATCTAAACAATATGTTAATACTTCTGATCCTCTTGGTTTCCATGAATCCATATTAGATGAATTGATAGACAAAGATATAATTGATGATTCTCGTGATTCTAAAAAATATAAATATTTAATTGATTCAAAATCTTTTAATGCAAAATTATTTTTAAGTAAAATTCATAAAGATAAATCATTAAATGATTTACAAATTGCTGTTGATTATTTACAACAAGGTTTAATTAAAGAACAACCAAAATTACAAAAATTAATAAGTGATAATTTTCAAAAAGTTATTGATAATAAAAAAATGTTAGATGGTATTTATAGTGAATATTCTTCAAGTAATTTAATTGAAAATGTTTCTTCTTTAAATATATCAATTGATGATGCTAATACTTCTGCTGCTAAAATCTTAAATCCCGTTATAACTGGTATAGATCAAACTAATGAAGTTAAAAGATCTTTAAATATTATTCAAGAACATAAACTTTTATTAGATATTCCAACAACTTTTTTAAAATTAACTCAAGAAAATGATTTTAATTCTATATTGGATTGTTATGATAAAGCCAAAATTGAATATAATTTAAAATTAAAATCATATCCTAAAAATAAATTCATTTATAATAAAATTTGGTCAACTGTTGAAGATATTATGAATAATTACAAGAAACAATTATGGGAAAAATTAGGTAAAATTCATATTGAAAATATTGATCTTGTTAAAAAAATTGATTTAAATGATGATAATTTTATAACTTTAATAACAAAAATTTTAGAATTAGGATCTGATGAAAATCCAATTATTGAATTTATTAATGTTCAATATGATTATATAATAAAAGAAATTGATCAAGGTGTTAGTAAAGTTCAATTAACAAGATATTTAAAATGTAGACAAAATGCTTTGAATGCTTATACAGAACAAAAAATTTTACAAGATGGTTCAATTGTTAGAGTTTCAAATGAAGAATCTTCTAAAACTTCTTTAAAATATACTTATTCAATCTTATCAAATGTTTCAAAAGATAATTTCGATCAAATTAGTAATGATTTACAAGATTTACCATTAATCATGGAATTATGGGGTTTCTTAAAATCTTATGTTAATGAACTTTCTGAAGAAATATTAAGAAAAAAAATATTAAAATTTGCATCAATTGTTGAATATTTTACAACTGATATTCATAAAAAAATTAAATTAAGAAAATCAAATATTAAAAGTCAAAATTTCTTACAATTTGAAAATTATCAATTGATTAAATTTGAAGAAAATTTTCAAACTTTAATTGGTAAAGTTTGTAATAAATTACAATTATTATTTAATGCTACCGATGAAGATTTAGTTGCATATTTATTGAAATTATCAGAAGGAAAAGAATTTGAACAAGAACAAGAACAAGAACAACAGCAAAACATTACAGGTAAAACCACTCTTGGATTCATTCCTCCACAATCAAGTACAATTTCTAATTTACATTGTTGTATATCATTACAATCTAAAATATCTGAAACTTTTGAAGTTTTGAAAAGAGAACCTATATTATCAATCAAACCTATTATTCAAGCATTAGATCAAACAATGGCAAGTATTAATAGAAATCTGATAAATGGTGTTTTATCTACATTAATAACTGATTCTCAAAATTTAGTTAATGTTGAAAATGGTTTAATATCAGATGAATTTGATGGTTGTACAAGATTACCTCAATTTATTTTATATTTTTATCAAATGTTTATACCAAAATTACGTTTATTAGCTTCAAATCAAAATGATTCAACAACTTATAAAATGATTCAAACTAAATTTTTATCATCATTTGATTATTTATTAGAAGGTGAATTACAAAATGCTTTTATAAATACTCAAAAGGATGTTAAACTTCGAGATTTTTATTTTATAAGTACTTTAGCTAATTTATCAACTTTAAAAGCACGTATTATTCCAAGAATTATTAAAACATTTGATTTAAATTTTCAAACAGAACTTTCAATTGCAGGTTTAAAAATTTATTCTGATATTGAAAGTTCAGAAGTTAAAATATATGATGAATATTTAAAAAATTTTAAATCTCAATTAGCTGAAATTATAACAAAAGGAATTAGAAATACTGATTGGTTTCAATTTAAAGTTAATTCAAATTTATCAGATATTCATATATCTAATTTTATTTTAAAATCTTTAAATTATATAATTTTGATTAAATCAAATTTGTATAAATTGAAATTAAGTACAAATTATACACAAAGAGTTATATCTGATTTAATTCAACATTTAATTATAAAATTAATTGAATCAATGAAACAAATACAACAATTTAATGCTAGTGGATTATTACAAATTTCAATAGATATGAAATATTTAGTTAATGTTTTAGAACATTATAATCAAGAAGTTACATATACTGTTGATTTAACACAGTTGAATTCAGTCACTAATAAATTCTTAAAGAAGAATACTAAGAGTTCTGGTGATGTTGATAGTATAATTAGGAATAATACTTTGATTAATAGTGCTCAAATGGATTGTTTTGGTTCGTAGAAAGTTATACTCATGTGAAAATTGTTTTGGTTTGTTAGATTGTATACTCAATTGGATTGTTTTGGTTCCTAGAAAAATATACTCAAATGAAAGTTGTTTTGGTTTGTTGGATTGTATACTCAATTGGATTGTTTTGGTTTATGATGAATCTTTTTGTTAACCAGATTAGTCTATATTATAACACACAGATGGATTGTGATGATTGTTTCAGTTAACTAGATTACTCTATATTACAACACACAGATGGATTATAAAGACTTGTTTCATGTTAACCTGAATAAGTAATACATTGCACAGATGGATTATGAAGACTTATTTCGTGTTGACTTTCACTGGTATTCATTTGCACACATGGATTAAAGACTTATTTCGTGTTGACTTTCACTGGTATTACATTGCACAGATGGATCATGAAGATTTCTTTTGTTGCCCTTCAATGGTATTACATTGCACATATGGATTAAAGACTTATTTCGTGTTGACTTTCACTACTATTACATCTCACAGGTGGGTTGTGATTAGTGAATGGGATAATCAATTAACACTAAACAAAAAAAAAAAATCAAAGCCAAAAAAATAAAAAAATCCAAAAAAAAAATAAAAAAAAAAAAGAAAAATCGATCAAACTTTAAAATTTATATACATATAATACAAAAAAACAATATTAAATTAGTAATAATCATGTAACTTACCTTACTTCTCTTCATCTTCCTCTCTTAAAACATCAGCAGTTAATTTACGTAACTCTGCAATACGTCTTTTTCTTTCTCGCTTTTTATCCAGTGCAGCATTTGACCTTGATGAATTAATTGCAGTATCATCAACAGTCGTACCGAATGAGGAGTTCATAGTTGATATTGAATCATTACCACCACCACCAACAGAACTGAATTTGAATCTTGAATCACGAATAGGAGCATTCACAACAGATATGAGTGAAATATCACCAATATTACTTGAATCATAAACTCTTTTTTTTCTAGTTATTGATGATAAATCACTTATATTGATAGAATCATAAACTCTTTTCCTAGCCCTTGATGCATTTGAAATGTTGTAATTTTTGGGTATAGGAGATGCTAATTTTCTAATATATTCTAATTTACTTTGATTCCTTTCATCTTTTTTAATTAGATCAAGTAATGAATTTTCAACAGTTGAATATTTTGAAATCATTGTTGATTCAGCATTACTTTCAGATGTAGATGTTGATGTAGATGTAGATGTTGTTTCAAATGTCACATCCAATGCTTTATATTCTCTAAGTTGTTGATTCAAATGATTTGAAAGTCTTTGAGTCATTGTTGTTCCACTGATGGGCGTTGTTGATGATGATGATGATGATGATGTGATTTCAACTATTGATACATTCAACCAATTTGAATGCTTTGTTTCCAATGCTTCTATTTTCAACAATTTTGAAACCTCACTCATTTCAATTTTAACTTTTGTATTATTGAAAAATAATAATGATAATGATACAGGTATTGAATTGTTATATCTAGCTAGATATTCAACAATTTTATATAATACAAGTGAATCATTTTGTAACTTTTGTGTTCCATCAAGTTCACTGAATATAATTTGAATAGTTACAAAATTTAACCTCTTGAAGAATTTCTGAGATTTGAAATGGTTAGGTAATGTTATTAATCTCATAAAATTGTCACCAAATGGTATTTTGTTACCTAATTTGATTATCTTGCTTTTTGGATCAATTCTTTTATGAATTCCAAGCTTTTGTGATAACCATTTTGATGTTGGTGCATCCCAATTCTCAACAACTACCAACATTTTCAAATTATGTTTTATATCCGTTGATTGTAATATTTTTCTTAAATCTATTGGGCCATCACTATCTCTAATAGTTTTCGTTACTGGTGTTGCTATCTTTTTCACAACTTCTTTTGACATCTTAGGATTTTTGATTAATGTTGGTTCGGCAAATATAGGGACAGCCTTGTTAGTGAATACTTCAATCTCATTTATTTTCTCCAATTTTTTCAAATTCTTCAATCTACTGGATTTTGCAAGATGACTTATTTTCTTGATCATTTTTGCTTTGAGATTTTTCTCTCTAAATGCATCAGCTCTTGATGTTAAAGCAGTGATGTATATTTGCTCTCTCATAAAAGCTTGAAATAATTCATTAGTTAATGATTCAACTGTTTGATCCCGTTTTTTTCTTCTGTTTGCAATTTCCGCATTTATATTAGTTTGAATAATCGTTGATAATTCTTTTGATACAACTTCCTTTGTTATATCATTGACTAGTTTCCGAGCAGCATTGATAAATCCAGGATCATCAACCAATTTTTGCTTCGGAACAGGCACAGGCTTTGGTGCAGGTTTTGGAACAGGCACAGGCTGTGGAATTACAGAAGCAGGTATCTGCAATGTCTCAATTGGCTTAGATGCAGTTGGGCCAATGTTGATTAGTTGTATCTCATCGTCTTGAGTCTGCTTAGGTTGAGAAGAGTTTATAAATGCTGGAATTGATGCTGATGGTACCTGCCCTCCATTAGGTACTTGTTGTGTGAAGCTGAATTTAGGTTGTGGCTGAGATGTAGCATTTGGAGTAATAATATTATTCGCATTTTGTTGTCCAAACACTGAGGCTGTAGAAGTGGGGATAGAAGAACCGAAACCAATAGTGGAAGCTGGTAATTGTGGCTTCTGACCAGGTATTTGTGTGCCAAGTGAAGAAGGCGTTTGCCCAAAAGCAGTCACAGCTGGTTGATGTGATCCAAAAGGTGTGGAGGATTGAGATTTAGTAAATGCGTCACTGTTAGCTTGGCGTTTTGATGTATCACCCGCTTGAGACTGTGGCATGAATCGGTGTGATGACTGATGTAATATCTTACTAGCGGCAGCCATAGAATCTTTACCTTCAATAATGCTTTGCTTGGCAATATTTTCAAGACTACTTTGACCACTGTTATGAATTTGTATTCCAACGTTAGGCTTCCCAGCATCCACTAGATCTTGCATGGAATGTCCTTCAATCTTTACATTCAATCTCTCCGTGTAGCATGGCTTTTGTGCCGATTTGAACGGACCTTTGAATGCAGTGATATCAACCCTCAATATCCCTTCTTCATCTGTAGCAATCGGTATATCGTAAAAATTGCATGTCTTGACGAGCCCATCAATGTTATCAAATCCTAACACTTCAGCTAAAAAGCGTCCATCTGGTTGCTTCTTTGACTTTGAGTGGTATGCTCTCGACATAGTTCTAAGAGCATTGTATCTGATTTCATTAAAGTGAATTTCAGATAGACAAGCTAACAAAAATGGAGTGTTGGAATCAAATATTGATCTGAAAAATTCACTGTACAAATTCACGCTGGCAAATCCCTGTACTATGAATCCACGAAGCATTAAAGCTCTTTGAACTATATCAGATTTGAATATACTTGAAGGTAAACTCTGCAAATTTCTGTCAGTTTCGTTATCTTTCCATTTCGTAATCAACTCGTAAGCTCTGAACTCAGCTTCATTAGGACATGAGCCACCTCTTGATCTAACATCATCATACATATGTGTTAATGTTTGTAAAGAATTGTTGAATTGTTCTATTTCTTGTTGTTGTTGATAGTCAGGATCATTGGCACCTGCCATGATATGCGAAGATAAAATATGAATTCTACAAATTTTTTCGTGACATTCTATAGCTTCAGGTCCTGAATAATTGTTTTGGAAAGTGAAATCTTGTCTAATTGATCTTGTTCTATCCCAAATAAAAGATTGAGATTCGGGTAACTTGACTAAAAGCTCACGGATAATGTAGTTTAACGTTTGGACTAAAACATGTGGCGGTCTCACATCCGAAGGTAGGGATGGAGGTTGACCTGATGGCCGTATGAATGTCTTGATGGCCAAATGCCTCGAGATATTACCAGTATTTGGATCCTTCTCCCATTTAGAGACTTGATTCTTGAACGTTCTTTCAACTCTTTCGTACGTTGGACACATATCTGGACATGTACCTCTAAATAGAATAGCATCACTCAACGACTTTTTTGCATTTTCAATGTCAACAAGATTGAAGCTTTCCATCATTTTTCTCTCCTCTTTACGTAGAACTTGAAATTCTTCGAATAAGGTTTGAGCATCTCCAGTGAAAGATTGTTCCTTCTGTAACATCATCTGCTGATTTTGGAGATCCCATGTATTTGCTTGGAATCCTGAGGTATCAAACTGCACTTGTTCTTTCAGCATATACTTTGGTACATCTTGTGGTGGATGTGGTAGTTTGATGTAACCAAGCTGTTCAGGATGATCAAAGAAGACACCTACAAAACGAGCCTCGATACCTGTATGATGCAAAGCCTTTGTTGATCCTGTTGATGGAGGAGTGTTAGCTTGAATCAAGGGATTAACCAAAGCTGGATGCAAATTAGATGTTGTTGTTGTTGTTGTTGTCAATTTTGATTCTTGTGGACCTTCATCTGGCGTTCGCCTTGTTCTATCGTTTCTATTATTTCCTTGTATATTGTTGTTGTTATTTCTTCTATTCAAGGTCCGACTTTGACCACCTCTACCTCCACGACTAGATCCCCTTGGACCTGAATTGCCACTTGACACCCGACTATTGCTGTCGGTACTATTATGTCCATTTGGATTGGCGTTGTTGTTTGACTTCATGTTTCTTGGCCTCTGTGGTTTAATGCTACCTCTGTCCTTATTAGTTCCGACATTCTGTGCAGGCCTATCGCTGGTGCCAATTGAAGCCATTCTGTATCACTTACAATGAGGCACTCAGAAGTAAACCTCAAAATACAAACTTCAAGCTTGTATATATGCTATTGGTTATTCTTTAATTTATATAACCGAGAGTTTTTCAGATTCCTCTTTAACCAGATCCTCTTTCAAAGACTGCATTGCATGTTAGCGAGTATCAGTGATGGAAAATTAGAAAATGGTGCAGAGATGTTACTGATGTATTTTTCAGTGATTACTATTATCACTAAGCTATTCTCTCTTTATACAAGACATTTCATTAGATATATACATTATGTATTTACACACTAACTGCTTTTCTCAGATTATAAACATAAAGCATCAGATCATAAACGGCTAGCTTGAGTGTTATTTTATAGTAGTTCGCATAGGCAGTAAAATACCCTTTGATCCAATCGATGGACCAATGCTTACGCTGCTTTGAATTAATCGTCACATCATCATCGTAAACGGTTTTTGCACAGTAACCAGCTAGAATCAAAAACGTTCTTTCAGCACCCAATGGATTTTTCAAAGATTCATCCAAATGTCTTGTCAAATCATTAGTTTTCAAGATCAAAAGAACAATTCTAGGGACTGAGGCTAATAAGGACATCAAATCAAAGATCAAGTCGTTCTCAACTAATGATTCCCTCATCTTTTCAATCTCCTTCTCATCCCGGACACTTTGAACATCACCTTCCAGTGCATGGTCAAAGTCTCTACCAGTCAACGCGGCTGCCAATATTGGGAACTGATCATCGCTGATCTTTGCAAATCTAGTACCATATTTCTTCATTTGATCTTGTTGCTTATTAATCAAAGCTAACCAAAATCTAGAATAATCAACCTTCATTTCTTGAGGGATTACTCTGTATAATCCATGATCGTACAAAATGATTTCAAAGTTGTGCCCTTTCACTTTCCTATCCAGCGCCCTAATAGCCAAATTTCCATGATGTGGATCACAGTGGACAAAACCAGACTGGAAAATCATGTTATTGAAGATATGTGATAGGCAGCATGATACTTCTGATCGACTTATCCCATGTTGATCTAAGTAGTCTAAGTCATCAAGTCTAGCACCACCAACATACTCCATGATTAGTATACGTCTCTCTGCTCTGTAAATTTGTGGAATTCTTAAAGCTGTTAGTTTTTGGTAGGGTTTGAAGTATTTGTCAGTAATTTGTGCATTATTTGCCTCATTTCTAAAATCAAGCTCAACGTAGATAGACTCTTGAAGCTCGTCAGATAACCAGGTCAATGGGTACTGAGGGAACACTCTGTAAATCATATCAAACACCAGTTTAGTCAAGGCAACATCCAAAGGCACATAACGATCTAAGGTGGGATGTTGGAACTTGATGGCTACTTTTTCACCAGTGGATCTTAAAGTAGCAACGTGAACTTGAGCCAATGATGCTACTCCTATTGGCTTTGGATCAAAGCTTGAAAAGTAGTCATCTAGATCGATGCCAAAATCGGAAGCAAACATACTTTTGATATCATCCAAAGACGATTCTGGGCAAGCTGCTTGTAATGGAACCATAGTTTCAGTCCATTCAAATGGTAGTAGATAAGTCATAGCACCGATATGTTGACCTAGTTTTATATATATACCTCCATTTTTTTGTAAAGCTTTCAAGGTAAGTTCAGCTGCAGCTTTGTGTGTTGTTGATAACGCCTTTCTATACTCCTCCTCAGAATTGTCATTGGCATTCAAAGTTCTTGAATACATCCATATGCACTTCAGAAGGGTTACTGTAACAACACCAACTCTTTCCGTTGTCAAGACCTGCTCAGTAGCCGAATTTCGGAACTTTTCACTGAAAACTAAACCACTTGCCGTTACAGTGAAAAGCCCTAACCCAATGTAATGTCCCGTAAATGATTTTGCCTTCTTTCCAGACTTAGAAAACTGTTCTTTCTCCTTTACCGTTGAACTATAGTTGCGAAAGGTAGCTCTTTCCACCACTATAGGTGATTTGAGCTGTCTCGCTGATTGGCCAAGAAACGTTCTGGTGGCTATCGGCAACCTTCTTTGACTGAACGATTTGATTGGACATATCATCATTAATGTATAGATTATTCAAAGTGTACAGATTTTTCAAGCTATTAAACGAGCATAAATATGTTGCTCTTCTACAATAGAAATAGTTCACTCTACTTTACATATCGCTCGAAGTTTCTTGATCTTCAAATCACTCTCCACACAAAATCCGTGTCACGTGATCATCCAAAGCTTATCTTGGTCCCTATTTGTATACTTACAACTTGTGATGGACATTGTCTGTTCACATGATCTTTTCATCATCTGAGTGACACTATAACTAAAGACTCTATTGATCTTCAACTACTTGTGTCATCTTATTGAGAAGGTCGGGTTCTCCCTTCTCCTATCTTTCGTGTTAGCAAATCGACGTCCCTTTATGTTTTTTACCCTTTTCGACTAATTCTAGATAACATAAGACTTAATTAGATGGCAAAATGTTTTGACGAGTTTGCAACTTTTGTTTGATAAGCCACTCTTCATTTTTTACCATGAAATAACAGCAGAATATTTGTGTAATTTTGTTCTGATAGAGCATGATTTTAGTCTTTACCGATTTTCCTACATTTGATATTTACTGTTCAAAGAGAAATCTCAGGATAGAAAGAAGAATTATAACACATAGCAGATACATATGAAACTATAATATAGTAAGATAAACTCAATGATAACCTTCAGCTCCTTTAGTTTGATTGCATTGTAGAGCCAAGGCACCAAGATCAGTCCGCAGATGCAGAAAAAACAGCGTCTGACCCAAACATGTCACCTGTAAAAATGCTACCATCACTGAGCAACAAATCAAAGTCCACATCATTTTGAATATAGAATGGATCACTCAGCAAAGCATTGTTATTTGAGTTGGCAGCAATTGGGGTTTCTGCAATACCAATTTCAGTATCGCGTTTGCCATTGCTCATTCCGTTTCGAATAGTATTAGTATCAAAAGAAGGTGATAAGGCACTACCGGAAAATCTGTCCTGAACCATGTTTTTTTGCTGACGGTGAAGCGGAGGATTCACTTGATTTCCAGCATTCTCACCACTGGCTTTGTAAAATTGCTCCAGCCAAAAGTTATCAATATCGACATTTGGCTGGTATTTATATCCAGGGGCTGATGTAGATTCTCCAGTGTTTTCTTCCTTACCTAAACGTGAATCATTACTATGTTGGCGTTCATTTTCACCCGATCTCTCGTATCCCATTTTGTTTCTGGTAAAATTGGTTAAGATTTCAAAATCACTCTCTTCGTAATATTTGAAGAAATTTGGCTGATTGTCGAACAGATCAACGAGACTTTCTGAATTATCCTTTAGCAGAGTTAAAATCAGATTTTGAGCCTTTGACATTCTCCAAGCATAGAAGTACTTACCTGAAATCGCAGTCAAACCTCGTAAGTAATTTTCAATATTGTCTAGCAGAGATTTCAGATATCTGTTAACAGCGTCGATTAGCTTCAAATCAGTTTCAGAACCTGACTTGCTCAATTTTCCTTTGAAGCTAACAGCTCTAACAAACAAGGAAAATTGTGATTGTAACGTCTTGTGCATCGCAGATTCTAAGGCTGGGGTCAAAACTAAATCAAAACCAACACCAACATATTTGTAACTATATTTCACCAAGTGGACAAAATTCGCTATGATATCAACGACAGTTTTCAAAACTTTACACATAAAGAAATTTGACGCTTCAGAATTGTTTTTTGTTTGGTAAAATAGAAAGATATGATAGAAAACCGGATGAATCAAAGATTGTGACTCACAGTAAGCAATAATAGCATAGACTTTCTTAACGTTATTCAAATGATTACCGTCAGTTGGAGTCATTAATGCTCTCAAGCCTTGATATCTCGATGAGATATATCGTTCAAGTTTAGCCAACGCATTGATTATATCTTCCATCTTCGAGTTCTCTCTAATGTTCAAAACCAAATCGGAAACATCTGTCATTAACTTTTCAACCTCAAATTTGGAGCAAATCCCGTTAATGACAGTTTTTTCCAACTCCAAGTCTTTAACATTTGAGGTTCTTGGATCAAATTCTGGTAGTTGCGTATCGTAGAATTCTTCTTTGATTAATTTAGGATTACCAAACTGAAAAGCCTGAAAGTTGTCAGCAGTGACCAACCTAAACCAAATCTTCCTCCATAAATTTCCCAAAGGGGTAACCGTACCAGCTAATTCAAAGCTGGTTGGATCACGGTTCAAGCCAATTGAAATACCCATTTGGACCAACATACCGGTGAAAATCTGCGAATCCCCATCACCAAATCCATCACAGCCATCTTCTGGAGCAAATTTATGGTATTCTTTCATTAGCAAAGCACACTGAAAAATATTCAAAGCACATCTTCTTAGCAACTTGAACTGATTTAAACATAGCTGGGCAACACCAATAATTTCCATGGCGATAGGGTTTTCCAAAAGCATTTCTTCGACAGCAGTCTTTTCTGGTAATGAAGCATTATCGTCGCTATTGTTCGTCAAAAGTGAAAGGTATGAAAATCTCATCAGAATCAACAATATACCGATAGACGCAAAATCTAGTCTCTTTTCAATACGCAATTGAACGACTTTTTCGTTGCTGTCTAAGGTTCTTGGCCCGATTATTTTCTCAATATCACTAACAAACATACCCTCATCGAGAAAAGGTAGGAAAGGATACACAAACCTAAAATATCTATCAACTAAATGCCAAATTATTTTTTTAGGCGGTAGAACATCAACAATTTGAACTATAGTTCTAGCATCGGTATCTTTCTTATTCATTCTGAATGACAGTTCTTTCTGCGAAATCGCTTGATCAGGATCTTTATTTTTGTCTTTCTTTGCTTGTTGATAAGGCTGAACGTCCGATAAGCCTTCTGATTCGTACATTCTAGCACCAAATTCAGCATCCTCTGGTCTTGATGCCGACTTCGGTAAAGATGGCGCTCCAAGTTCAGATGGTTTCTGCTTCTTCTTGAGTTCAATAACTTTGGACCATAGAGGCTTCAAAAACGGATCTTTTCTAACTAAAGTTACCCAAGCCAAAGGACCATAGTTGTTGATCCTGCAATAACGCAGATGCAACGGTGTATAACCTTCGTAGAAGTTAATTTTGTCGTTTGGATCCCAGTATAATTCTTGGGTAGCTGGACTAATCAAAAAATCAGAAACAAGACGTTGACGTTGTCTAGGCGTACCCTCATGCTCATCTGAGAGTGGGGAAACTTCCGTTGGTGTTATCAAAGTGGCTGACTCCGGTTTCCAGCTTGTTCTATCTTCGGGCTTCGTAGCAACACCATCATTAGTTACTGAGCTTGGGTCGTGCGTATGTGCAGATGTCTGTAGTGGCCTGAAATCAGTAGAGTTAACACCTATGAATCCGACATTCGTGGCAGCATTAGCATTGATGTTCGCGGAGTAAGAAGGTGTGGAGATTTGATGTTGATGAGAGTAATTTGGAGATGGGGCTGTTAGGCTACCGGTACCTGGTAGCGGGAGTACACTGTATTGAGAAATGTTACCAGCTGCAGGGGAATTGGCAGTAGACCACGATTGGATGGGCGGCAGAGGTGTACGATATTGATATTGGGAAGAAGTTCTGGGTAGAGGCATGGTGTTCAATCTAGGCTGAGCTAAATCTGCAACAACGATCGAAGCTTCAATTTGCTTGATCTTCTCCTTGAGAACTTGTAATTCGGTCATTACTGGTTGGTTCTGATCCCTTGAATCTAGGTGTTGTTGGTGTTGACTTTGCTCAGGTAGTTGAGACTGTGGTTTCATCTGTGGCTGAAAATGACCTTGTAGATTCAATTGAGAATGGCTTTCTGATGTGTGATGATGCTCGTTCAAAGATGGCACTGCTGGAGGCAACGTTGATACATTATTAGAGAAGCCATCGTACTCTCCTCCTCTCATGTTGCTATCGACAGGCTTGTATGAGCCCAACGACGATCTTTCATTCGAACCCAATTGGTTCACCGCTGAAAATGTTCCAATATACGGCAATGGCGTGGCAAGCCTGTTATACTGTTGGTATGAAGATGTAGTAGGATTTTGATCGTTGACTGTCTTTCGTCTCTTGCTATCGGATCCATCTAAACTGATATCCCTAGCTGTGCTGCTTTGTTGGGGTGAAGTCCCCAAATGTGAAGTAGGCTTCATGCTAGAAGACACAGTAGGTGATAACCGCCTTGTAAAACTAGTTGTCGTTGGCTCTTGAGCAGCCTGTAAAGAACTTTCGGTAATTGATGTATTTGTAGGTGTACCATTTAGTGAAGTGATAGAGCCGTCTGAATCAGAATTACTACCTTTTCCGTTATTTAATTCATTTTGTCTGTCAAACTTGACATTTTTACCATCAGAATTGGCCCAAGTAGGTTCTTGATACGCACATAGATAGGCGACTTTATATTTTTCACAGACATTACAGTGAGGTCTTCCACGATCACACTAGATTAAATGAGTGTTAGTACAATTTTTTTTCAAAGAAAGGCAGAACAGACCTGCTGCTCGTCAGTTTCTGGTATTTGTATAGGCTGTAACATACTTTAACTTTTCTCTTGCGACAGATGGTACACGATAAGGGCATTCTATTTCTTTTTCTCGAAGATTGTTTTGAAGAGATTGATTGAGGTGATCCGTCATTTGATAAGTCACCATCTTGATTTATGCGATCGCTGTCGGCACCACGGGAACTGTGATGAAGCTCACTCTTTACTTGAGGAGGTTTGAGCTTGGTCTCCATAATTATGGTTATAGTGAGTTAGTGATTTGGTATATTGGTCACAAGTGAAAGGTATATATTGTTTAAGGTAGAGGAGTTACGAACAGGAATATATTTTGTTCAAGGCAGCAGTAACTCCGGATGCCTCCCCTTACAATCAGTCTGAGAGAGCCACAAGCCGACCGAGAACACCAGGCCACCGGAGAAGACAGGAGTTTCATGGCGCGATGTTGACGCTGGCTATCTCTGCCGATGCCGCTTCTCACACCTAATTTCGACATTTCGGCCCACCAAAACATATACCGAGATTGATGTGCACGAGTTCCAACCTACATTATTGGATCATTTCTCAATTACGCAGGTTCCCGAGGATGAAACGATCTTCAAGCAAATTTATACACCGAGCTGCCCTGCTCTTTTTTACTGATCGAGCTCAAAGCCTCAAACATGTCTCGAGATCAGAAATGGAGTTAACATGTGCGTCGCCTTCGCTCGGTTTTCGCATAGCCGGTATTCCCGACAGCGGCTTTCGAGTGGGGCAGTGTTGATTTTTTAGACCGAGAAACTTTAGAAAAGTTTCATTATACATATACAATATGACGTTGAAAGATAGGTAGAATTCCAGTAATACATAGAAGAAGAAAAAGATTAATAGTCGTGAATACTTTTATGAGAAAACAAAAAGTACATATAGTATCAAAAGAACAGTAACAGGTTAAAATACGAAAGCCAGGTGAGCAGACAGGTTGAAAGAAATCAACTAATAAATTAAGGGAATCCAAGATTTAAGCCACCTAATCCTGAATTACCACTGTTGAATCCAGACGAAGACCCGTTGTTGTCAAATGAAGATCCTAAGTCAACGTTAGTGAAATCAATCTCGTTTAATGTATTGTAATTAACACCCATAAACCCATTAATGTTGTTCTGGGCTATTTGATGATGATTTGGGTGCATATTCTGCTGTTGTTGGTTATACTGTGACTGTAAACTTATACCGTTCAAATCACCTTGATCGTTCCTAGCAACACCAGATGGCAAATCTGACTCAATTGACATCTGTTGATTTATAGCTTGCTGTTGCATTGCAGCAACATGATTTTGATGCTCATGTTGTAGATTTTGTAAATTCAAATGCTCATTGTGTGAGTCCATTGAAAAACCTGGAATCATATCGCTAGGCCCACCATTATTGAAATCCGAGATATCGCTAAAGAAATTATCATCGAAGATATCTGCCAATTGTCCACCACTTCCACTAGAGGAAAAGTGCACCATTCCTTGAGGATTTGCTCCAGCTGATTTGTTCAATTCTTGGTACATTGTAATATCAACTTGTTGTTCATCTTGCTGTTGGGAATAGAGTAAATCATTATTGTACAGAGTGCTGGTGTAATCAGTAACAGGTGGCAACTTTGAAGTACCAAATGCAATCTCAAAAGCATTTGTAGGCTCTCTTTTGATTCCAGAAGGGAATTGAGACAATTGGCTCTGTGGTAACTGCTGCTGATGTAAATTCAACGGTTGTGAGTTCATTGGAGAAGGCAACTCAATTTTGACCTGTGATACCAATGAACTGTTATCCAACTTCGGTGTTTGAACTAGTTTATTAGCATTAGTATGATCTATTGGACAAACACCTCTAACAGCAGGTGCTCTCATGGAACCTTGATCTTTAGAACTATCATTTGCTTCGCCTGTATTACTTGAAGTTTTTGTTGCAGCTGGTGGAGGTGGTGTCGTTTCCAATAAACCTTCATTTTGATTATCTTCTTTGATGCCAACATTCATCGCTTTGAAATTGATATTGAACAGCTTACTTGAGTTGGTTAAAATATTGTAGAAAAACTTGACCAATTTTTTCAATCTCCAAGCATAGTAGTAAGACTTTGTTAAATCTTCCAATTTATCAAGGAATGTCTTCAAATAATGAAACAATCTATTCAACAACTCTTCACTATCAATATTGTTCTTGTTGAGAATTTCCATAACTACAGGTGAGTTTTGTTGCAACCTTAGAATCAATGAGATCAAAAATTCATGTGACCTGTGGTTCAAAATCATCAAAAATGGATACAAGATCAACTCAGCTCCTGAATTTGGGAATAAAGTAGTTGAGTTATCAAACACTTGAACAAAAACATTATAATTATCAATAGCGAGTAATAATGAAGCTTCAAAATACGTATTGATGTACTCTTTTTGTTTTTCCAGCTTTGTCAACGTACTTGTCTTCTCGGAGATTAACCTATTAAATTTCTGCTCATGATTCAAAAATAGTAAATAGTTCAAAGCAAACAACATCGATTTTATAATCAAAAACATTCTGAATCTGTAAATCTTGATATGTGTATCGAACTTTCCTTTTGTTATATCTTTGGAATTTTTGAGACCGGTTTCTTCACCATCATCAGCACCGTTTATTGGTTTCAAAAAGAATGAGGTATTATGACCAATTTTTGATCTTTCAGAAATAAGTTCATGTAACTTACCCATTATCAATTCTAAATCTTTTGAAGTTGGAGGATTACCAACGGAGAACAATGCAGAGATAGATTTGTATAATAAATGATAGACAATGATGGATTCTCTGAAGTTTGCAACAACAAGTTGCTCTTTCTTCAAAGGTCCACCATCTGGGCCATTTCTGAAAGATTTTTCTAAAATCCCTTGTTCAACACCACCAGGTAAACGACAATCCCACGTTTTATTAACTTGACCTAACGTTGGATCAACATCTATTTCAATTGGTAAGCCTTTCTTATAGTCACCAAGTGACAAATTAGACTCAATTGTTAAAAACAATAAACCATACCAAAGTTTTCTCCATAAGTGTCTCTTTCTAAACATTCTTGCAATTGAAATTGGATCGTCCGAGTTTGAATAGAAGTTCTTGAAATTCAAAGGATCTCTATTCAAACCAATCGTTTTAGCAAGTTGAACGAGCATGTACATAAAATTCGGTGTATTCATATTTGGACTTTCATTTGTCAAATCTCCTGATAAATCATTCGAGTTCAATAGTGATGTATTTGTGTTTGTATAAGAATCATCCAAATCAAAACCATCCTCTGGGGACATTATGTTGTAGAACTTTAAATATAGTCCAACCTGAAATATGATAATGGAAGGTTTACTCATTATTTTAGCACTTGAAAATATCTCTTTAACCATGTCAACTAGAACCATAGTGATTGTATTTTCAGGTTTCATCAAAATATGTTCATTGGGTGTCAAAGTTGGAATGATCTTATTAGGTAAAGACAACCAACTCAGTCTTAAAATGATCAGCAATAAACAAACGTTCAAAAACTCTTCACAGTATTGACTTCCGATTGAATTTAGCTTAATCTTCTGAGAGGTAGAATCTGAAACATCGATAATGGATGCAATTCTTATTTTAAAGCTTTCTTCTTCAATAAATGGTAGATGAATATATAATTTGTCAAAGAACCGATCAATTAGCATCCAAACAACTTTTCTATTAGGTAGATGTTTTTCAATAACTGATATGACTTGCTTTGTATTGTTATAGTTCAGATTTTTGATAGCTGATGGTGATATAGTCTTGATCTTCTTATTTGTAGCCCTTTTAGTCCTCTTTGAGTCATTACTAGTGTTTGTGTCAGCGTTGGATCCAGTAATTGGACAAGACATGCCTCTTTTTTGACCAATGCTGGTTTCAGCCCTACTAGGAAGGGATTGTTGGGTAGTCTCATTAGTTGATGATTTGGTATTTAATGGTTGAGAAGCTATAGAACGAACTGGTGAAGCTGAGTTGGACCGTTCACTGACCAAATTTTCATTTTCTGTAACTTCTGCAGAAATGGAGGTTACCCTTGGTGAACTTTTAGGTAGATCTCTGATTGCAGAAATCGACATACTAGATAGTTTCTCTTTGAACAAAGCTCTAGCATCGCCTATCATCAAGGGACATACTTTTGGATCTTCTATCTCATCGTCTTCTTCGTCATCATCGCCATCTTCGTCATTTATACCGCCATTTAATGGAGATCCAAACTCATCCGTCTCAATAGCAGCTGCAGCTAATGTTGTTAAATTTCCAGCTAGCTGAGATTTCAGTGGAGGAGTTATATATCCCATATTTGGCTCAGATGGATGTAATACTGGACATCTCTTCATTGTTATTTGCTTTCCTCGTTGTGTTGGATCGATTGTTCGCTGATCTGTACTTTTGGTGTTGGTATTGTTATTATCTTGTTGTACAGGACACTTAGACGATAATGCACCTGTGACGGGGCACTGATCATTTGAATTGTAATCATGTATCACTGGACACTTGCCATTTTCAAGTCCAGAATCATTACTCTTCGAGAGAGCTGTAAGTGATGAATTTCTAGAAATGCCGGATTTATCGTTTAATGATAAAGTACCTTCCAAGAACTTTTTCAATTTACTTGTATGAACAACACTTATGTCTTGAGGTGTCTCCTTGGATACCGCACCATTTTGTTGCATCTTATCATAATTAGTGTAATCTGTTTCTAAAGTTTTGGAAGCATCAACCATTGCATTTTTACTCGAATAATAGTACTCGTAGTGATTTCTAAGTTTGATGATCTTCAACCATAAATCATTCAAGTAAGAGTCATTTCGCACGACGAACATCCATGATAAAACACTTATTTGGTAAATTATGGGGAAATTATACATAGGTCCTTTCTTAGCTGTAAATAATATATGTGAATTGGAGATACAATCAACCAAATCAGCCGTATCACTTGCTCTGAGTACAGATCTGGTATTTGCTTGATGTAACGTCGATTTTCTCTTCAATTCGTTAGTTTCATGTTCAAGTTCTTTGATTCGTAACTTCAATTTGGTGATTTCTTCTGTATCATCGCCAACTACTGAATCTGGCTTATCACTTGGAATAACGTTGGAGCTTGGAGTTGAACCGTTCGAAGAGACCGTTGCACCTGGAAATTTCAGCTCATCTTCATCTAAAGGTTTTGCCCAACTTGGTTCCAAGTATCGGCATAAATGCTGAACCCCATTCTTTATACAATTCGTACATTGAGGCTTCTTCTTGTCACATTTAACTTTTCTTCGTCTACAGATGGTACACGATATTGGAACTCTGTTCCTCTTTCTCTGTTTGTGCAGTTGATGATTATCACCCGCAGGCATGGTGTGTGTAATTCTTATGTATATTTAATGCTGGTATGTACCGGGAATGTATGGTGAACTGACGGTAGTTATTGATCTAGCAGATAAAAAACTCTATGCGTTGAGAATAAGTTGATCTGAAATGAATCAAGGATAGATGGTGAAAGTTGATCTGATTGTGTGATTTCTGTTGCTGTTTTCTGCTTTCGTATATTTTGCTGAATGTATGACTTCCTTCTGCAGTTAGTTATGACTATGAGATGGTGCTTATAATATGAATCGATTTACCGGCCACAAGATTGCAAGGGGAGAGAACCTATTGAACAGAGGTCTTGATTAAGCTTATCTAGGATGTATATGAACAGAACCTTCAACGAGGTAAAAGCGGACTACAACGTCCCCAAATACTAGAAACGAATGATTGAGTTGAGCCAAGGAATGCGATGGTTTGAGTCACTATGCCAGTGGTTTGGATGTTGGAGTGTCTGAAGGTTGACAAGCGTGCTAGTCAGCCAGCCAGCCAGCCAGCCAGCCTGCCTGCCTGTAAACGGCCCGTTGCTTGAAAGTGAGTGCGAGCGCATTTCTATTTACTAATTGCGCAAACTTTTTATCTTATTCATCTCTCTTTTGTGCGGGCCACGCCTGGGTGTTGCACACCGGCTGATCGTTGAGATAACTTTGTATTGTTTTGTATTGCATCATCTCCGTTTTTGTATAACTAATGTTGAATTAGTCTTAGTCAGAGTCGTACTCTCATTCGATTTTTGGCCTAACATTGTATTATATTAATGATTTACTGATGGTGAGTACTCACATTGCAACTTGGGTAGAAGGGCAGGATTTAGTAGCTTTGGACCCTTTTGAATAGATGTCTCGTTCCGCATCGCCGCATGAGAAGGGGCAACTCGAACAAACAGTTTTTTTCTATTGTCGGGTAGTAAACTGGTCCGTTATTTACCTCGCTTAAGTATAGGTTAGGTTCAGTGTTTTGTTATTTCCGTTTCAAAATATAAATTAATAAGTAAAAATACAGCTACTCTACATACGTTTTCACATTGAATAAATGTTTGAATTGATATATATATACCTTGATTAAAATTGAATTCCATCTTGCTTCATCAATTTTCTAATATCGTTCATCGAATCATCCTCCTCCTCGTGATCATTCTCTTGCGTTGTTCCCGATGTAGCTGCCACAGATGTAGCTTTGTCAGTGAACTCATTATTGCTTGATCCTAAACCAGTTTTTGATGTACTATTGTTCTGACCCTTTCCATGACCGGTAGTACCATCGTCAAGGTACAAACTAGGTGCCAAACTATCATTCAAAATATCAACGATTTCAACAAATGATTTATTTTTGTAATCTTCAACTGTGCTTGCCATTTTTTCGAAACATTTTTTCAATTCTGGTCCAGTCCATGAATTATCTTCATGAATTGAAGCTAATGTATCCCAGTCAATTTCATCTTTACCATCTTTTTCATAAATCATCTTTAAACGACTCAACATCCAACTTTTAGTTTCCGTATCAATGGTACGAGCACGTGCATTTGTTTCTCTTTTCAGTATTTTATTCCATTTATAACGACATTGGATTCTGGATCTTGTACCACCCATCCATTCACTAACTAATGTCCAATTAATTATTGGTTCAGCATGAGGATAAATTAAACGTTGTTCACTCAGTGATCTATGAACAACAGAACGTAATTTTTCCTCTTCTTGGAAAGTCCATTTATGTTGTTTACGTTGATCTCCACATTTAACATAATTTCTCCATCTATCACGACAATCTTCAGGCATACGACACAATTCTTGTCCAATTAATTTCCATTGACCTTCCATTTGTGATGCTAATTCAGCTAATTTGGCATCATCTGCTGGAGTCCATTTACCCCTTTGCTTGAAAATGTGATACGATCTTCTAACATGTTTATAAAGTGAAGCTCTAGTTCTCTCGGGTAAAACTTTTTGTAATGATTCCCAAAAATCATCTTTCTTTCTTTCATTAGCCCAAATTCTTTTACAAATATCTTCTCTAGTCATGTTATTGTTGATTTTACAATAATCAGCAACAAAAATATCAATGGCATCACTCTCTTCTTTAGAAAATGATCTTCCATTTTGATGACCAGAAACATAACTGTTTGCTCTTTTAGCAGCTTCAGCAACTAATGCTGAAGTTAATGCTGAGAATTTTGGGTCTCTTGATTGTGAGTCTAATTTGAGCTCAGCACCCCTTAAACGTTGTTCATTTTGTTGTTGCTTTTGTTTCTCTAGCTGCTGTTGTTGTTGCTGTTCTTGCTTACGCAACTGTTGTTGTTTATGCTCCTTTTGCTTCTGTAATTTTTGTTGCAACTGTTGTTGTTGTAGCTTTTCTGAAGAAAGGATAGCGGAATCAGGCGTAAGTATACCTTTAGTCTTTTGTAACTTTTCCAAATCGGAAACTTTTGATTTCAATGAATCATCAACAGAATCTTCAAAAGCATTACCAATTTGTGATTTTCTAGTACTTTGATCACCAGCTCCGATGTTTTGAACTTCTGCTTGTGCAGCCTGTGCTGCTTGTGCTGCAGCAACAGCTTGTTTAACAGCTTGAACAGCCAAATGTTGAACTTCATCAACGGCAGATGATTCATGCTGTCCTTCAACAGCTTGTCTAAGATACTCATGATCGATAGATCCTAAGCTGGCCAATGTACGTGCATCAATCATGGCATCTTGAACAAATGATGAAGTATCCAAATGTTCAAGTTCTGGATTAACGTTTACATTGATTGATTTTGAATTGATTTCATTGGTGGTGGATGATGTAGATGATGTTAATGCATCCTTTTTGGCTAACTTCTTTTGCTTTTTAGAAACTTGAACTAATTCTGGATCAGTTGTCTCAGTTGAAATATCATTGTTTGACTGATGATGTCCATGATCATGTTCATGTTCATTTTCATGGTGAACATCGCCATCATGATGATGCTGATCATGATCGTCTAATGTTGGTGCATTGGGGAAAGAATAATCACCTTGTCCATCAACTTCATCATCCAGTTCATCAGCTAAGAAACCAGTAGTCCATTGTTGGAACTCCAATTGAGACATATCATCTTCATTTGGGAAATTTCTCTTTCTAGAATTGGATTTGTTATGATCTAAAGTACTTCCAACCAGTTTCATAACTTCTTCTTCAACATCTTTGGCAGAATCCAAGTGTCGTTCAACGATTATCTGATTAGATGGTTCAGTCAGTGCACCGGTATCTTGTTCATCGTTTATTAAACCTTCTATATTTTCTCTCTTAACACCTAGTTCCAACAGTGCCTCAGCACTAATTTTTTGTTGTTGTTCAGTTTTGCGTTGCCCAACCATTATATGAAAAAAGAAGCTAAACAGTAATTAAATAGCAAAAGGGGCGTGCAACTATGCAAAGGGTCCTACAATTTCCCAGATAGGTAAACAAAATAAGGGTAACTTGATGTAAGGAGATAACAACTTTTTTTACACTAAAGGGTTACCCTAGAAAACAGGGTAAAAGTTGGTCAGAGAGAGAGACAGTGTGTCAGTCAAACAGAGTGAGCGAGACAGCAGTTTGAGTAAAATTTAAAATTTGAATTTTGAATTTGATGATTATGTCATCGATTATGTAATACATATAGATTAACATCAGAATAGTGCTATATACTATTAATTATGTACTTTAAACTTTACGAATCGGTTTTTAACTTTGAAAAAATAATTAAAACATTATATTTAAATATATTTTGGAGTTTTCTTTCTTTTAAGTTTTTATAATATGAATAAAGAAAAGAAAAAACAAATTTAATAATAATATAATCCCCCTTCTAGACCTTATACACAACAATAATTCAAAAGATTAAAAAACTTAGAACTTGGCGAAAGCCTTGGACTTGGAGACAGCAGAAGCAACCTTAACAACGTTGAATCTAACAGTCTTGGAGATTGGTCTACATTGACCAACAGTAACAATGTCACCTTCTTGAACTCTGAAAGCTGGAGAAACGTGAGCAGCTAAGTTCTTGTGTCTCTTTTCGTATCTGTTATATTTTGGAATGTAGTGCAAGTAATCTCTTCTGATGATGATAGTTCTGTGCATCTTGGTTGAGACAACAGTACCAGTTAAGATCTTACCTCTGATGGAAACTTCACCAGTGAATGGACATTTCTTGTCAATGTAGGTACCTTCAATAGCAGCCTTTGGGGTCTTGAAACCTAAACCAACATCCTTGTACCATCTCTTGGTTCTTCTGGTAGCCTTAGCCTTTGGGTTGGTGAAGATATGTGGTTGCTAAATTATAAAGAGAAAAATGTTAGTATGCAATGCTTCTTCTATACATAGGTTTTTTTTTCATTAAAATACATGATCCATTGAAGAAAAAAAAAGGATTGTTGTTTGTTTGATGACACTTTTGAGTTGTGATATACATTGGTGATATGAGCTGTAGTGATGTTTGATTTAATACTATTATATTCTGATTACATATAACGATCAGTCAACTCAATATATGTCTACGTCTTCCTGTCGAAAAGTGTTGGTGAACATATACAAGTGCTGATTCTGGTTTTGTTTGTAGTATGCTGTATATATAGCTAGTCTAATTTTCTCAATGTATTAATTGCTGTCTAAAATTGAAATATCGAGTAGTTCATAATAGTGAATAGGTACGCTGTGATGTTTATATGATATCTCTCTTAAACATTCATTTGAATCAATTTAGATAACATGTTATTCTATGGTGGCTGAAATTGGTCATAGTATCATTAGTGAATTTCGATGTATATACTCATAGTAATAATGGTCAACATTCAATCAATCAATCAATCAATTATAACTTCTTCAAAATGATCATGATGTATTCTAATTTCATTAATATGCTGTTTTATCGTACCTTTTGGAAAGCCTTTTCGGACTGGACAGTTAATTCGGTAGCCATCTTTGTTAATTATCTATACTCTGTAGATTATAGTAAATATTCAAATGATATAAGGTGTATTATAGAATTGGTTTTTTTTCACCAACAGGTAATCAGAGGCTCTAGGTAGGAACAGTAGTTGGTAGTGAGTATGGAGTGCAACACGAGCGAGTAAGAAAATTTTCCAGCACGGAATCGCAATTGGCAGCCTGGCAACTGCTACCGGGCAGACAGACACAGAGACAGAGAGACAGCGAGCGCGCGAGAGAGAAAAGAGCAGTCACTTTACTGGCTGGGTTGGCATTTATTATGTGATTGTGGTGCGAGGAGTAGATGAGGGTTTCTTTCGAGGGTTTACTGTAAATGTTATATATATCACGTGATATGACAGTGGTAGCACAGTATATTCTATAAATCTTTTATAATGTGGGGGTGGTGGTGGTGTACACAAATCAAATAACCACTACTTGAACTCAACTATCCTAATAGGAACTCCAACTCGTCAGCCTTTTCCTTTCCAACTAGTGAGATTAGTTGTTCTTTACTTTCCATGAATTGGTGATCTTCAAATTCAAAACCAGGAACAACAACTTCACTAATGAGTAAATGATCTTCTTCACTTTCTTCATCCCCCTCTTTTAAAGGTAATAAGAATGATGCTTTGTAAACTTCACCAGGAACCACCCATTGATTGATTTCTCCTTTACTTGTATCGAAACCAACGACGAATGTTTTAACTTCACCACTAGGATAAACTAAAACGTATTGTCCTCTACCTTTTTGTAAGATGTGAATTATTCTAGAATGGTTCAAATGAAATCTACCCATAAATGCATCACATGTAATTAAATAATGAATCAATGTTGAAAATGATCTAGTTGGAGTTATAGTCTTTGTAGAATCTTTAGGGTTTGGTACTGGTTTTTCATTAGAATTACCACATCTTACCAAATCATCTGTCTTAAGACCTTTATTATGTCCTGGATAATATGGATTCTCCATTAAGAAATCACTTCTGTCAGTTTCATTGAAATATCCACCTTCTTGATGTTTGATTAAATTCAATGCTTTGATTGTTTCTTGTAAATCCGGGGAAGGAGTTTTCAATCCTTTGGATTTGTATCCAGGGGGACATATCTTTGGATTGTTTTTAGATGGAACTGAATCAACTGTCGCTGATTCAAATGACATTTTGTGACTTTAGTAGGGTGAAACAGCTATTTGAAGAGAGTTGTGATCCCTGACTGATAAAGAAAAGAGTTAGTTACTAAAATCAGTAAGGCTGATAAGCTCGTTCGCACGTCGTGCATGATAGAGATGTCTTGCGCGTGGTGGTGGGTGACTCTTGCACTCCTAACTCACTAACTGACTTACTGATGATTATTGAAATAACATTACATAGAATCAAAGTGATAAAAAAAAAGTTATAATCGTGCCACATTGAGTATAGGTGTTTAACAAGAAAAATAAAGTACATAAGACACCGTCAAACGCAATCGTAATTGATTTCAAAACTTAAGAATTCGAAGGAGCATTCACTTTTTCAATCTTAACTGTTGGACCAGCCCATTCCAGCAAACTATCAAGTAATTCATTATTAGAATGTAATTTTGCCATTTCATCAGATCCACCCCTACTAACTCCATTGATGAATAGATTAGGAACGGTTCTTCTACCAGATAAGTCACCTATATAACTTTGTAATTTTGCACCATCTTTATGTTTATCTAATTCAACAATGACAGGACGTGGAGTTATATCATAACTTGTATTCAATAATTCTTTCAATCTTTTAGAGTATGGACAATATGATTTTGAAAACACTACAATTGGAGATATACTTAAGATTTCTTTGAATTCTTTAGCTGGATCAAACTCACTAGATTCATCAGACTCAGATTGTTCTTTTTCCAATCCCTTATTTGTTTTAATATCTGTAGAAGACGAAGACGAAGATGAACCACCGCTCAAATCACTATTAACATTGCCTGATGATTGTTTAGATGTCGATAGTTTGGTGTCAGCAAGTTTAGCATCGGATCCAACAACATTCTTTGACCCAACAATGTTCTTGTCCGGAACAATTTTCTTAACAGAAGCAGGATCAACAGGAGTTTCTCCTCTACCTGGAGCTTGAACAGGTGCTTTAATATTTTGCATCTCTTCAACTTTCTTAACTTTAGATTCATCTATTTTACCAGATTTATCTTTAACAATGTTGTTTGAATTTGATAATTTTGAATTTGTTGATTTTGATTCGGTGTTAGATATTAATGAAGCGTTGTTCTTATTTGAAGTAGATGATCCCGTTATTGAAACTAACAGAATGATAGTTAATGCCAAAGCGGCAATTGCAAGTATTCTTTGCTTTCTTGCATTCATTGGTTTAACCATCTTTTATTGAATGAGTGATTGATATAAAAATGACGCGATTCTTATATAATAAGTGAGTGGAATCTGTATGTGAAAACTTGATCAAAGTTAAAGAAATGCAAGGACGGGTCAAGAAACACTCTTATAAGCGAATGTTAAAGATTGGTATCAGTTCACTATTAAAAGGAAGTGTAATAATTTAAAAGAGAAAGAATTAAGAACACCTAGTATATGTTGCTGGCGTGTGCAGATAACGAACAGCTTGCTGTACTTGTTTGTCACTCACTTGTTAGCAGTGAGACTGTGAGAGTCGAGACTGAGACTGAGACTGAGACTGGGGAAGCTGCGTGCGTGTGCACTTTCAGGCATGCTCGGCTTTTAGTTCCGGTACTACTATTTATAGTTTATGTTAATTATTCGATTAAATATAAGTAAAGTAAAGTAAAGTACTGAACACTAATTGCTCACTATCTCAGCATATAGCATTCTCTTCAAATCAATCATCTCCAACTGCTCTTTACAATCATCGAAAAAAAAGAAGTCTTTTGAAATGGCAGCAGCAACTGTTTCATCTTCGGGTGATCTGTAAGTCTCAAAATATGGATGTTCTAAAGCTTCATCAACGGTAATTCGCTTCTCAGGATCAAATTTTAACATTTTCTTCAATATATCTAGTGCTAATGGATTAGCTTTAGGAAATATTTTCTTCAATGGAATTTCTCTAAATGATCTCTGAGATCTAATATACTCTTTAGCTCTCTTTGATTTTATTGATTGGAAATCATCCCCTGTTGGTGAACCAATTATCTCGAATATCAATAGCAATTGATGTCTGTAATCTTTACCAGGGAACAACGGTTCTCTTAGCATCATTTCAGCCAAAATACATCCAACCGACCATATATCTATTGCTTTAGAATACTGAGATGAAGTTAACATGATTTCTGGAGCACGATACCATCTTGTTGCAACATATTCAGTTAAAAAGGAATCTTTATAATCAGAGCTTCCAGTTGAGTCATCTTTACCAATTCTAGCGAGTCCAAAATCACAGATTTTTAAATCACAATTGGAATTAACTAATAAATTTGCAGGTTTCAAATCTCTATGAATAACCCCACATGAGTGCATATATTTAACACCTTTCAAAATTTGATATAATAAGTATTGGATATGATCATCATTCAATGGTTGAGATCTGATAATATGATGTAAATCCGTCTCCATAAATTCTTGCACGATGTAAACTTCCCTGAATCTTTCAAAACTACTAGGTTTTTCAACATCTAGAATACCAACTATATTTTGATGTCTGAAATGTTTCAATAACTTGATTTCCCTCAAAGTTCTTAAACAAAACAACTCTTTTGTAAATGGTTCAATCTTCTTAATTGCAACAGTTCGACCAGTCTTTCTATGGATAGCCAGTGCAACAACACCATAAGCACCTTCACCTAAAATATCACGCACTTCATAGTTTCTTAAGTTGAATACAAACTGTTTTGTCTCCATTGAGTTTAAGTTTGAATTACTAAGAACAAAATATATTCTTTTCTCCTAAAGTTGCAACTAAGATGAGCATCAAAGTGGTATTTATATAGAAAAGTTCAGTCATCAGATAAGGATCAAAATCATTGGAAATCTCAAACAGGGCCCCACAATAGACAAGAATTAACTCTGAAACTCAAACGGCTCAGAGGCACACCTACTAAACGCATACTTAATTGATTCAATTGTGTGTGGCACCTTCCACTTGCAGTCACAGAACTTGTTTCAGATTTGAATAAAGTTGATTGAATTTATCAGTATTAAATTGCGGAGTTGCGGCATCAAATTGAACTAAAAATCAAATAAATTCAGTCACGTGTCTGAAATTGAAATTGTGCGGAACGACCAATCGACGCGTCGATTGAAATGGTACTAACATGTATTAATATACCTATACGAGCTTGATCTGACTTGTATATCTTCATCAAGGTTCTTATTCTTCATTAAAGGATAATGACTGCTGAAGATAACCATAGAATTGCTATTATTACAGGTACTAGTAGTAATCTAGGTATCAATATTGCCTACAGATTACTACGTGAAGTTCCATCGGATTACAGATTGACAATCATAGTGACATCGAGAACACTTCCTAAAGCTATTGAATCTATTGAAAGTATTAAGAAATATGATGAAACAACTACTAAAAGAAAAGGGATTCTGGAATTCGATTATTTATTGATTGAATTCACCAATATGGTTTCTATACGTGCTGCAGTGTATGAATTGGAGAAGAATTATACCAAAATAGACTATTTATTTATAAATGCTGCACAAGGAGTGTATGCTGGTATTGATTGGATTCAAGCTACAAAGGAAAACTTAACTAATCCAGTTAAAGCATGTACTTATCCAACTTACAAAATACAAAAAATTGGAGTTAAATCAAAAGATGGTATGGGTCTTGTGTTTCAAGCTAATGTTTTTGGACCTTATTACTTGATTGAATCCATATGTCAATCATTGATGTCGAATTCTCCAGATGCTAGAATTATTTGGATTTCATCAATCATGTCCAAACCATCATATTTGTCATTCAATGATCTTCAATTACTTGAATCTGATGTATCTTATGAAGGTTCTAAAAGATTAGTTGATTTATTACATCTATCTACTTTTGAAACTTTAAAAACAAAATATGGTATTAAACAATATGTTACTCAACCAGGTATATTTACCTCTTTTTCATTTTTCAAATTTTTGAATCCATTTACATTTTATGGTATGTTGTTACTATTTTATATTTCAAGATTCTTAGGATCACCTTGGCATAATATTTCTGGTTGGAATGCTGCTAATGCTCCTGTTTTCGTATGTACTAAAACAGATGATGATAGTAGGCAAGATATAAAATATGGTAGTGCTACATCTCATAAAGGTGTGGAGTATTTGAAAAATATGGAAATCGATGGAACTGGTAAAGATGATGTCCTCAATTACTTTCAATTGTTAAAGAAAGAATGGGATGATAAGTTGAGAGATCAAATAGTAGATACTAGAAGAGCTTATTAAAAAAGCTATATGTAACAACCAAAAAATTAAAATAGTGTTCGTATATTTCATTAATAACGATGAAAATTGAATTTATATACCTGTCAATTATATAAATAACAAAACATCGCCCTTTAAAGAGAGATATATAAAATATAAATTGAAAAAAAAAAACGGATTGACAAAATTTGTTATAAAAAAAACAAAAACATAGGAACTTACAGAGATAAAAACACTCCTAACATACAAATAAATTGAAACAATTCAACAAGAAAGAAAAGTCGCACTCATCTTCTCAAAGATCCATAGCCATTAATGAACCAACAAAAGTTAAGATCAATCTGGATCTAACTTCATTAATATCTTCAGGAACTAACCAGATCAAACCACCCAATTTTCTGGCAATAGAAATGGCTAATCTAGCATTAGCATATTTTTCTTCATCTGTATTTCCAGGATGAACAAGATCATAATCCACATAACCTGGTTTGAGACCATGTAAAACATCCAATAAAAAGACACCTGTTGATAAAGATGGATCTTTGAATGATCTAATTGTATTACTCTTACCACCTTTAACAACTTGTGCATTTGCCCATTTCAATATCTCCATATCACTAACTTCTTTACCATTAGATGATAATTTTGATAATGTATTGTTAATGTTTCTTCTCATCAATTGCCAGACTAATCCTAAAACTAAGGTTTTAGTACCATCAACAATATCTGAACCTTCAATACCAACCAATGAGAATCTATTGGCTTTACCAACTTCAACTGCATAGTTTGTATTTTCCAATGCCTTAAATCTCGACATCTCATTACCATTGGCTGGTCTCTTGTTAATATGCTTCAAATTAACAGAACCTGGCATAACTTTATCAAATGCTTGTATCAAGATGGTACCATCCTTCAAATCTTCAAACAATGAAACAACTGAAGGATCAACTTCTAATGAGTTCAACCATAATGTAAACACTCTAGCTTCTCTTTCACCTTCAGCATCAAAGTCTTCAACTTCAATCTTTTCACCTTCTTCAATTGGGTCTAAACCTGGATGAGTATTGAATAGATGAGCAACGAATGCAAGGTTCAATTTTGGATTACCTGCCACTAAAGCAGTTGGAGTCAAATATTTTCTACAACCAATCTTATCAGCATTTTGTAAAACTTGTTCAGCTCTCTTTAATAAATCTGAAGTTTGTAATGGTGCTCTTGAACAATGTTCAGGTTGTAATTGATTCAATAAAACAGTATAATTCTCACCATCGCTCACATCAGATGTGAAATTGTTAACTCTTCTATTCCAGTTGGCAGCTTTCAAATGGTAGTTGAACCATCTTAATAAAATTTGTTCAGGTGGTAATCTCAAAAATTGTTCTAAAGTTTCATCATCTTCCAATAATCTGTACAGTTCTGGGTGTAATGTGATATCAATCTTGCTTAACAATCCTCTTCTAATAATTTGCCAGATTAAACCTAGAACCAAATGTTCCTTACCTTCCATAATATCTTCAGAATGGACGTTAACAACAACACATCCAATAGCTTTAGCAGAGTTCAAAACAATGTTAGCATTTTCCAACATCATAAAGTTATTCATATTTTTACCTTTCTTTGGTAAGTTCAAAACTCTGGTATCGATAGTATCTGGAACAGAGTCATTGATTAATTTAGATAAAACTAAACCATCGGTACATTCATCAAACAATTGGAAGTTATCCAATGGGAAAGGTAGACGATCACCAACATCGGCATCTCCAGCAAGCACCGAATTAATATGTCTAGTGAATTCAATTCTTTCTTCATCGTTAATGGTATGTGTAGTACCAGATTTACCAGTAACAACAACTTTAGCTGTAGAACCAGTACCTTTATGCACAAATCCTGAAGTAGAACTGGAAGAAACTGGAGCAGCAGAAGAAGATGTAGATGTATTGGAAGCTGGAGCACTGGTGGAAACTGAAGCTGGTTGTTTGGATTCCTTTAATTTGGCGTGCAACTCAACATAATCTTCAAGTTCAACATGACCAGAAGCATCGACACTGACTTGCTTCAAAGCTTCTCTCACATCATCATAACTACCTTTACCTTCTTGTGAAACTGATTCAATGACATCTTTCTTGTCAACCCAACCTTTATCGTCCAAATCAATCTTTCTAAAATCGTCAATGATTGAAAAAAGATCTTGTTGACCCAAAACAGGGAATTTTTTCTAATTGAAATTTAAATTGCTATGTTAGTAAAATTAGTTGCATATATAAGCCTTAAATTATTCGGGATTGTAACAATATACCGGCACCAGCTCACAGCGTGTGAAAAATGTACCGATTCAGTTGTGACTTACCTGTAACTTAATAACGTTCATTCTCAGAAGATGTTGTGATACAATTGAGTCTACAAGAGTCTTACATGTTATCTCGGAGATGAAATGGTGGAGAGGGAACCAGCGTCGTTATAAGGCTCGCCACTGTGTGTGTGCATTGCAACGTCACTCACGTCTGCGAAACAAGGAGGCTGATTCAGCTGCGCCGTTTTGAGTATATAAGTTAAGTCGATCGGCGGGTCGCTCAGTCGGTCGGTTGGTCGGTCGGTCCGGCTATTATATGAGTATATCTATAATTATAATTAGTTAAATTGAATACGTAAATTTCCTGTATTGTACAAGCACTCATCGTTGTAGTTGCAAGCGGTGCATATCAAATGTGCCTTTACATGATGTCAGTTAGGATTCAAATTGATGGTAAGTTCATCATTCACTTCTTGCTTGATCATCTTCCTTAAATTGTCCGACACCATAGCAGACAATTCAGGGTTCATGGATTTGTAAACAGTCTCTAATGGAGTGTCCAATAAGCTGATGTTATTTTGTACACCACCAGCCCCATTCTTACCTCTTGCTTCAGATTGAGCTCTCTCCATATCCTTCTCAAAAGATTCGTTTAGTAATTCCCAGTATTCCAATTCTTGTGGATCCATATACGTTAAAAACTCAGAGGTATTTAGGAAAACTGTCGACAGTTCTGAGTTTTTCAACCTCTTAGCTAGAATCTGATCCTCAGAGACAGGCCTCAACGCATTTTTCATAATCTTCATTCGTTTCTCAGCAGACATGAACGGATCTCCTTTAGTAGAATTTGATCCTTTATCAAAATCTTCTTCGTATTCTTCATCGTCATCGGAAAGGTCACGATTGAAATCCATATCAATGTCTATACTTGGATCATTCATAAGATTTGAGTTTTGAAACATAGCCCTCGTTTCTCTTCTAGACATTCCTGGAACTTGAATAACAATATCATCTCGCTCTTTGTTATCGGTACTTGAAGGTCGGCTCTTCTTGAAGTAATGGTTATTGCTTTTGCTTGTTGCTTTGGACTTAATAGTCACATCGTCATCTTCGTTAAAATCGTCATCCTTCGAAAAATACAGTCTTGTGGTCATTTCAGATTGTTCAAAAGCCTTCACTTTTGAAACTCGTAATGGGTGGCTGGTACTGAACGTTTTGTAATCGTACTCGTTCAAATCAGATTCATCCTTCCTTATTATCAGTTTATCGGTACTTTTGGCGGTATTTATATCAGTTGAGTTGGAGGTGGAACTTGATGAAGAGTATGCACTGTTGGGTGTGAAGTTGATGGTTTGAGACTTGGAAGCTAGGGTTGGAGTTATAATATTATTGCGCTTCAATATAGACCTTTTGGTCTTAGGATTGCTAGGAGCATTAACAAAGCCATCCGATGTCTGAATAGGCTGTTGATGTGGATGATACTGTGTTTGCGATTGTATTTGTTGCGATGCGGGTAGTGGTATTTGTGATGTTATCATCTGGTCTTTCTGTTCATCTTTAGCTGAAGAATTATGATTGTGGGACGAAATTCGGGTTGTAATTCCACGGAACAACTGTCGTCTGACATCGTGTTTAGATCTGTTTGACATTGTAAGAAGATTAAAGTGAGTGTATTTCGATTTGTCAGTAATCTATATAGAAGGAGGCAAGTAGTAAACAGCGGCAAACAAGCAAACAAATAAATTAATAAATAGGCAGCTGATGTATGTACACACAAGAACCACTAAGTGTAAACGCTTACTATCTCATCCTGAACGATAAACAAGCCCGCCTTACAAACCCGCCTTCTCAACTTGACAGAAAAGCGGCTTTATTTTGTGTCACGTGAATGTTTGATTATATAATCGATCTTTTCTACAATTATGTATATCCCTTTTCTCATTAAGGTGGAAGGTAACTAGATCGAACATTCTATCACCCGGTTTCTAATTGAGGCTCATCTCATTGAGAGTTGACAAAAGTGCTGAATTAATGATACTCAAAATCAGCTGTACAACTATTACTTACTCTTATACGCATTTTTGTTATTACATTACACAAATTTACATAGTGCTTCCATCGATATCACATCAGAATGGAACATTATTCCCAGAACCGGTGTTGTAGGCAGTCACATCCACATCCACTAGAACATTCAGTCATCACTTCCTGCTCCCACCAAACCATTGCACACTCTGCGTGCATGAGATGATTACACTCAGAACATCCAACCAGCCTTTTGGTTACAAGTAACCCACACAAGTGACATTGTCTCATTTCTTTTAGAGCTTTCCATTTATCAGAATTTGTACTCGTTGACTTTTCGGTGCTCGATCTCACCCAACCAGTCTCACCTCTGTGCTCTTTATATGAGTCCGTCGTTCCTGTTTCTGAATAATTGAATTTGAGAATTTTCGACCTATTGACTGGTAATCCCCAACAAAATAATAATTCTGCATACTCCGAGCGGTACAACTTTAACTTTTCAGGATCGAAGCAACCTAGTAACTCCAATGAATAGACTTGATCATACAAGTCAAGTTGTTCTATATTGTACATTTGAACGTTCACTACAGGGACTGTATTTGTATATGTGTTCGGGTTGTACTGTGAAACTTTATTATTGCTTGAATTCCCACCACTAGTCTTGTATGATTTTTGGAAAGCTTGACTAAATACATTCCCTGATGAAGATATAGAAGACGGGGATAATGCTATTGGTCTTGCTTGGCCTACCGGAGGGTACATGGAATCTATACTTACATTGAAGTTAACACTTTGTTTCCTGATACCCCTTCTATTAGGTAAGTGATGAGGATAGGAACCGCCAGGTGAACCACTCTTGAAACTCATGTTGTCAACAGAAGATGACGAAGAACTGACCGAAGTCATCCTAACCAGATTCGGTGGCGGCATTTGTAATGGATTTAATGATGAGTTATTAACACCTTGAAATGACCTTGTGTTACCTCTGTTAAATGACACATTATGAGTATGGAACGGAGTAGATGGTTGACGGCTAACTGCTTGCGAGTAAATAGAAGCTGAAGTTGATGGTTTGTGCACTGATAAATTAGCCATGCTCATACGTGTCATTGTCTGACTTCCTCTGTATATACTTTCGCCATCAACGCTTTGAGGAACATCGTAAGGAGTGTTGATTGGGACAGTTGGTTTCTCTTTATTCATAAAGTGTTCATGCATGACACAAGATAGCATTGCCAACATCTGAATATCACCAAGTCTCTCGTAATACTTAAGAATCTCTAGTGCAAGCCACCTAGCACCAAATGGATGAGACCCCCAGTAGAAGCGATAATTATTTTCTATATCTATGTTCTTATTGGAAGTTACAAACTTGCTGAGCAATTCACTTTGTATCATCATCTTGATTCTAGAGTCATCGTTCAAGTCATCATCTAACTGGACATCTTTAACCAGTACGACAGATAAAAGCCTCCAACAATCAGCGATACATTTATATCCAAATTTGTCAGCAACATCTGCATTGTATAAGGCCAAATTCTCAGGAGAATCTCCTAAAACTCTGTATTCGTATGCAAGTTCCATTTTCGCTGGAATCAAATGTCTGAAATCATAAATCTTGACAATATTTTTGTTCGGTTTATGTTTTGAAGTGTGTGTATTCTGTGACCGTTCAGTTGGAGCAGATAACGCATTACCATATGTACCACTTCTAGCAGCAGCAGAGAGTTGTCTTGTACCTCCAACAGCTTCACGTAACATAAGAGGCATTTTCGTTCTGTATAGCCTATCATATTGCAACACATCCAAATCGTTAGAGAAACTGTCTTCTGAGCTGAGAGAAGATGTATCATCGTCAGAGTCATCAGCGGCAGCATTGTAGCGATCGCTGCCATCAACTGCTAAGTCTATACCATTTTCGATCTTTTTTCTTTTCAATCCTTTAACTAAACTGAAACCTTGCTGTCCAAATCTGATAACTTGCTGTTGCTCCTTTTTATCTTCCTTAGGGATGAAGAAACAAACCAAATGTCCACTTGGAGTCCAAATTGCACCACAACCTTTTGGAACAGGTGTACTATCAAATGATGGTTTTTTCGAAGTTTCCTCTGGGGTAATATGATCCTCATCTTCATCTTCATCCTCATCTTCATCCTCATCTTCATCTGAATCAGAAACCATGCTAACCTGCCCTGAAATCATCGAGTTTCTAGAATCGCTTTCTTCCTCATCGCTCAATAAGAGATTGTTAGCTTCTTCATATGGGATTAAGAAGGGGTCAAGTGTCAAATTCTCCTCTTGCTCAAAATCTAAGCTTACCTTCTCGCCCAATAAGAATCTCAAGCAAGGTTCAAGACAAAAACGATTCAAAGAGCAAAACTTTTCTGAAATCTCCTCAAGGTTTGTCATTATCTCTTTGCGCTTCTCTTCGCTCAATTCATGTGTTTCTTCTATTCTGAATTTAGGTATACGTTTCTTTGAAGGATAGTTCTTGGGGAAATCGATTTCCACTCGCAGGAAAATCAAATCATCTTTATTTTCTGTTGACCAAGGCCCATTCAATGATATCACCAAATTACCAGTAGAGACCGAGATTCTCTCAAACCTCAGTTTGGGGAACTTATGACCAACACTACTCACTTCTTCTCCCAAATTGGCCGGTTGTGAACCTTCGTTACTAAATCCCAAGGTACCCATACGGTTATCTATTTGCTGGAAAGCAGATTGACCAATCTTAACACCAGCAATCCAATTCAAATGGTTGAATTGGTCATTGTGGAGTGTGAAACTTCCCCGGCTAGATACCAAATTATCATTTCTCTTGTGTCTTATGATTAAACTACTCTCTGATGGTAATTCTGGCTCACGTCTATATGAAGCATGATCAAAATCTATTAATTTTTTTCCTGGTGGTAATGGTTGGTTTTTTGTATAGTTGAATTTCTCATAAATATCATCATTGATAGGCCATAGTCTTAAATCGCAATCTGCGGACCATGTAACTAGCTGGAACTCACGATCGTCTATCGTAGTATTATCCGAATGGCGTGATCTCCACAAGAAATCCTTAAGTGGTTCAGTATGTCCTTTGAATACGTAGCTTGGTTTCAGTTTTGATTCACCAACTTGGTCTTTGTAATTTACTATGAATATGGAGTTGTTTCCTCCTCTTGCAGGCATAATACCACAACAGTGGTCGCCAAATGGTACATGACGTGCCCTACTAACAGGGAAATCAGTATTTATTGTATATTGTGGTTCTGTAGATGACTTCTTGCAATCCCACAGCTTGACAGTCATATCATTTGAGCACGATAATATTTGGTTCTCATCATCCCTACTCCAATCAATACCATTGATTCTTGCATTGTGTGCTACTATTTTCTCCACTGGCATGGCACCTTTTCTAACATCCCATATCAGTAGGTAATTCTCATGCGAAGATGCTAATATATTTGGATTTTGATAGTTCCATTTGACTTGTGTTGCAGCTGCTCTCCAGTCAGCCCATCGATTTACTGGAAGCTTTGGACATCTCAAATCCCATGATAGGACAGATGTGTCAACGGAACACGTAGCTAATAACTCAGGGTTGTTTGGGTGGAAATTAATGTCTGTAATTGCTCTTGAATGTGAATGTAAAACGTGCTCAATGGCATTATGTGAAGGTCTTGCAAGATTCCAGACCATGGCTTTCTGATTTGATGTTGAGACCACCCAGGATGGTTTCGATTTATGAGGGGACCATTGAACATCTGCAACTTCCCAAGATGTTTCATGATGTAGCCATCTAGGAGCAGCAAACGGATCGTCAAGATCTATCACGAATAGACCCTTTCTACCTGCAAGAACCGCATCTCTCCCATTTGGTGCAACTGACATCGTGGAGAGAAAGTTACCATCCACCCTCAAGGAAAGGGAATTTCCAAACGTAATGGAATCATAGGGCTTTGTTACCCCAACCATTTGCTCTTATGCTTTCTGTTTGTATATGCCTAAGTATATAGATGTTACAATGGCCAAGGGACTAGTTGATAAACCAAACTTCATTCTGGTAAACCTCTTTGAAAGGCCTCCACATACATTTAAAGTAAACCCTTACACCGCGACTGAATAATTCTTTTGTGATCATGTATTTCAAAATTGTTAGGTATTCTATGAGTTTTATAGACATTAGACTAAACTTCTAATTGCTTATATACTACCTGGATATTATAGTTAGCTGAAGGATGACTGACTCACTTGTTACTGTAAAGAAGTCTGGTGTTGCCCAAAAGAAGGTAGGTAGAAGGCCAGCAAGGGTGCAGTTGGACCCAGCAACAATCAATGCAGATTCCAAACCAGCTCAAACAGGTCAAGTATTCAACCTTTGGTATAGTAAATGGACTGGTGGTGAAACAAATGGTAAAGCTCTTTTAACACACTCAAAGACACGTTGTCATTTGAAGCAGGACTCCGGGTATACCAATGCAGACAAACATGTTAAACCAGATTCGATTAATAGAGATAAGTTCATTTGTCTATATTTTGCAAGAGGGTATTGTTGTAACGGTAAACGTTGTGAATATTTACATAGACTTCCCTGTGATTTAGATTTTTTTCCACCAACTCTTGATTGTTTTGGAAGAGAGAAGTTTTCTGCATATAGGGATGACATGTCAGGGATAGGTTCATTCAGCAGGATTAACAAGACTTTATACGTTGGTAGAATCAATTCATTAGAGAATAACGGTGAGATGCTGATAGCTAAGAATTTTGGAGAATTTGGTGATTTGGTTAGAACAAGGGTAGTTAAAGATAGAAAAATTGCATTTGTGACTTACAAGTTGGAAAGTCAAGCACAATTTGCTAAAGAGGCAATGCATGGTCAAAGTTTGCATGAAGATGACATGAACGAAGCACTTAATATACGATGGGCTAATGAAGATCCTGATCCCAAAGCACAAAAACGAGAACGAGAAGAAAATGAAATGCATGCATTGGAGACGGCTAAAAAGTTACTTAAAAGTATGAATGCTTCTGAACAATCGGAAGCAAAGAGACAAAGAACAGTTGAGGTACCATCCGATGACGATGTTGAAGAGGAAGTGACTACAAAACTTATAGAAGATGTTAAACCTGCCAAACCTTTGATTCGTTCCATTATTAAAAATGATTCTTTGGATGTTTTCAGACAATTACAATTGAAAAGAACGCGAGAAGCTGCACTTGTTAAAAAAGTTGAGTCTCCTGAAGTTGCAAATGGGAATTCTGGACTACAGTCGATAATAGGAGGGTACGGTAGTAGCAGCGATGACGATGACGATGACGATGATGATAATTAATCTCATGTATATTATTTGTATAAACTAACATAAAATAATTTTTCATTAAGTACTATAAATTACTAAAATTACAAATCAACAGGTCTGAATGCCCTTCTTTGAGCAAATTCATTCCTTCTCAAATCTTCAGGGCATCTACTGACAGGACTCTTTGATATCATTTGTTTCAAATCATACAAAACATCTTTATCGTCTTTAGGATTCCAAAAAGTTATAGCAGTTCCACTTTTACCTGCCCTACCAGTTCTACCGATTCTATGCGTGTAGTCTTCAATGTTTCTTGACATTTGATAGTTTATCACTAAAGAGACATCTGGAATATCAATACCTCTACCAGCAACATCAGTAGCAATCAAAACATCTGATTTCCCTGTTTTCATTTGTTGCAAAGCTGCCTCTCTTTGTTCTTGAGTTTTGGAACCATGAAGAGTAACAGGATTGAAGCCTTGTTCGTAAAGTGTATCCGCAATAAGATCACATGAAGCTTTGTAGTTCACAAAAATGATAATAGGTGGTCTAAATCTTCTATTAGCCAGTATACTTTCAAGCACTTTAAGTTTTTTCTCGTCATCTTCAGAAGTTTGTATTGCATCTTGATGGACTGTATCAACTGCAGATCCAACTTCACCAACCATAACAAAACCAGGATTGACCAGAAATTTAGAAGTTAGTTTTTCAATGGCTGGAGGCATAGTTGCAGTGAACATCATAGTTGTTCTCTTTGGTGTTTTATCATTTCCAAAATAATATGGATTCGTATCACCAGAGGGCAAGTTATCCAAAACCAAATTCACTTGGGTTTCAAATCCCATATCAATCATTCTATCTGCTTCATCCATAGCTAAGAAGAAACATTTATCCAATGATATTATTTCCTTCTCAATACAATCCACTAATCTACCAGGGGTAGCAATCACAACCTCGACACCTTTCTCAAGTTTACGAACATTATCATCATAAGAATGACCACCAATTAAAGAAGCAACGTTAAATCTCAAATTGTTGAACTTTTGAAATTCTTTTTCAATTTGTAATGCCAATTCTCTAGTTGGAACCATGATTAGAACATATGGTCCCTCAAAGTTACCCAATGGGGGAAGCTTTGTGATATAATTTAAAATTGGAATAAGGAATGCCAATGTTTTACCAGAACCAGTTTCAGCAATACCAATTATATCTCTTCCTGTTAACCCCATTGGGATAGCAGCTCTTTGAATTGGAGTTGGTTCTCTATAACCTAAATAGTCAAGCATTTCTAATATTTCTGGAGAAATATCACTTTCTGACCAGTACCGTAACGGATTAGTAACTTTACCACCTTTAGAAGTTATATCATAGTCTTCTCTCATGATTCTCCAATCTCTATCAGTCATTTTATCTAATGGTTTTTGAGACCAATGAAGTTCGTTTTCGTATGAGGACTTTTTCGTTATCTTATCTATCTGAGCATCTGGGTTTGTAGTTTTGAACTCTACCAATGGTTCATAGCCAATGGATGTGTCTTCATCTGCATCCCATTTAAAATTGAACTTATTTTTCTTGTCGTTGATATCTGGACCATTTCGTATCCTTGGCTTTGAGTAATCTTTAGGTTTGGTTATACTTGATATAACATTCAATCGTTGGTTTCTCTTTAGTATCGATTTCTTTGTCTCGTCATTTTGTTTCTTAAGATCTAACTCAAGTTGACGTTTTTCATCTAATTCTTTCTGGAGTTTGTCTCTTTGAGATTTGGAGAGAAACTTTGTTTTGTTCGAACTAGTGCTCAGATTATTATTGATAGTCTTGTTCTTATTCAAAGCCAAAAGGTCATCTAGTGACTTTGGTTCATTACGCTTGAAAGACCCCATATCTAGACCTCTACTGTCCCGTATACAGAGTGATACCAAGTTGATCAGTGTTAAACTGCTTGTTTGTTCTGTTTATGTACTGTAATGCGCGCCGCACTGAAATTTGATTAATTTGCGATAAATTTTTATTAATTTGTTTGTTTGTTTGTTTGTTTTATACAAGTTTAATCCTTTTGTTTGAATCTACGTTTACCGTGGAACTCCTTCACTTTAGTGACAGCTTGTGCAGCGGCACGATCGACAGATCCATGCAATGCAAGGATCTCGTTTCTATTAGGAGTCTCTTTTGGTAGTTTCATTTCAATCACTTTCTCGATTCTTAAAATCAGTTCCAAATCATACTGCGTCACTAAAGAGATTGATTTACCAGATCTACCTGCTCTTGCAGTTCTACCAACTCTATGGATATAAGCCTTGGAATCGGTAGGGATATCGTAATTCAACACCAAATCCACAGATGGGATATCTAAACCTCTAGCAGCAACATCTGTAGCAACTAAGATCTGTTTATCACCAGATTTGAATTGATTCAAAGCACCTAATCTTTGAGCTTGGGATAATTGACCATGAAGTGGGATTGCAGAGAATCCTAATATACGAGCTAATAAAGCAACTCTTTGAGCATGAGCACATGTTCTTGTGAAAATGATGGTTGATTTCCCAATATATTCATTCAATAGATATATGAGGTATGTATTCTTATAACCATCTGGAACAACCATAAGTGTTTGTATTAAGGTATCAACAGTTGAATATTTATTATTAACAGCAATCTTGACAGGATTTGATAAAGATGCTCTTTGTAATTTTTCAATTTTGGATGTCAAAGTAGCTGAGAATAAATATGTATTTCTTTCTCTTGGAATGATTTGTAAGATTCTATCCAACACAGGACCAAACTCCATATCCAATAATCTATCAGCTTCATCCATAACCAAGAATTTCAAAGCTCTTAATGAGAAACCTTTAGTATTTTCTAAATGATCCATCAATCTACCTGGTGTAGCCACAATAACATGAGGTTTACGCATCAATTCTTTAGCTTGATCAATCATATCCATACCACCAACAATGGTGGAACATCTTAGACCCATATTAGATCCTAAAGCATCAAAAGTTTCTCTAATTTGATAAGCCAATTCTCTAGTTGGTGCCAAAACACATGCAAAATATGGAGTTTGAGCTTCCCATAAAGCTTGTAAGATTGGAATTGCGAAAGCTGCAGTCTTACCTGAACCTGTTTGTGCAATACCAATAATATCTCTTCCTTTTAAACTATGTGGTAATGATTGGGCTTGAATTGGTGTTGGTTTTGAGAAATTCAATTTTTCAATGGCACCAAGAATATCCGGTTGTATTCCGAGTCCTGAGAAAGATGTGATTTCTTCAACTTCTTCGTCTTCGTTTTCCTTTTCAGATGGATAATCTTCGTCCTTGTCTTTAGATTCCTCTTCTGCGTGGGATTCTTCTTCTTCTTCTTCTTGCACAAGAGGTTTTTTTGGTTGACTTGATGCCAGTTTCTTCTTTAAAGCATCGATATCAACCTTAGTAGAACCCACTTTCTTCGAAGGTTTTGCCACTTTGGCCACTTTGGCCACTTTGGCGTCACTTGAGTGTTTGTGAGATTTCTTACTTATACTAGGAGACATCTTCGGTGGTTGCTCTATACAAATATAAACCCATATGACTACTACTATCAGTACACAAACATTGATAAGCTGAAAATTTTCAAAAAAAAAAAAAAAATTTAGAAATCAAAAAAATTACGTAATCAACAATAAAGAGATCTGAAAATTTTCATAATTTTTTTGATTTAATAAGGCACTTATAGAGTAGTAGAGTAGTTGTTTTGTTGTAAGTTTGGTATAAGTAGACTAATAATAGTGTTTAAAGATGGCTAAAAGAAGAGTAAGTTGTTTTAACTTGGGATATACTTTGTAAGCGATTACAATCATACTAACATACACTAATCAACTATGATTTCTTGATTATTATTATAGCAAAAGAAGAGAACTCATGTTAAATTATCAGAAGAGGATAGAGGGAAAATCCCAACATCTATGGTGATCCATTTAGGGGCAGCATTAGAGAATCATACACTTACCCAATTGGTTAAAGATACTAGAAATATGATGCAACCTCATACTGCTATTAAACTTCGTGAAAGAAAGACAAATAAATTAAAGGATTTTATAGTTATGGCTGGTCCTTTAGGAGTTTCCCAATTGATGGTTTTCAGTCAAAATCAAGATAGTGGATCAACTCATTTAAGAATGGCATCCATGCCAAGAGGTCCTACCGTGACGTTCAAGATTAAAGAATATTCATTATCTAAAGATATCAGTAGAGTTCAACGAGCACCAAAATCAGTTAGTAAGACAGCACCTGAATTTTTAAATCCTCCATTATTAGTTATGAATGGTTTCGCTAATCCTAAAAATGCTGAACCACATGAAAAATTAGTAGTTACAATGTTCCAAAATATGTTCCCTCCAATTTCACCACAAGATACAAAAGTTGGATCTATTAAAAGAGTATTATTATTAAATAAAGATCCTGAAACAGGTATAATAGATTTAAGACATTATGTTATAGATACAAAATTAGTTGATGTTTCTAGAAATGTTAAAAAATTAGTTAATATTAAGAAAAATTTCTCTAAAAAATTACCAAATTTAGCAAAAGTTAAAGATGTTTCAGATATAATTTTAGATCCATATGCTCAAGCTGGTTTCACATCTGATTCCGAAGTTGAAGATGATGCAGTTGTTGAAGTTGAAGATGAAGATGCTTTAATCAAACCAAAATCAAGTAAAGATGCTGCAACATCATCAACATCAACAACAACTACATCAGGAGATAATGCTGATCAAACACAAACTACAAAAAGAAAAAAGGCAGTGAAATTAACGGAAGTTGGACCAAGAATGAAGTTAGATCTAGTTAAGATTGAAGATGGTGTTTGTGATGGTAAAGTTTTATATCATTCATATATCAAGAAAACAACTAAAGAAATTAATAAATTGGATCAATTACATGCAATCAAAAAGAAAGAAAGAGAAAATAGAAGAAAAAGTCAAGAAGCTAACATTGCAAAGAAGAATGAAAAGAAGGAAGCAAAGAAGAGAAGAAGAGCTGAAGCTAAAGCTAGAGGTGAACAACCAGCAGAAGAAGATGAAGAATCTTCAGAAAGTAGTGATAGTGAAGACGACGAACCAATGGTTGATTCTGATGGTGAACTTTTCGATACAGAAGCTTACCAACAAGATAGTGAGTAGTTTCTTGGGATTTTTTTTCTCTCCTTGTGTCTTTATATATCTATATAATTAATCAATAAAGTATAATATAATTGTGTTTTTACTAGCAAACGTTTCAAAACTACAGCAATATAAATTGTTTCAAGTATACAAGTTGAGATAAAATTTCAATAGATCTTGATCTATTTCCATAACGAATAATTTTAACAAATTTCAAAATTTAGGCTTATAAAACTGTATATCTACACAATTTTAACCTATTTCAAAACGAAAGTTGAATCATCAACAGTTACAAACAACGATGAAAAAAAGACAAAAATAACAACACACAATAGAACAACAAATAGACAGGGCAACAATAACAAAAATGAATGAATGATGAATATAAAGCATCAAAATTAATCAATCAACTTATTGGGAAAAATTGACTATATTCAAGCTTAAAATTTCTCTTTTCTGAAATAGTCCACCTCTTAGCATCAAATACACTAAAATCAGAAATTTCAAACCCATCTCCATTAACTTTAACTTGAGATTGACGTTGAAACCAAGATGTTCTTTCAGTATTCATTCTCCATTGTCTAGATGATAAAATTGATGAAGCTACATCTCTTTCCTTTTGAGATAATGCAAAATAATAAGCATAAAATAATGTAGCAGGATCCACATTCTGTGCTTCAATTTCTAAATTTTTAGACATACGAATAGAATTCCAAATGGTTGATATTCTTTGTGCTTCTAATCCTGGAGGATATATACTATCTGAAAGTGGTGAAAAATTTCTAGGAACAGAAATCATTGATCCAATATTTGATAACGATGGAATTCTATCTGTTTCATTTCTATTTCTTGCAATTGTAAATGATAAAATCATACTTTGTATTCCAGGTGGTAAGAATTGGAAATCTGAATCTTTTTGAACATCACTTTCACCTTTAGATAAAACTTTAACTTGTGGAGTTATTGTTGTTGATAATGGAGTTACACTAGTTGATAATGAATTCTCAACACTAGGAGTCTTTGTAGAACTTCTTGGAGTTGTTGTTGCTGTTGGACTTGTGGTTGTTATGGATCCATCTTGTTGTTGTTGTTGTTGTTGAGGTCTTTGTTTCTTCAATGCTTCCAAAACACTAGCAGCATTCAGAGCATTCGTATTCAAAGATGTTGATGATGTTGATGTTGATGTTGTTGATGTTGATAAACCATTTGCATGACCATTCTCATTCGTTATACTATTGACCAAATCTGTGGTATTGGTTGGTATAGTATGAGATAACCCTTCAGATTGTGAGGGTATCAGTCCTGGTGGTGCAAGTCTCGTGATCGGTTCCGATGTTAGTGATGCTGCTGCTGCTGATGCAGGAGTTGCTGGTTGTATTGATGTCGGTATTGGTGCCGTTGATGCAGGTGAGGCAGCAACTGCAGCAGACCATCTCAATTCGGGCTTCACGGGCACAGGAGCAGGTTTTAAAGTGGTCATTGTTGGAACTGATGAGTTTGATCCAATTGCGGAGTATGGTAAAGGTGTAGTAGGGTTGACTGATGATGTTGCGTTGTTGTTGTTGTTGATGTTGTTTGTCCCACTCACTGTACGGTTCAATCCTGTTCCATTTGATGCCGTGGAATTCAACTTTGACGTCAAAGAATCAGAGGTTGGATTTGACAATGTTGGTGGTGTTGGTGATGGTTCTTTCTTCTTTGGTTTAACAGGAGTATTATTACTAGAGTTAGTTGTGCTTGTTATATCATCATCTTTTGTATGACTTGCCAAAGTTGCATGCACTTCCCCAACAAATGAATCATCAGCATCCAAATTCAACTCATCATAAATAGTTTCATCATTGATGAAATCGGGACTTTGATTCTCATCCACATAATATCTGATATCATCTTGGATGCTCATAACATCATCAGATTTTAAAATATCATTCTCCAAAAGTCTTAAAATCACTTCCAGCTTTTCGGTATGCCAGACATGCGTTTGAAGTAATTCTTCAACTTCAGCTTTTCTCTCTTCATTAGCATAACTATTGAGTCTCTTGTTTTTCTTGTTAGTCATCAACTTCTCCATTTCAGCTTCTAGAGCTTCTTCCTGTTGTACTATTTCTTCAAGACAATTTCTAATGAATTCGGTAGCTTCATTTTCTTGACGATTAGAATCGAAATTCGCTAGAGATTGATCAGAGAAAGCTTTTGTTTTGGATCCTTTCTCCACAACTTTATATTTCTCCATCGCTTGTTCAACCAATCTTCTATTTTCATTGAGTTTTTCTTTATCCTTGACTTCATTTGTTGCTTGCCAAGTCTTCACTTGTTCTCTAAATCGCTGTAATTTTTTGATTTCCTTTTTCAAATCAGACTCCAATTTATCCTTTTGTGAAGTTGTTGATGAACTTTCATGTCTTTCATAAAGAACATTGAACACCTCGAGACCTTCAGCGATCTTTTTGAAGACCTTATCCATCTCCCTTTAGTAAAAAAAAGTGTTAGTAAAATACTGCTTTATGATCCCAATCAAGGGTAAAATATCTTTCTGACAAAGAGTCCATAATCATGTTCCGAGAAAAGCAATCGAGGAACTCATTTGAAAAAGTGTGTAATTCAAACCAAAATCTAAGCGAATGAATGATGGTTGAATAATCACTTCTCTTCAAGAGTTAAAACCTCTGAAATATGAAAAATTTCACGTCAAAAAAAAAAATCAATCACTTACTGTTGTAGCTTCCTTTGTGACATTTTTTAGTGGTAATGAAGCGTATAGTGGTGCATAAATCAGGTGCTAGTTATCAACAAGTACCTATTCCAAATAGCCGATCTGAACTGGTAGACAGTAATAGTTATTTAAAAGTGGAAAGATCGGGGCGTGGATGTACAATATACAGGTTAAAGGTATGTTTCTCGACACGGCTCGTACCTTAAAACTGAAAGTCCGTGTAACACAATCGCAGGCCTCAAAGAAGCTTAATTAGTTTGTTAAGTGAACAATTTTTTTTTTTTTTCTCGTCTGTTTGATTACGTCATTGGTAGTGTAATACTGTTACTATTCACTATCCACTATTATTGCGGGTAACATGGTTATATATACTACTATTTAACAGTCAAGAGATACACTGATGTACCTACAATACACACAGCAAGACTGGTGGCTAGGCCTGTCGTGTAATACATTAGAATATGCAATGATTTGTCGACTCCTCTCTTGAATGATGCCACCAAACTGGAGACCAAGCTTTCGTAAGTCATTCCCGTCTGTGTCTCGAATGAAGCTGCCGTGGTGATGTTGATTGTAGCAGATACACCTTCAAGGTAGTCTTCGACATTCATTAAATCAAACCCTATGGATTCGTAGCTTTTCAAAAGTGACGGATCAAGGTGTTCGTATGTAATGAGAGAGTCCAATTTGTGTTTTTGTAAAAATTCGTCGATTGAATCGTTCATATTTTCATAAACTGATGATATATTTTTGATGAGATCACTTGGGATCCCCATAGACAGTGAGGCTAAGCTGGAGATATTTTGATAATGAGAAATAGAAAATGAATTTGCAGTTAGGTTTGCTTCTGTTGTTGTACTACTCATGATAGCAAACTGTTTCTCGGTGGATGACAAAGACTGACTCTCTCTTAGAATATGGCTAGAGACACTACTTAGACTCAAATAAAGGATCATTGAAAACCATAGAATTTGGGTAAATTGAGGAAGTCTCGATCTAAAGCTATAGTAGAATGAACTAACCCAGTTTAATTTTATACGGAGATCTTCCCCTTCTAACTTCTTTAACATAGGCAGCTTGAGAATCAAATCAACTGCTTTGAACGACTGAAAATCTATTGTTTCATAAATAACTGCCAAAAAGTCTTTCTTTTCTTCAAGTTCATTGGGAAGTCGCAAACAGCGTTTTTGTTCATACATGTACTTGGACCACTCCCAATAAGATTGAACAAATATTATTGGAACAGCTATGATTCCTATTATTATGCAGATCTTTGAAAATTGCTTTCTAAGGGAAGATGGTACTTTATCAGCAGGTTTGCTACTGTTCGATGGTGTCTGCGTGATATTAGTCTTTGATGTGGTATTATGTAAATGAGCATCAATCTTATCTGAAACCATAACTATCTGTGAAAGCTCACTAGCGTCGAATATAAGCTGATCTTCAATCTGTGAGTGATAGTTTTCGAAAATATCTGAAACTTGATCATACAAGTCTTCATACACTGATTCCAATTGATCCATAATCTCACTTTTTTGTCCTTTGATCTCGGTGAAATTCAAACTATTGTCTAGTTGTAGACTATTATCCAAGGATTCAAGATTTGAATCTATAAAATCTCCTATCCAAGTATAGTTAAGCTCCATTTGACTTGGATCAAATGACGATCCAACATATAATGCACTACTTTCAATTGTTTCCTTCAAAGTTTGCAATTCACTGTTTTGTTGCTCTAGGTTTTGATAGATAGTTCTATTGATATTAACTATCATAGACTTGAAATCACTCTCCATGTCAGCTTCAGCTTTAGCCCTGTCATATAAATTCTCAATTGTTCCATTCACGTTGCATCTGACATTGGAAACAGTAAGATTCCAGCAATTCAATACAGCTTCTTCCATAATACTAATTTGATCCAACGTTCTACTCACTTGATCATCAAACTGTCTCTTTAATGAATCTGATAATAAGTTTGGCAGAGTAATTGACCCTACGGTAGCTTCAACTTTAATAACTATAGCCGGATCATACTCTGACGTATTCGAACTACCAGAACTTTCAAGCTGCCCTTGCCAATTAAATATCCCTTCAAGCATACAGGTAAACCCCATTATTAATACTATTACCAGTCCAGTCAATGCAAGAAAGTCACTCCATAATAACTGTAAAAGTCTTGCCTTCAAACAAATGTATGGGGTAGGATTGACTGACCTATTACAATTGTTTGTCCTGTCTGAAAAGCCCATTAATCAATAACAGTGATACGTTGATCTATCCCTCGCAACATTATCCTTTCTTAACCACTCTCTCTCGAATCATACTTAGTTGGATATATATATACAAATAGCTATAAGTATTAATAGAAACTCCATAGTTGTGATGTCTCATAAACGTTTCAATTAACATATATTTGCTTAGCCACGTCTTATGTAATGCGCCACTTTTCATTTTTATTTTATGTGGCGCGGCTGATCCACGCTCTGTTTTTGCAAAGAATGAAAAGTAAACAAAACAAGTCATATTCATAACACCCCCATTAGCACTGAAGTGGGAGTTTCTTTTACCATTAGACTAACTGCTATTGCTGAATCATATACCGAATTCTCATTTACATTGCTGAATTGGCTATTTGATGCAATGTTGCGAGGAGAACAAATCACAAATGGTTCTATGAACATGACCAATTCTTCAAAATCTGCCAGTCTTACAAGTGTACTTACCAGTTATTTGAAAGAGCAGGATAATACAGTTGATTACAGTACAGATTTAAGACGCTATAAGATTTCTAGACCTGCACTGCTACGTGTTGATTTGAATAGTCTCCCGGATGAGAATAGGAAGTTGCACCCTCCAACTTTAGCTTTAAAATTCATTGATGAGGCGTTTGAACATCTTGATACTACAAAGAGCCTTGACCAGGACACCTTGGAGACAACGGCGTTATGTTTCAAAGCACTCGCAAAGAATGAACATAAGAAATTTGATACACTTTCCGTGACGATGAAGCAACTAAAGTTCATCGATGCCATTATAAGTATGGAGAAGTTTGACACTGCATACATCGAATTGACCTCTGTATTCACACAAATCAAAAGGATAATCCCAAGTTTATATACACATCCAATTCTAGAACAGATGCTGAGAGCGTTTGAATTTAGACCCATGATTTATACCACTACAATTATAGAATTGGTAAGCCAGTTTCATGCGTTGGTGTTACAGTGGATTATACATGGTAGTGTAAGAAAAAGCTCCAATAATTTGGAGCCAAAAGTTCCATCATTACAACTGCTAATGGAACTTACCTCTATAGGCTCCAATGTTCACAACTGGTTCCAAGAGCTGCCCTTACCACAGAAGCAAATTCAAGCTCAGCAATATTCCAAATCGTTCCTTACACTCAGTTATACAACCAGGACTGTGATGAAACTTAATCTGATGTTCAAAAGTTTGGAATTTCTAGCTTATGCTGAACTGATGCACACTGAATTGATTGATGAATGCACTAGAATATGTCTTTTGATCACGAATAAGAACGCTGATTTAGTCTATCGTCATACCTCCTTACAACTATTCCTAGTCTGCCAGTGTTTCGTAGAGAATAAGTTGTCGCTTTTGCCATTGAAGCCTTTAATTGAAAAGTTTGCATTGATCAAGTGTGAAATGGATGATCTCAACTGGTACCAGTACGTTGATGAATGTGCCTGTGATGATCGTGAGGCTGAAGAATCTTTTCAAAAACTTGAAATTAACAGCCCCGTTGACGACCTACTCAATTTTTTGTCTACAATGGATCCTTTGTTTGATTCAGACCTGATCAAAGCAACTGAGCTCATACGGTCGCTTGATCAGAACTTATTTATCAGCAATGAATCTTTGGTGTTTGGTATTTACTCAAAAGTTAAAGAAATGGAACTAAACAATGGAGAAACTCAGAATTTTGTTTTGTCAATATTACAAGCTTTACAACATGAAACGTCGTCAACGACGCCGCTTACAAATACACATCTTAATTTGTTGGACCTAATCACTATTGAAATCAAGAATCTCAACCCTGCCAAAAACCATGAATTTGTGTATCAAGCACTAGGACAACTTTATGGAGCTTTGAAAAGTCAAAACCAACCAAAGAGAATTAGAAACTTCTCTAATTTATATTTCCATTTCGGGGCTAAATTGCTAACAGTTGACAAGGATGAAGCTGTGAGGTACTGGATGAGCTGTGTCAATGTTGAGTATGGGACCATGATACAAATAGATAGCTCAATAAACGGACCAGAGTTCAAGTCTTTCAAGGGAAAATGTGAAAGAATTTCTAACTTGTTATTGGAAACCAAAGCGTACAATGAATCTTTAATATTCTTATCCAAGATGTTCCAGTGTTATGAATCACAAATGGAGACTTCCAACATCTTTGAATTTCAGCTTGGTTTAATGAATGACCTAGTAACTCCACTTAAGCTGCTAGCCAAAATTATGAGTGGATCAGCTACTTCAATGTCATTTTCGAGATTGGGTTCTTCAGCTATCACACAAGTTTTGGTAGTTATAGGGCTTATTAAGCTTTTCACTCAAAGTAATATATGCAACAAGCAGCAATTGGTAATGAAACTAATTATGACAGTGAAGAACGAGGTTGAAGATAATGGTTTGTTCTTATACTTTCTGTCTTCTGTTTCACTCTTGGTTGAGTTTGATATCAAGTTTGGTTCACTCGTCACTCTACCAATTGATGATTCATCTCATGTGAGATCTATTGAGCAGCTAATTAAGTCTCATATAGGTCTATTAATGTGTTGTACGGCTCCTGAACTTGATCAAAAGATTTTTCAAGAGTCGTTCAACTTACTTCTCGATTGGGCTAATACTGAAGTGCGTGATTCGGTTATCAGTGACTATGAATTCAAGGTTATCTTCTTTGCTGTAGATGTTTTCCATAATCATCAACTGGAAGAATACTCTTTGCGTTTGATAGACTCGTATTGCATAGGAAGGCAGTACGTTCTAGGGGACGAACAGAAACTAAGATTTGAATTGAAGCGCAGTGAAATCAGTCAAGCTCTAAAGTTTTCAAAAAATGTTCCTCTGACTTCTGGAACTGTGGATTCTTTAGTGGGTAGCCTTGATAACAAGTTATACTACCTAGACTCTCAGCTGATAAAGCTAGAACATTTCCTATCTGTTGATGACATTGAGATTGCAAGTTCTCTCTTTCAATCTTTGGTTTCTCAAGTTAACTCTGACAAAGCACTAAGTATATCAGGTCAAGCAGATAGGTATTCGGTTAGTCGATTGTTGATCCTACTTTCCAAATTCTCTAGATTAGCTTCCTCTTTCAATTATAAGATACAGAACTATGCTGAAGCTGTTATTTGTTGCAAAAGATCAATTAGAATTTTGCAGTCTGTTGTGAAAAATTTCTTGATTCCAGGTTTATCCAATCCAGGTCTAAGCGTATCGTTCAAATGTGTTTTGAGATTAAACTTTGCTTCCAGCTTATTGAAGACTTACCAGACTTTGATGAGCACTTTAGCGGATATGAGACTTGGTAAAGAATTTGAATACTATGAAAATGAGTTTGAAGTATTAGTGTCGGGTCAAATTTCACCCTTCATTAGATCTTACTATATGTTTGAGCTTACAAAATATCAAATATGGAAGAACGACTTGCTCAAAGCAAACGATATGTTATCGAAAAGTCTTCATATATACAACAGTTTGAAGTATTCCCATACTTTCTTGGATCTGCAGAACCTATGTGTTAATGAACTATACTATCAATATGTTCAAGATGAAGCTCTATGTAAGAATTACAGCCAAAAGTTTGATACCAAGATGCAAGAACTCATTTCAACTTGTGAATCGAGCGAACAAGAAGGATATTGTGACGCTACAGTGTCATTGGGTATCTCATATAAAAGTGACTCGAGACTGTTGATACAGGAATGGGAGGCAGTTCAATATAGAAGAATGATGTCTATTTTCCATGGGTCTTCAAAACAGTTACCAGAGACCCTCAAAGGATTAAAATCACTAGAAATGAAATCATCCTTCTACAAAGAGCTTGCGTCGATTTCAATGGATCCGATTTTATCCAGCTTGAAAGATTCTGTGATCTCTATGTCATCCACAAAACCTTTGATTTCATCACCTATCAAACCATCAACAACTGATAATGCGGTAGCTTGCTTCAATGATGTCCAAAACAATGTTGATTCTCTATTGCAGACCAGCAAATTTTCTTCAATGGAGAGAGAAGATCTAGTTAGAACTTCATCTGTGACGCTCTCTATTCTATCATCTCTATCGACGTCATTGACTAGTGGTGAGCAATTGAAGACTCTTTTGGATCTGGAAGATAGAGAAAGGTATCAACCAATTGAGAATGATAGATTGTTGAATTCAGCTACCGATCTTATGAAGCAGCTTACTCCCTCATTAATAAAATCCTGTCCTAAAGTGACATCATCTACGGAAAGCGGTTTTGATCAGCTGAAGTCTGTTCTCCCATCTGACTGGTTAGTTGTTAGTTTAGACATTTGCCCTGTAACTGGTGATTTGATCTTGGTTAAGTTGACATCTACATTGGCATTGCCAATTTCTGTCCGGTTACCAATGAACAGGCACATGGCTAGAGATATTGATAGATCCTCTTTCACGTATGAAGATGCAATGAAGGAGCTATATTCGATAATTTCGGATAGTGATACAACAACCAAATATGAAGTCACATCGAAGGTTAAAACTAAAGAAGAGAAGGCTAGTTGGTGGAATACGCGGAAGACATTGGATGGAAGGCTATGTAAGTTACTGAAAAATATTGAAAATAACTGGCTATGTGGTTTCAAATCTCTCTTTGGTACAGATTATTTGTCTCAAGATGATGTCCGGATGTTCAAGAATAGTGTCTTGAATATCCTTTCAGATCACTTGCCATCCAGGAAACCATCCCTCAAGGTGAAAAACAAAGAGTTCGTTGAAATCAATGACTGGGTTTTTGAGTTATTTTTCAGATTACAAGACTTTGAAGAAAAGACCGAAGAGTTGGAAGATCTTGTTTATTTCATTTTGGATATTATATCATTCCATGGTGAGACTATTGAATTTGATGAATTTGATTTTGATCAACTGGTTCATGAAATTTCAAAAGAGTTGTCAATAGCAAATAAGAAAAAACAGAAAAAAACATCAGATACTGACATGAGTCATATCATTTTAGTTCCATCAATGGCATGTACTAAGATTCCATGGGAGTCCATTCAAACTTTAAGATCCAAATCTGTTTCGAGAATGCCATCAATTCAAATGCTTACTGAATTGTTAACGGCTAATCAAAATGCGTTAGATGACGGTATTGATCCAAATAAAGGATACTATGTTATCAATCCAAGTGGTGATTTGAAGAAAACTGAACTTAGATTCAAAGATTCTTTTGAAGGAATGGTTGGTTGGAATGGACAAGTTGGAATCAAACCTACTGAGCAAGATATAGGTAGAGGACTTCATCAGTCAAACCTTTACGTTTATATTGGTCATGGGGGTGGTGAACAGTATGTTAAATCCAAGAGTATTAAATCAATGGAGAGGATTCCTCCCGTTTTGTTACTGGGTTGCTCATCTGGTAACTTGAAGTCAGGTGGAATTTTCAAGCCATATGGTACTGTCTACAACTATTTAATTGGTGGTTCTCCTATGGTTTTAGCCAATTTATGGGATGTTACCGATAAGGATATAGATAAATTCACTGTTCAATTCTTCAAAAATTGGGGGTTGTTTGCTGATTATGATTCATTTGACTCCTTTGATGTCGATCAAGAAACTTTAAGTGCAGGTCAAAGTATTTCAGTTAGTAGGGATGTCTGTGTGTTGAGATACTTGAATGGAGCTGCTCCTGTCCTTTACGGACTACCTTTGAAAATGAGGGATAACTAATTGTTTTTTTCTTCTTTCCACGTTTAATTAATATGCATGTATGTCATTAAAATATAAAAAAAATCATATAAAATCTATAAATTGTGTAGTTTCAAGAATGCAGGCTTCAATCTCTGTTTGTATTGTCCCTCAAATACCTTTCCATGAAGAGACTGTACGTGTATAGGTTTGAGATGAAACTAGATGTTTTGTCGGTAACAGGTAAGTTACAATGAGTTTTATCTAAGAGTTGGAAGTACTCTTTGATTTGAGAATATAATTCGGGTTCTTTTTGAAGCAAAGTGAAGAGATTAAAGTATGTGAAAATCGTACCACTTTTATCATCAGTAGAAACATGTTCAAAAACGTACTTACAATCCTCATCAAAAGATATACCAACAACTTGATCATCAGATGAGTCTGGTGTGGATTTATATTCATAATCACTCATTTCCTCAAATGAGTTTCTTAGTTGATCTAGTTTCAAGTTATGAATCACCCTTGCTGTTTTATTCAACCAACCAACTGACCCATCTAATTCCCTAATGTTCAAGGATTGGATTTTGTTTAATTTTGAAGCACCTGTCGTTCCACCATCACCAGATATTTCCAAAGTTGAATAATCCAAAGGGTAATATTCAGTAGTTTCCAATGATGATTTTGGTTTTTCTAAACGAGGTACGACAAAATACTTGAAATTGACGCTATCGTCAATATTGTTCCTCACAAAATGCATCGGTATAAGGAAACTTCTAGGGACTGTTATTCTAGAAAGAAGTGTAAGTCTTGGAGGCGAGAGTAGTTGTAAAGCATATATGTTGTTTGTTATTTCTGAGTAGGTTTGTATTCTTTGATCCGATGCTATTCTCTTTGGTTTAGCGATCCATTTAGATGGTGTTTGGAAAGTTGGCGAATTGGTAATCAAAGACTCGCTGATGGGTTTGGGTATGTACCCTGTCTTTTTCAGAGATTTCTCAACAAGAGAGGTCGGTATCTTCATAATGGCCAGCCAATACAATACAATACAACACAATACAACACTGTTAAAAACTGTTAAAAAACGTCAAAACTTTTCAAGTGAAAAATCCCCGCGAACAAGCGTTTTAAACAGGAGTTTGTGAAGAGTGTGAATTGCTTCTTATCAAGCTGATCAACAGTGGGGAAAGTCTAAGAATCTAACGTTTGTCAATCTCATATATCACAATGTCATTCAGTCATAGAATAGTATCAATTAGTCGAACTCTGACATCAACCAATAGGTCCTCGGCTCGCTTTTTCTCAAGTGAACATTTAGCTCCGATAGATGCTTTCAGAGAGACAATGTCATCATTTGGATCACAAGGTACGTAATAATTATCGTTGTTATAGTTAAATTGATAAAAATACTAACATTTCAAATCAAGCTATGATTTTAACTGCTCCATTTCAAGGGGTGCCCAATCCATCAAAATTCCACGGTATGACACTATCTTCTGTTTGTTCATTAGTCGTTAATCCAGAACCAGTGATACAATTCAATTTACAAATCCCATCAATTACTTCAGAGCATTTACATAAATACAATTATCTCGCATTGCATATCATGAAACCATCGAATGATTCCGTTAATTTAGCAAGAACTTTCTCAAAAGGTATAAAGGTCAGTCATGATGAAAATGGACAAATTCAACATACTAAACCCTTTGAACTTTTAGAAAAATCAGAATGGGATATCTATGATAATGGGAGCCGTTATCCATTATCCATGAATTCAACGCATGAAAATGTGTTTATTGATGATATTAATTTGAATATACCTATACTGACTAAAAACTCAGAGAGAATATTGATTTGTGAGAAATATAAGGTTTTCCAGATTTATAATCATGAGATTTGGACTTGCAAAGTTAAGGATATTATAGTTAATGATGATGTTAGTGGGATTAAAACTGGTGGTTTGCTCTATTTCAATAGACAGTTTCATACAATTGGGGATGCGCTTAAAGAACCTAATCAAAAGTAATGTACAATTCGGTAGATATATAAGGTTTACGGTGTTTACCTTCGTGTTGTTAATTAAATACCTTTTTTGAACTTTTCATTTTGTAAAAAAATCAAAATATAAATGCACAACCTAATCATAAATAAATAATAACATAAACTACGTAATACAGCAACATAAAGCCTCGTCAATCTATTGGGCTTTCAGATATTCATTCTTCAATTGTTTATCCCATTTATTAATATCGTTGATTAAAATTTTATACTTCTCACTTCTTTGATCACTTCTTATCTTTCTTCTATCTTCTCTAAATTTAATCTCCGAAGTTTTGAATTCCTCTATATCATCTTTCAACTTACTGATATCATTCAAAATCTTTGCTTTTTTATTTAGAATCTTCTCTTGTTTTTGTAATAAGAGTGATTTTTCAGTATTCAAAGCTTTGATTTTTGTCAATTCTTTATTCATTTTCTCATTATACTGGTTTTCAAAAGCTGTCAAAGCTCTCAATTCAGATTCAAACACTCTTTTTTCATCAAGATACCTTTCATCCAATTCTGTTTGTCTTGAATACAATTCTTCGGATTTTCTTGAAAGGTTTGTTAATTCAGATTCGGATTTAGCAACTGCTTGTCTTAAAGATTCAACTTTTTTATAATTTCTAGTTTCATCACTGAAATTTGTTCTATTATTCAAATTTTCAATCTCTGTTTTCAAAGCAGAAGATTTTTTTCTCCAATCTGTCTTAAGTTTTTTCAATTTTAACTTTTCACGATCAATTGCAGCTTGAGTAGTGGCAACAGATTCTTGTAATGTAGCCAATGGAGTAGAAGGCTTAGATTCGGTTAAAATTCGATTCTTATGAATAGTACTTACAGTTGTAGTAGCCAAGAGCTCATGCTCCATTTTTTCATTAACATTGATGAAATCAATATCATATTGAGATAAAGGACTTAAACCACTAATAACAACCAATTCCCTTCCATATAATCCACGAGGGGATGTCTGATCCCAAGGTATACCATTAACTTTAACAAGTAATTGGTCAACCATAACGTTACGAAGCTCACAAGCAATTGTAGTCTCACCTGTATACCAAATGAAACATTGAGCTGAATCGGTAAATGATCTTGTATAGTAATCGTTATGTCTTCCAGTTGTCACTAATGCATTATTCTGATAATATTCACCAGAATATAAATCTTGTGATCCAAACATGGTCTTTGCAGCAGAAACAAATGCCCAAATTGGTTGATGTGCTTTATTACCCATATATTTCATTTTTTTTTCTAAATATGGAGTGATTTTACTCTTTGAAGTTAGTGTAGTTGTTGAATTAGATGAATTTGTTCCCGTTGATGATGATATAGTGTTTGAATTTATTGGGTTTAATGCTGTGTTAGAGAAATTAAAAGATGGAAATAATGCAACTAAGCAGTAATTCTCAAAATTTTGTGCAACAACTAAAGTAGTTGAAGAGATATCATTCATATTTAAGATTTGGTGTCCCATAGGAAATGATGCAGGAGTGGAACTTTCTGATGCAGAAGTTTGAGAATCAAAATCTGTATCAGAACTGGAGGATGGGGTTGATTCACCATCATAATGTAATATCGTTGGAAGCTTAGATTTCGAAATCTCTGGTGAGATCGTTATGACGCGTATTTCTTCTGATGAGCTTGGATTCACCACTTGAAAAGTGCTTTCAGTCTTCAGATTGGATGGTGATGATAATAATGATGATGCTGTTGCTGTTGTTGTAGATGTAGTAGTAGAAGTTGTAGTCGTTGTCGTTTGTTTTCCATTACCACTAATGTTCAAACGTGATGGAATGGAGACAGATGTCAAATTATCCAATGATTTAGAGATGTTGTTGTATATAACTAGTTTTTGTAATAAAGGATTTAAATTGTGCATAATGATATATATAGATAGAGCTGAATATGAAAATTCTATAAGATGTTCAAAACCAAAAACAAATCGTGATGTACCATTAACATTTGTATGCGTTAAGTGATATAGTAATAACTTTAATGGATTTTTCGGGTATCGATAATATGTTGAATATAACAGATCAGGGGTCAGATCATATATTGAGAAAGCATTTCCAGATTCATTAATAATCATTGAGAATGATTCTATTGCGAGTTTTGCTATGGCTTCAATGATCAGCATCAAGAAAGTTGATAGTATTGCATTCAGCATGTAACGATTCTTTGTTGAAGCCAAGTTTGATGCTATGAAAGCTTTTGCTAATAAATGTGTATAATCAAGAACTTCAGGTCTTAAAACTAAAAGACAAATGGTCAAAACAAAATCGATTGAGAGCCAACTGATAGCTGAGAATATAGGGCTTCTGTATGATTTTGATGTAGGTGAATCAAACCCATAGGCGGCTAAAAAATTATATGAACGTATACTTGCATCTTGTGTATGTAATCCATTCAAAGTATGTTTGAAAACCAAAGATAGAGTTGAACCAACGACTCTACTTGAGCCCAAACATATATACAAGATATTCAAGAGTACGCTCAACCAACTTGGAAATATTGCAAAAATGCAGAGTATTGCTAAAGTATCTGTCAAAGGGTATGGGGGTATAACCGAGCTCGACAAAGAGGATGACGATGATGATGCTGGTGATGAAGATGAAGAAGACGACAGCGAGGGCAATGCATTAGACCCAGCCACTGGATCCATTGGATATAATATGCAGATAAGTGATCAAATAAACCAAAGTGAAAGCTGAACAAGTGTAAATGATAAAAGAGCCCTCTATCTTATAAGTAATATAGAACAAAGCAAAAACATCAATCAAGCATTGTGAAACTAACAAGACAATTTTCGAATTTTAAAAAAGCGATTTTTGCGCGGGGATTTGATGGTGTAAAGGTGTGTGTTTGTGTGTGTGATGGTATCTCGAGAAACGGTTTTTCACTATACTATACTAGGACTATACTAGGACTATGTAGTTGTATGTTGTATGTTGTTACACTTGTATATTACTTATTCTATTTGAAATGTCCTTGCAGACCATCAAGTTTGACGAAGAGGCCTTTGAGCTATCTATCTTGAACCAGTTGTTGGTTCCTCATCAAACAAGTTTTTTGCCAATCTACTGCATGGCTCCATGTGATGAATTGGAAAAGGACAGATCTTTCTCTGGTTATGATGCTATTAAAGGAATGTATACAAGAGGTGCACCTGCAATCATGCTTGTTGGTTGTTTCTCTATTGTTGTTGAGTTGAATCAAGTGATTAATAAATCTTATAATCCATTTAGTTATGATCTGTCAAACCTGTCAAACTTCAAATCTAAATTAATTGAAAGAATTGACTACTTAATCAGATCTAGACCAACTGCAGTGAATTTACTAAATGGTTGTAATGAAATCAAAGATCTTATTTCAGTTGCTAAAGATTTGAACGAGTTGTTCACTTCGATCGCAGATTTCAGTATCAGATTGTATCAAGAAGATTTAGCTTCTAATTATGCTATTGGAGACAATGGTGTGAAGTATATTTACGAAGAACTTGAAAAAGAAGGTTTTGAAGGTGACTTTTCAGTCATGACCATTTGTAATACTGGATCTTTGGCTACTTCAGGTTATGGTACTGCATTAGGTGTCATTAGATCCTTACATAAAGAAGCAAATACAAATAAGACCTCTAAATTTAAAATGTCTCACGTTTACGCTTGTGAAACTAGACCTTATAATCAAGGTGCAAGATTAACATCTTATGAACTTGATTTTGAAAAAATTCCATTCAGTTTAATTCCTGATAGTTCAGTTGCCTTCTTAATGGATACTCTAACTAGACAAATTCCAAATAGAGGATTTGAAGATATGGCTCCACTTAAATTCATTTTAGTTGGTTCTGATAGAATCGTTAAGAATGGTGATCTTGCAAATAAAATTGGTACTTTCCAATTATCTTGTGTTGCTTCACAATACCCTTCAATTAAGTTCATTGGTGCTGCACCAACAACAACAATGGATTTCAATACTGAAACTGGTGATGATATAACTATTGAACAAAGACCAAAAAATGAAATGACTGAGTTAATGGGTGGTGAAATTGATCAAAGTGGTAATTATATCACCAATGAACAAGGTGTTGTCAAATTAACCAATGTTAAATTGGCACCTCAAGGAATCGATACTTGGAATCCTTCGTTTGACGTTACACCTCACAAATTTATTGATTGTATTGTCACCGAAAAGGATTACTTGGTCAAGGATTCAAATGGCGAGTTTCATTTGCAATGAATAAATAAGTGTAATCATAAATAGTGAATCTACTTTAATTACAATAATAATGATAATAATAATAAATACAAACAAATATAGTATAATATAATTTAGCTTTAAAACAAAGATAATGGTAGAAACTCTATGAAGTTTCCAGAGCATTAAAATAACTGGTGAAACAAAAAGTGAAACAAAAAGAGAATAAACAAAAACAAAAAAAAACCTTGTAGAACAATAAAACGTTTCAAGTGCATAACTAAACATAAAATCAAGTAATAGATAAAGACAAAAACAAAGATAACGATATAACAACAAAAAACAAGTAATACTAGAAAACACAATGCAAGCTTTTCTCAAAACGATAAACTCTATCCACCCCAAAAAACAAGAGACTAGGAATTCTTTTTCAAAACACAAAGCAGGAAAAAAGTAATCAATTAATTAATAAGTGAAATGGTATCATTCGATTAAAAACCACCATTACCAAAACCCATACCTGTTGGTTGGAAACCAAGAGCAGGAGCAGGAGCAGAACCACCAATACCATTAGTCAACATCAATCTTTGTCCAAGAATTGGTTGTGGTTCTTCTTCATCTTTAGTCTCTTTTGCTTGTCTATCCTTTAAATCCTTATAAACTTCATTCAACTTTTGTTGGTTTTCTTTAGCAACAGAGATTTCATATGGCTTGATATAATCGGCCAAGTTGTTCAACCAAGAAAGTTCCAAAACAACATCGTATGGAATCAATGAGTAACAAGCATATAATGTAGCAACAAAACATTCCTTATTACCAGTCTCAACGAAATAAGTCATCAATTCAGTAGCGACCTTGGTATTGTTAGATATAGCAGCAGTCTCAATAGCATCAGACCATAGCTTATCAGTTTTCAACAAGGAAACGGCCTTATTCCATTTCTTGTTGTTTCTATAAATGATAGCAGCAATTTGTCTGAAGAAAATCAAGTCATGCTTCTCAAGTCTTTCAGCTAAACCAATATGATCAAATTTATCTTGAGCTTCAATGGCCAATCTCAATGATTTATAATCTTCTTCTTCAATCAGTAAATCATGGTAAGCTTGGTTGACAATAGAATTGTTTTTATCCAAGATTGAGATCAAGAATGGTTTCACCAATGGTAAATTATCAGATTTTTGGAAAATCTTAATAACTCTTGGTAAGTCCAATCTTGGAATCAGAACAGCTAGTAAATCAGTCAATAAAGTTGGGTGCAAATTAACGTAAAAGTTAATAGCTTTGTAATATATTTCCAAGTTAGCAACCTTAACGATAATTTCCTTGAATGATGAATGTTCAAATGAGGATTCGGATCTTTCCATCATTGCTAAAGCAGCATTATCCCACTCATCGTAATGGCAGTACAAAAAGATTAATTCTGGCCATAAGTGAGCATCTTCACAAGCTCTGATAACCTTTGGAATGTTGATTCTTGACCAGAATAATTTCAAGTGCTCCATAGTCTTTTCAGGTTCATATTTTGTGTACAAGATTGCTAATTCGGTAAACATACCCATGTGAGCTCTTTCCAAAGATAAACCTGTCTCAAACAATGAAATCAACTGGCTGAAGTAACCGTTATATTCATATTGTGTAACCAATTCTTCTAGTTCTTCAGCATGAACAATCAAGTTCAAACCACATAATTGAGCTAATCTGAACTCCTTGTTTTCAATACACGCTTGGTTAACTTGTTTCCAAACTTGAGTATTTGAAGCTTTTCTAGCACAGTCAACCGCAGATTGATAATCTTTCAAATAAACTAAAGTTGAAGCCAACTTGGAATAGTTTGAAATGTTAGAGAAGATAGACTTAGCAGCATGGTAATTACCATCTGCATATAACTTGTCACCAATGGAATCCAAATCAGCAACGTTAGACAATTGTAAGAAAGTATCAATATCACTTAATTTACCCAAGCTAGCATAGGCATTAATGATAGCACCATCGATTTTTGGTTCTCTCAAAGTTTGTCTAGCCATCAACAAATATGGAACCAATTCCTCTTCTTTACCGGCATGTTCTGCAATTTCAATAACTTGATCGAAATTGGATGGATCATTAGCTCTTAAATAAGATTGAATAGATTCTGGAATTCTTAAACCATTCAATTGAGCAGCACCAAGTTGTGACCAAATTTCAGGCTTGTCCAACTTCTCTGCATAATCTTCACCCCTATCCAAAGACATGATATCCTCCACAATGACTTTCATAGCTTCTGAATACATTTCAAACTTATCGTAGATGGCAAATGCTTCTTCGTTCAATCCAGCTTCAATACATAATGGAGCAACTTCTTCTGGATCATATGCGTCGATTTTTTCAATGTAAGACATGACTCTAGCTTTATCAACCTTGACAGCAGTCAAGATCAACAATGCTTGTAATGATGGATTGTCGTTGAATGGAGATGGTTCTAAAATAATCTTTTCAAGTAATTCAATCAATTCACTAGGTAAGTCATTTTCCATGAAGGCTTTAACAGCAATAGAAATAGGAGTTGGATCTTCTGATTCTGGAATAGCAGTTCCGACAACTTGATCAATCAACTGTCTACGATGCATGTTTTCACTTGATAACACAGTTCCCCATAAAGTCAAGTCGGATCTCTTTAACAAATATCTGGCTTGGTACTTGTACATAGCATTTTCGTTGGTAATTCTCACTAATTCAGCATCATTTAGACCTTTATCATAAGCAATGTATGCTAAGTATGGATCTCTCTTTTCACAATATTTACCAACAACTAAAGTATCATATTGTTCGTTTTCGGTTAAGAACTTTTCTGGATTGTTATTTGAATCAATGTAGATCTTGGCCAAAGTGTCATAGACTGCTTTATCAGTAGAACCAGCTTGAAGGGTAGCTTCTAAAAATGGTAATAAGATCTTTAGTCTGTTTCTCTTTTCAACTTCCTCACATAATTGAGCAATTGGAACTTGTCCCAAAACCGATTGTAGCAATGACTTGATGATGGATTCATCACAGTCAACATCTAGTAAACCAGCAATCACTTGTGGGGTCTTTGATGGATTCACCTGTTGAACGTAAACTTCAATGAATTTGAAGAATTGATTTTTATACAAGTATAAGACTAAATCATGAACAAAGTCAAATCTATCACAAACAACAATCAATGGTAATTGGTCACTTAACTTTGATTCTTTCAAAAAGTTCTTGACTTTTTCACCATTATAAACGTTATTGTCTCTAACAATTCTTTCAATTTCCTTAACTTGTCCTAATTTGGCAGCACATTGGATATATTTCAAAACCACTTCAGGATCATCGGTGACATTCACAATTGAAGCCAAGTAATAGTACAAGCCTTCAGAACACTTGAAGTCTTCGAAGATCTTGATCAAAGTGATAGGTCCAATCAACTCTGAATATTTAGTGGCAACTTGAATAACAACTTGTAAGTTTTGAGCCATATTGGAGGAAAGCATTTCTCTCAAACAGGTCACAGTTTGTTCAACATTCAACTTACCAAAGTAGGCGACTAACCAATCAGGTGGTAAAGCATTAGAGTGAACGATAACCCTCTTGATATCCTTGATGTCTTCGTAATGTTCCAATGCTCTTTGGAATAATCCAGCTTTTTCACACAGGGCTGCAATTGTTGGCTTATCGTAGTGTGAGAACATAGCGTTACCTAAAATAGCATCAGCAACCTGAGGATGGTGTAACAAGTTAACTTCAAGTAGTCTAGTTTGTAAATGACCCTCGGAAGGTTTATCTTCCTTCAATGCATCCAATAAGAAAGCGGTACCTTGTTGAATATAGTTTTGAGATAGGAAAATATCGGCAATTTGCTGAACATCCAATTCTGGTTGAGATGATAACAATTGAGTAGCAAATTCAGCAGCCTTATCTGGATTCACTCTCAAGATGTTTTGAATCAAAACAGTAAAGTTTGGATTGTATCCAGAGCTTGCACAGTATGGTAAAATCTTATCAAATTGACCTAATTCACCTAAAGTGGTAACAACTTTCGAAGGGACATTGGACTTGTAATAGATTGCTAAAGCCAATGGACTACTGGAAGGTTTCACTAAGTCACCCAATTCTTCAGAGTAATCCAATCTGTCCTCTTTCAAGTATTTCTCAACGTTTTCTAGTCTATTTTGTTGTAATAAAGGTCTGACCAATTCTAAAGTTTCAAACTTGTTCAAAGAACCTCTATCGAGTAAGTAGGCAAGATATTGTAAAATCAAAGGAGGCTGTCCTGGTTGTGCTGGTAGTGTCTTTAATCTAGCCATGGTGTCTGCAGTTCTCATTTGAGAAGAGGATGCAGCAATCTTAACAGCAGCTTGGTAGTTACCAGTGGCAATAGATTGATTGAATTGTTGAGTAAACAAGTTTTCAGCACCTGGTAATCCACCTCTTGAAGCCAAGTTCAATGCTAAGTCGACATCTCCTAATTTATCCAAAATGTAAGGAATGATTCTTTCTGCAGAAATCTCAACAGCCAAAACGGAACCAGTTCTGTTAACTGTTATGATACCAGTACTGTTATTGAAGTTTGTAGCTGTGAAGATTGGATCTGAGGAAATTCTAGTTAGGTAAATCTTCTTAGCAGTTTCCAATTCATACAAGTGAACAAAACCAAACTTAGTCAAAACATAGACAATACCGTATTTATTGGAAATTTGGATAGAAACAGGGAAGTCGTTACCTATTTCAGCAGGGAAGAAGATATCGGTTGACTTCTTAGTAAAAACAGGAGCACCTTCTTGATGATCAATTTCCAAGATGTGTAAGTTACCACCATCAGCAGTTCTAGAAGCACAAGTGAACAATTGAGTATCAACTGATGAGTTTTGTAATTTAAATTTAGCAAATCCACAAACGTGACCTTCGATTGGTTGAGAGACATTTCTAGCTTTGGAATATAATTGAATATGACCAACGATTCTACCATTTTCTTGAGCAATACCACAAAGAGCATACCAAGATAAATCAGCATTGGCAACAAATTGTGTCAATTGACAGTTAGCTAATGAGACATGTCTGTTAGTCAATAAAACAGGTCCACTTTCAGATCCATCAAAAACATTCCAAGTGTACATGGAAGAAGCGGTAACCAGACCAATGTTTTGATCATCTAACCATTTCCAGAAAACAACTGGTTCATTGGAGGTATTTGACTTTAATCTTTGTTTGGTACCTAGATTGAAAACTTGCAATGTTGTACCATTAGCTCTGAGAGCAATAACATTTTGATTTGGATGCATGATAACTGAGTCAGCAGACATGGTTTTTCTAGTCAATTGATTGTTATTCTTAATATCAACAATGGCAACAGTGTTACCACTATCACTAGTTTCTCTACAACAAACATAATGATCAGATTCCAAAGTTGTGGACATAACATTAAATGCTTGTGGGTTGATGCCCAAGGATGTCAATTGACAAACATCAATTAAATCAATTGGAGGATTTTCAGCCATGATTGATGTATATGATGTTCTAAGCTTGTTTCTTTGACAAAATTGGGTTTAAATAAACTATGAATTTATATATGCGTGTTAAAAGTCAAGAGCTCATAGTAAGTAATAGTGATACATTTAGTTAGCGATGATTTGTCTTTTTTGGCTTGTGTATGGCGTTGGGATTTGAGAAGGAATCGGAGCGAGAGAGAGAGAGAGAGAGCGACGCAGCGCTGGTGGCTGGTGGCTGGTGGCTGATGGCTGGGGTGGCTCGTGTGGCTGATGGTGGGATGTAACCTTGTGGCGGGTGCCTTTGAGAGCGTCGCGTCGGATACGTTCGGCTGTGTTCGTTTTGGTTGCACGTTTTTAGGAGTTGACAGACTAGCTTTTCTTAGATGTGTACGGGTGTTCTTTTATTCTCAAATCTGGGCTTCCATTTCGAGGTCGGTCTCGGGATCGGGATCTCGCTCGGTCGTTCGACCGACCTCTTTTCGACCAGTCGCCGACGCAAATCAAAGCCCCCCCACGCTTGCGTCTATTGTTCCCCGAAAGACTGATGCCGACGCACGTCGAAGCATAGTATGATGATAGCACAGCAAAGCACAATAAACTAACTACTTAGGAAAAACGAGAAGCACAAAAGATTTGTCCCCTTATGTATCAATATGAGATATATATGAGCATTGATCTCTCAGCTTAATGATATCTACTTTCAACAACACCACCACAAATGAAATTTTTCAAAAAATTTGAACAACTATATTTGAAAAACTTAATATCGAATTTCATTCATATCCGCTCTTTCCAAGAAAGTTCTTGCCACATAATTAGTTATTTTAACTTTTCTCTCGTCCAACATGTTGTGTATTGCACGTTTGTCGGACCTCTCTTCAATTTACCACATCCGACTGTGGATACTTGGTGGGCTATGAGATATTTCTACATTCGGCCAAAGATCTTACATGCATGTGGTCGTGTTTTGCTATACAGTTGAGTGATTTTGTGTAATTGTGGGCGTTGTATCTATTAACAGCAAGTGAGGCTCGGGCTTATTAACTGAACTGCTCCACTTTAAATCAGTTCCGACTTTGCTTTACGACTCGGATACTTCAGTAATTTACTTTCTGACATGGTATTGTTTTGGTATCTGCTATAACTGTGTTGATAAAATAAGATTATATTTAGATTCTGAACTTTGAATTTGAAAACAAATAAAAGTTAGAGCTAAGAACGTTGAGAAAAGTAAAAAGAAAAAGATGCAGATAATAAAATAATTATAAAATAAAGTAGTAATGACCCATAAATATTTTCATAAAAGGAACGGAAAGAAGAAAAATATTAGTATATAGTACAAGGAGTGTAATGCAACTGGAAAAATAATAGATGCGGGTCAACCACGATAGTAAATGAAAAAATGGGCAAACTTGAACAATGCTAGTTTATGTCAAAGCAGATCAATTGACTTAACATGAGACTAAGTCAACAACATCTAAGTGAACTGGAGTACATTGGTCACCAATGGATTCATCGTACAAGTTGTAGAATGAACCTGATAAACATTGATAGAAGACTTCAGTTTCACCGATAGCTAAGTAACCATCGTCAGTGATTGACCAACCAGCAGCGTAAATAGCACCGGCTTGTGGTGGAGGACCATCGAATTGGAATTGTCTGTTAGCAACAATGGAACCAATTCTTCCCTTAGCATCGTATAAGACAGAGCTGTTCAAAGTCATTGATAAAGCATCTGAGTTGTAACAAGAGACTGCGTCAACAGGGTTAGAAGCATCATCTAAAGCAGCTTCTTCAGAAGAAGTAGCTTGAACTTGTCCATCAGAGATTTGAGTAGCAGCGGTTTTGGTAGTAGTACTAGCTTGGATTTGTCCATCAGAAATTTGAGAGACAACGGCAGCACTAGATTTGGTAGTGGTATCAGCTTGAATTTGACCGTCACCAATTTGGGTAACAACGGCAGCAGCAGTTGTAGTGGTATCAGCTTGGATTTGACCATCACCAATTTGAGTGACAACGGCAGCAGCAGTAGTCTTTGTAGTGGTATCAGCTTGGATTTGACCATCACCGATTTGAGTGACAACAGCAGCAGCAGTAGTCTTTGTAGTGGTGTCGGCTTGGATTTGACCATCACCAATTTGAGTGACAACAGCAGCAGCAGTAGTCTTTGTAGTTGATTTAGTAGAGGTGGTGGTATCAGCTTGGATTTGACCATCTCCGATTTGAGTGACAACGGCAGCAGCAGTTTTCTTTGTAGTTGATTTAGTAGAGGTGGTGGTATCAGCCTGGATTTGACCATCACCGATTTGAGTGACAACAGCAGCAGCAGTTTTCTTTGTAGAAGTGGCAGCTTGAGTCTTAGTGGTGGTATCAGCTTGAATTTGACCATCACCGATTTGGGTAACGACAGCAGCAGCAGTAGAGGCAGTTGAAGTAGTAGCTTGGATTTGACCATCAGCAATTTGAGTAACAACATCTCTCTTGACCTTAGCACCAGTGCTAGTAGTGATTGGGTTGATAGCAATACCGAAAGTGTAAGCGTAATCGGTAACGGTACCAGCTAAAGAACCTTCTGGAGTTAAAGTAGTCCATGGTTCAGATGGAACGTAAGCAGCCATTGCAGTTGAAGCGGCACCTAAAGCACCTAAAACGGAGAATCTGTATTGCATTTTATGTTTAATTCGTTGAATATTTCTTTTGTTTAACGAGAGAATGAAAAAAAAAGTTAGAATATAATCGAAGAGTAGTCGAGACAGTTAAAGAGAAAAGGTGATGTATTTATATTCTCGTAAGAGGGGCGGAGAGATATGAAAAAAATGTAACCACTAAGCATGATCTACAAAGATCGACGTTCCTGAACAGTGCCCCGGGATGGGATTGGAAAAACCAGCCACCTCACTATGTTAATGACCATAATAAAGAGTATCTAAAAATAGATAAAAAGCATTAGATCATCTGAACAATAGCCGTTACGCGTCCTCGACGAAGAAGTGTATTTACTAATTAGCTGCGTCATGGGACTGACCTGTCATTAAACTACCCTTTTGGGACACATGTCAACAGATTTAATTTTCTATATATAGTAGGTTTGGTACTTCAAGTCGGAAATCGATTTATCATGATACCAGTTGAGTTGATGTTATTGGTATCACTATCTACTGTATATACTGACCAGATTGCAACAACAAGTTATCGCATACGTCATAAATTTATGAGATAGTTATAGCTCATATCGGTTTGTCCGCCTCAAAATTTGTGAGAGTGGACCGCACTCATAGTGGACGTCGAATTCGAAAACTTAAACCCGACAGGAGGCTAAATAGATTTTACAAGTCAGTACGGAAACTTCTTGTGAGCTCATTTTCGTCTAAGGTGATATTTACAAGGGTAGATTATAACCGTTCAAGTAATTTGAGTTACTATGGAAATTTGGTAAAACCCAATTTCATCAAAATCGGAAGTCTGATTTTATCGTATATATATATACATTATTGATTATTGATTAACTTCATTTTCAATAAGAAGATTTGAACCTTAAATCAAAGATTTTTGTTTGAGTGCCAACTCTTCAATCCGGTCAGTCCGTTTTCAATCTTATTTGTCAAATTGTAGCTCTATGCAACAGCCAATTAGCCATCTCGCAGAGAGGTATGACGAAATTCAGTGTATTTTTTTTGAATTTGTCTACAATTTGGGCAAAGTAGGGGAAGTGGAATTGCAAACTACTGCAGCATAGATTGCTTCGTATAATACTCAGATCTTGACTTTACACCTCAATTGGCATTTAAATACTGCCTAATTTGTCTTGATGTTTCTGTGGGCTTAATAAGAGCAACTACTTTCTCAATCGAAATTCCTTTTGGAACGTGGGCTTTGGTGGTGTACACAATCGTAGCGTACTTTACCACTCTCACGTACTTTTTGTAATTGCGGTACTCGAAAAACTATAAAACTTGATCCGTATCCGAATCAACATCTGAGTGGCGAGCATGAATTTTTTTCTGCAAGTTATATATAATACTTATTCTTTTGATCTCGAAGTGTGCTGTTTGTGCTCGTTCAGATCTAATTTGAGTAGTGAATGTCACCAATTCTTTGAACCATTCTTACCAGCCTCGAGTCGGGCCAGGGAACCACCAGATTTCCCGCGAAACTCCGGAGAGCCTTTTGATCACGCTAACAGCCTTGAGTTTTCTAGTTTTTTCCCCCACAATTCCTCTTTCAGGTGGTGCGATACATTATGTGGAAAATCCATCAATCGTCCATACACTCTGCTATTTCGTTGGAAAAGAATGGAAATTTCCCAAAGTAGTTCAGGAGAGCCTTTGGCTAGATTGAAATGCTCATGTGTTAACACCAACTAGGTGATACCAAATGCTAAATTGAGCCAATATTTCGTTCCGAACTCTCTTCGGTAAAGAATCTTGTAGAAACGGATTGCTAGTGAGTGGTATGTTCAAGAATGAAAACTATGGTGATACTAAAATTTTCTCTTTCTTTTTGGCAAAGGTGAAGTATTATTGAGAGTAGTATGTAGAGAGATCTCCAGGAATCTCACGAAGGGGCTAAAGAAACGATAACACCGTTATCATTGGAAAAACTTGAGAATTAGGGTTAAAATTCTTTTTTTCCTAGCTTAGCGAGGAAATCATTGTATTATTTGAGTACAGATCTGTGAAATTCCGTACCCAAATGAAAATACTAACAACTCAACTTGATATATTTGCTCTTGAAATATCACCTAAACAAGGGTCTCCTTCGGATAAACACAGTAAGATTTGAAACGATTAAATGGGTTTATTCTGCTCCAATTTCATATTTCAGTTTTAGATTAAATAGAACTCAACTACTCGTAATTTTTAGATCAATGTCTCTTATAAATGTTCTATAGTAACTTCGTGTTACTGATTAAAGTATGGGAACGCAGTAGTAAGTCCGCGACACAGCCCTTGCAGCGGAGGGTAACGCTTTAACTAGGTGTGTGAGGCCCTTACTTGAAAACGACAATAAGGTGTGATTCATCAACTGATAACATACTTTTATGATATACATACATATATAGTGGATATATAATACAACTATGAGAGTTTAATGCTTTGAAAAGTTGATACATGTTCGTTATGAAAATAGCTGCCCCCCCTATCGAGATCAATTCCACACTTCAGTCACCAGTAGGTGCTTTGACCAACGTATACACAAATTTTTTCTTCAAACCATATCACCCTCAAATCTCATAACAATAAGAAGGAAAGAAATCAAGTAAATTGACGAAAACCTCATTCTACAGAGTGCACCGGGAAATATGGGGTCTGTTGTACCAATTAGGTAATATTCACCGTTAGAGCAACGCGACTTGATAAGCGGTGATTTAAACCGGGGTTATTAGATTTGATTTATCAGTGCTTTCATTCGAAAACTTACTTACTTGATAGTTTCTGCAAGTATTACGTGTAATAGTTAGTAACAATCAATACCAATTACTTGTTAAAACCTAACATCTCTTGCAATTCGACAATGACACAGAGTGCTTCTACAGCAAAGGCCATTAGAAAGCTGAAATATCTCTCGTTATTGGTGTTGGGCCCCAAGGACTTGGAAAGAATTTCAAGGCTAAGACCACTTGATAAACAAAGAGGCTGGGTACTCCGTTTACAGCAGGAGCTTAGCCCACTTCAACTTCAACTATTCAATGCATTCAGAAACTTCACAAGACTTTATGCCACGCTTTTGACGGCTCTTATGATTGCTGCAAAGTTTCAACCTATCAAGAAAAAATCAATTATAAAGTTCACCTCTTCAGTCTCATTGGTATTAACTTTGAATCCTCTTTTAAAGCGGGTTTTTGCAAACGATCAAAGCTTAGCAAGTAACATCATACCAAATCTACTAACAAGTTTGCCACTTGCCATATATCCTGTAGATCCCCGGTTTCAAAAAAATTATATCTCAATTTATTTACTTATACTTGTTTTCGAACATGGTTACAAGTTGATAGAATGTTTGAATTCTAAAATAGCATCCAAGAGGCACTTATTGAAGCCACTCAATCAATCATGGTTGATATTCCCACTATGTTATTCAATTATATACGATGACTATATTTCGAATAAGAGTCACTGTCCAAAATATTTCGTTCAAGCTTTAGATTTCTTAAAAGAAGATTTATCCATGAATAGGGAGAATTTTGTCAAAGTTTACTTACCCGAAAAGCTTCTCAGCTCTTTCAAACGAATATATCCTTCATTCTTAGCTCTGGATATAAAGGATAAGAAAACACTAGAACCTGAAATGTTAGTGATGGCTCTACGAAAGGCATTCAAAGCTATATTCACAGGTTTATTCATCTCATCTACATCATTCTATTTATCATATAAATCTAGATTCTCAACGCTAAAAGTAAACAGGAAATTTCAACAAAGACTCAATGGGTTCGTTTCGAGTTTGATAATACTCATTTATGAAGGAGAGGATTTAAGGTCATTTTGGTTGTATATTTTGCGAATGACTCTTCTTTCTCACTTCAAACGGTTCAAATATAAGCTGGATAAGATTTTGATCATTACCAATCTAACATTATTATTAACTGTGAATAACATCTATAAGAAAAAACCGCATTTAACTGACACCATAAGCCAGAACAGAAGCCTAAATACGTTGCTTGAGACAATTGAATCAGGATCATTATTAAGTTGACATTCGTTACTTTTTTGTCACATTGATTATATAGTAACTTCTCCAAATATAATATTCTCCATAATTGAGCCTTTAGGTTCTTCAAGTTGTTTTAAATCAGTGCCGTCAATCTCTTCCACAAGCTGTAAAAAATTATCAAATTCACCTTTAACATATCTTAGAACATCCAACTGTTCAAAAGCGCTCGCAATCTCTAACTGATGATTATCTTTCAAATCATCATTAATCAACACTAGAAGCTTCTTATGACATCGGAGAGTATCCAAGATTGATCCAGTACCAGCATGAGATATCACAAGATCCGATTTGGATGTATAGTTTTCAACCAACTGACTATCGTATTTGATCAACTGCAAATCCAATCCAGAAGAGCTTGAACTTTCAAGAAGTTTTTGTTTGAGAGTGGATACTAGTGATTCGGCTTCATTTGAGTTACCGTACTGAATGACGACTTTATGATACCCAAGTTTGTGATTGACCAGCTGTATAAATTCGGGATCTAAAGTATATTGAATCAGTTTATTGAAAGTAACAGTTGCACCTGTAGTCACCAGTATACTTTTCGACATTATTCTTGTCAATCAACACAGTAAAACGTCAAACGTCAAACAACGGGCGGATTTATCGACAAAATGGAAGAAAAACAGTGAAAGTGACCCGATTTGGATGGACAATTGATTATCGCGAGAAATCAGTTCGCTCTTTATCACGATAACAAGCTCTTTCGACGTTGCAGTTTTTCACGATCCAGTATATCTGGTATTAACTTTAGATTCAATAGCCAATTTTTGCAATTGTTCAAGAATCAAAGAGAATCAAAATGTCGGAGGCTCAACAAAGAATCATTGCTCACATGAATAAAGATCATGCCCTTGCACTTGGGGATTATGTTGCCGTATATGGTAATACCAACAAAGCTAAGAACATTCAACTGACTGAATTTGAATTAGATTATATGAAGTTAACTTATACGGTTAAAAAGGAAAAGAAATCACTAAAGATAAGATTCCAATCACCACTCAAGTCATTTGGTGAAGCTAGAGAAAGATTGGTTGATATGGCTAAAACAAGTGCAGCAACTAGAGGTTATAGTCATGTTCAGTTATTAAATGCTCCATATCCTACAGGAGCTTTCGACTCTACTCTTTTTGGTATAATGTGTTTATTATGCTTTGGTATTACATCCCCTAGTACTTTGAAGTATGTTTATAGTAATTTCCTTTTCATGCCTGAAGCTACTGCTGCTGGCCTTGTTGAATGGAACACTGGGATCTTAGCTGGTCTTCTAGCATTCAATTTCATGCAAACCATTTTTAATTTGGTTCCAATTATAACGGAATATAGGGTCCCATTTTCAGTCGCTGTGGAAATGATCGCCATGTGTATGATGGAAGGTCTCATGTTTATAAAAAGAGTCAGAAAAGCGATTGATGCTCTTGAAAACCCCAAAAAACATTAGCACACATTGGTTAACCAATCTTTGTGTGTTTCTACTCAGCTAATCGTTTTACATACACATTATTATTATTTTATGTCAATAAAGTTTGTAAAATCATTCTTCCAAACTATTATAAATTAATTAATACAGCGCAGTCTTTTTGTATAGAATATCACTCAAGGAATGTGATATAAACTGACATTTTTCCTCGTTCCGTCATCTGATGTAACTGTCTTCGAATACCAGCTGAATAAAGCTTTATGTTTCAAGAGTTGCCTTTGATTTGGTTTTGATGCGGAGTTTTCGTCTTCATCTAAGTACTCCTGACCTTCTAGAGCTTGTAAATTCTTAACTTTGTCAGCTCTTTTCAATAATAATTTATTCAGAGTATCCCTTTTTTCCATCTCCAGTCTCTTAATATTGAAATTCTTTCTCTTTCTTGCATTTTCCAACTTACGCAATTGTATTTCCTCTTCCGTAAATTGTTTCTTCTTCAAAGGCTCATTTGATAAAGCTAATAACTCTGCTGACTTTGCCTTTGGTTTGATATCTTCTGGTAATTCAATGTCTTCTGATGTATCTAAGTATCTTGATCTTTGTCTCTCGGTCATTCTTGTCAAATCATTATTATTCAAAACCTCACCTTCGTCATCTTCATCATCATCTTCAAATCCAAAACCTGCATCACTAGCTTGATCTTCCATGATACTATCATCATCCCCAAGATCATCATCGTCACCGGTAGCAGCAGTTGTTGTAGTACCCGAATCTTCATTGATATCATCATTTTCAAAATCATCATCTTCATCAACTTCCTTGTAACTTTTAACACTACCTCTTGAGCGTCTTCCTGATGATGTTTGAGAAGGTTTAGGAGCTGCAGCCGCCTTTCTTGTTGGCCTTGCTGGTTTTAATGATAATGAGACGGGCTTGACATTGGTAGGTGCTCTCATAGATTTTGTTCGGGATGTAGGTCCAGAGCTTGTTGTAGGAGATGAAAATTCTTCAGCTGGGGACGAAATATTATGGAATTGCTCTTTCTCGTTGAATCTAACTTTAATTGTTAATTTTTGGTTTTGATTTTTACTTATCGAAACGTCTGGTGATTTCTTCGTTTGTTTTGTAGGTTGATCCTCATACTCATCATAATCCTCATCATCATCCTTTTCATCGACAAGCTCCTTCTCAATCAATTCTTCATCATCGTCATCATCAATCAAAGGAGCAACATCATCAACATCATCGATCTCATCTGCGTTATAATCGTCAATCTCCTCTTCTTCTTCCTCTTCGTCATCATCATCCTCCTCTTCGTCGATTTCGTCATCTTCATCCTCCTCCTCTTCTTCTCCAGAGATTGCTGCACTGTCAGTAACAGTCGACCTGCTACGAGAGACCTTTGGAGCGTTATTGACATCTTCTTCGTCATCATCGTCATCATCATCGTCATCATCACCATCATCATCATCGTCATCCTCACCTTCTTCATCAACATCACCACCATCATCATCATCATCCTCTTCATCTTCTTCGTCCTCACCTTCTTCCTCGCCATCATCGTCCTCATCATCATCATCTTCTTCGTCATCATCATTGTCATCCTCATCAAATGCTTCTTCGGCCTCTATCACTTCATCAGGTTCTTCGGAACGCTCAATTTCATACTCTTTTGGCTTAGCCAACTTTCTCCCAGTAGACATTGTACAAAATGGACCGATTGATTGGATCTACTGTAATTACTAGCCATATATTAATCTAGTATTAACAATCTGAACGCAACAAAATATACTCTTCCCCCAGACTGTCTTGAGCAGGCCCTCCTAGTCCTCTCTACGCGTGCCCCGTCTGCGCACAACCCGCACGTACCCAGTGCACCGCACCCGTGCACACCCTTACACAGCCTACCACCCACCACTTCTTAGTGACACGACCAGCAAAAGCACAGACCGAAAGACAGACTGCCAATTTTCAAAACAAACAACAAAAGCTGTTTGAATCCACCAAACCCATTTAATAGATTGTCAGACACCTTTAAAGTATTTACCCATTTATAAACAAATATTGACAGATCCGTTCAGGTACCATTTCAAAGAGGGATAGACTTATAATTTGCTAGCCATCCATTCAAATTATCGACTTCTCAATAGTTCGAACTTCACGCCCTCCTGTTTCAAGCTCAATTCCACAGGGGCTACTTGTCAAAGATCTCTTTTTAACAAAATTCCCACTCAAAACCATAATATCGGGTTATTTTTCACCTTTTAAGCACGATATCTCATTGATTACATTGAATCATCATTCAGTTGTAGCAAAGTTGAACTTAGTTTCTGAAATAACTCAATTCATTTCAAATTAACCAGTCTTTTCATGTCTACACACGTTGAATCTCAGGATCAAAAGGCCCAACAAGCTAGCTCTCAAATGAGTTTGGCTGATGTCGATGATCAACTACGCTCACTTCAACCAGCATCGGTTGATGCACAGAGCATTGCAACTGCTCAGCAGGCGTATCTTCAACAACAACAGCATCAACAGGATCACCATCAACAACAAGAACAACAACAACAGGAACAACAACATCAACAACATCAACAGCAGCAGCAACAACCAACTGCAGGTGAAGTCACAGACCAATATCAGCTCACAATGCCACAGCAACAGTACTATAACTCCCAGCAATACTACCAATATATACCGCAAGACCAGCATCCAAACGTTCCTCAACAGCAACTTGCACCTGCTTCCCCACAGGATCCTAAAGGGATCAAGAAGAAGGGTAGTTCAAGATCGGATTCAATAACTGATAGTATCAAAAAATGTAGTAGATGTAGAGTGAAAAGAATGGCTGAAGATCCTGAAATGTTGATAAAATATCAGACTTGTTTGAGCTGTCGGATGAAAAGAAAGGTCAAACAAAAGAAAGTTAGAACTCCTTCAAAGTTACCAAATTTATCGGATAATTGGGACCAATACCAAGAGAAAGTGAGCATGAACACCACCATTGATTTGTTTCAACATAATTACAGAAATTATACAGATCCAAATATTTTCCCAAGATATCAAAAGGAAGAGTTGAATGAAGATATAATCAAACACATGTCACAACTTGTCGTGAGTCATTACATCACCCCATTACAAATCTTAACTGGTTTCAAACTTGCAATTAGAGATCATCATAAACCAAAGTTACAAGAACCAGAACCATTCCCTAACAAATCAAAAAAGATCACTTGGATGTATATCTGCTCACAGGATAGATACAGACAACGTAAATCAAGAAGTGAGAATAAGAGACAGGTTGTCAACAAATTGAAGACTGAAGAATGTGACTCCAAAATTACTCTTAATTACGATCTAGTGACTGGTATCGTTCAACTAAGTTACAATCACAAGCACCATCCACCATTCAATTGGAAGAAAGACGAACCTCAAGATGATATTCCGTTCCAATTACAAGATCAGAATGATGATGGGGAATCTCGTAGATACCATCACAACCTACCTTCGAACAAAGATACTGATGAACTTTCAACATTATTAAAACAAGATACAATGGATACGAATGAGATTGTTGAGTTAGCAACAAGGGCTGCTGAAAGTCACTCCAATCACTTACGTCAACAAAATCAACATAACCAATCTGGAAATCAGGAACAAGTTAATGCGGATCAGCTATATGAGATGCAATTGCTTCAGCAGCAACAACAGTTGGCACAGCAAGTTTATCAACATGCTTATACACAACAACAGAACTATGCTCCTCAAAATTTCCAACGTGATGGTAATCAAGATTCTACAACTTCCGTTGATAATGTAGATGATGAGTTGAAAAAAGATTACTATCAACAATCTCATAACTCAGAAGTTGGTGCTACTGATGAAGACGTCATTGATCATGAATTAATCAGAGAAAGTGAATCACGTCGTTAACCTCAAGACAGAACAGTCTTTATCTATTATATTGATAGAAATCAACTTCTCTACTCCTCTCTCCATGTTCTATTTATTTATTTGTACCATTCTATTTTCCATCATTCATATTTACTTTTGTGAGTTGAAAATCTCCATGATTTGTGTTTTATGCTTTATACTTTTCCCGTTTTACTCCCCCCCCTCTGCTTTGTATTTTTATAGTTGTAATATATGATAATATGCCATTTTTTTTGATAAAGAAAGATATAAAAGTAACAAATTTGTCTTTCAAATCATCAATATGTCAGGTGAATCTTCAATAAAGTGCATGTGAAGTGCTGCAAACCGATTTCCCACCCAATCACCCTAGGGGGCCTCCTAAGCCCTTCAATAGTAGGTTATGATTTATTCATTGAATAGCAAAGCCTCATATCAATACATCGACTAGAGATGATCCTTGAGTATATCAGTAGACAGTTTGCCCACCTAGCTATAACCGTACAATCATAGAATTTGATTGAGATATGCTCTCAGCTCAAAGCTTCGGTCACTCTGAATGAACTCATGATTGTTATCTATATATCCTTCTTACTAAGTATGATGAATTAATAACCCTTACCAAAAATGCGTACTCGACTATTAAGAGAATGACCACCAAAGAGTATGTTTTCAACCACCAAAAAACCAAAGAATCATAGCAGGATTAAACATTGCTTCCTTTTCTCCTACACAGCCAAGATCCGAATAAACGGAATAGGGGTGTGGAGGGACAAATGGAGTGGGGTGTCACATAGGGGTGTGATGGATGACAGGGGTGAAAGAGAGAAGCTTATAGGGGGTTTAAACAACACTCGTTGCTACCATCTAACATATCGTTACAAAGTGATACCTACCACCCCACAAGATTCAAAGACCACAAAACTTAAATGGCAGGATACGTAACTGAATAAAGAAGTACTCAAAAATGAGAAGGTTAAAAATGAAGCATGATTACTTTCGGCGTGGCTGTAGCAGGTGACCTGTTTTTTGAGAAGTAAAATCCGGGGTTTAACGAACTGATGATGGGTACATTTCCCCAGACGGCCGGAGAATCATAGAATTCCTCGGATCCTTGAGGTGTGTGAATTAAATGTCAGCTCATACAAGAAAGATATCCTTTTGCGCAACAAATGGAGAAATGTTGTAAATGGCAATAAACTTTTTGATCATCCGAAAACTCCTTATGAATGTTTCGTCGCAAACAAATCTACTTCCTCTCAATATTTGCAGTTTCAAAACCCGCCTGTTTCTTTTTCTGAGATGTATTCTTCGAATGAAGATGATGTTTGCCGCGAGTTTTACAATATAGGAACGGATGATACGGGTTAAACCAGTCACGAGATTCTGGGGTGTGCTTGTAGTAGAACAAGAGACCCCACAAACTGTTTTTTCTTTCTTTTTCACCAAAAATGATTGTGCTTCACCGATAGTGCCACTTGGCTCGATGCAACTTTATTGGCGTTCATTTGAAGAGCTATGAAGTGCTATGACGTAACCAGTGCAAATAAATCAGAAGACAAAATCTAGGTTTTACCTAAAGATAATCATTCACTCCTTTCCTCATCTTGATGGGTACAAGAGTAAGCTATTTCATGAGCGTTTGTTAAGAATATGGAAAAGAAGGAAAGGGAAAGTAATGAGGTCACTGTAGTATATAATTGGGGGGAGTTTACTGAAATTTGATTCAATCAGAATAACGTCACTCCCGTTAAAGATGAGTTTGAACTAAGCCCGTCTGCCCACCCAGGCTGGACTCATATACATTATTAGCAACGGCATGGTTGGCGAAGCAAGTTCATACTCCCCTGATGGGCCAGTGAAAGCTGGTGGAAAAAGCCTGAAGTTAAGCATCCATATAATGGGGGTGTAATGTGCGGATAACAGGGGGTGTAGAACAATACAGGTGAGGGGGTGAAACAACTCCGCAGCCACCCCGAACCCCGAACGATGAACTCGACGACAGCCATACTCTCTTTTGCAACCTAAGCTTGTAAGGGTTACAAATTTACAATTGGCACACAAAACTACAATTTGGCTGCGTGGAGTTTAACGTATAAAGCTGTAAATGAGAGATATCGTAGTTCTCGAAGTTCTCGGATGCGTAACTACTATATAAGAATATATGGGATGACGGGAGCACCTCAAGAATGTGCACCCCCGCTTCAGTGTTTCATTAGTAATACTATCAGCAAACCCCGGGTTGCATAGACAACTGAGCTAAGTGGAACCCTTTCCGTTTCTGGTAGTGGCTATCCGTAGTGTTTTAGAGTTTTTTCGCTCTCAAATTCCTCGTCAACCGAAACCTACCCGGTCAAGCTGATGTGGCCGATCAACCAAGCACATACAAGGGCACCACAAAAGAAGTACAGTTTTTTCATCTTATCCCAGAGTTCTTGTATTTGAGTCGTAACTAAAGTGACACATGAAATACCAGTTGCAACCTTACCGAGCCGACTATTGGCCGACCGCTGAATGATCAAAAAACAATTCCGGTACCGTGCGAGCTCCTTTCCCCAGGTATCGAGCGTGGAAGATTCTCTCACCCCCTAATCACCCCGATTACAAATCCTCCCTGTTTTCGCGCATCAGTAAACCCAACGGCCCGGGAAGATTTTCACTATGACCAAGATCCCACCCCCAATGATGCAAACCCCCTCTGGTCCTAAACTCCTTGGGGTCGGACACCCCACTCACCCCAGGATTGGAAAAGGGTAATTGAATGTCATTTTTAACAGTAAAACTTACAAGAAACATGAATTTTAGACTAATAGAGAAGAATTACAAACGGTTCCAGGCTTTCCGATTACACTCAACCATGGAGTTCCAGCCAGCTCCCGTTAGTAATGTTGCATAATACATCGCCAGGTCTACGTTACCCCCAGAAATCAAAAAGCGAATGGCGCCCCAACAATTACTTTTTCTCGCCACTAGAGAACAGATTCAACCGTACGTCCCATGCTTTCAAACACCGTTGTTGTGGGGAATTGTGCTTTGCTTTCTGGGAGACTCTTCCGACGGGGTGCAGAAACCCGTAGTAAGTGAATGAAATTGATCCACTTGACCAACACAGAAACCAACGCGCCTTCCACCTCCTTAATTAGGCCAAAAGACAAAGTTTTGCGACAAAATTCTTTATCTCCTTTATCGACATCAACTGGAAAAATTTCAACATTTTGGGGGGTCTCATGTATAAAAGCTTCTCGGGCTGCAGATTTGTATAAATAGTCAGCTATTTCCTTCTATTTCCCGAGTTATAAGACTAAAATGAGAATTTTCTTACCTTTGCTTACGAAACAAGTTTCAAATCCTCTAAAGATGTCATCAAATCACTTTGCTTCTTTAACTTTCCCAATTATTAACAAAACCTACGAACAACCAACTGGTTTGTTCATCAACAACGAATGGGTTGCTTCCAAGAGTGGTAAAACTTTCGAAGTCACTTCACCAATCACTGAAGAGAAATTATGTGATGTCCAATTGGCAGGTGAAGAAGATGTTGAAATTGCTGTCCAAGCTGCTTACAAGGCTTTCAAGACATGGAAATTCGTCGAACCATCAGTTAGAGCTAAATGTTTATTCAAATTAGCCGACTTGATTGAAGAAAACAAGGAACTTATAGCTCAAATTGAATCATTAGATAATGGTAAGGCTTTACACTGTGCCCAATTCGATTTGAACTTAGTTATCGAATGTATCAGATCTTGTGGTGGTTATGCTGACAAGAATGATGGTAGATCCATTGTTACTGACGCTAATCACATGACATACACTAAGCGTGAACCATTAGGTGTCTGTGGTGCTATTACACCTTGGAACTTCCCATTATTGATGCTTGCTTGGAAATTAGGTCCATGTGTTGCTGTTGGTAACACTATGGTTTTGAAGCCAGCTTCTGCTACCGTTTTATCTAACTTGTTTGTTTGTCAATTGATCAAGGAAGCCGGTTTCCCAGAAGGTGTTATTAACATCATTCCAGGTTCTGGTAGAGGTTGTGGTAACTCTATCTTAAATCACCCATTGATCAAAAAGATTTCCTTCACTGGTTCCACCGGTGTTGGTAAAACCGTTATGACACAATGTGCCAACTCAATCAAGAAGGTTACTTTAGAATTGGGTGGTAAGTCCCCAAATATCGTCTTTGATGACTGTAACGTTGAAGAAACCATCAAAAACGTTATCAAGGGTATTTTCTTCAACGGTGGTGAAGTTTGTTGTGCTGGTTCAAGAATCTACATCCAAGCTACCAATGAAGAATTCTATAACAGCTTCTTAGCTAAATTAAAGACAGCTATTGAAGAAATCAAGGTCGGTAACCCATTCGAAGAAGGTGTTTACCAAGGTGCACAAACTACTCCAGATCAATTCCAAGAAGTCATGGATTACATCAAGGCTGGTAAAGATACCGGTTTGAAATTATTAACAGGTGGTGAAAGAATTGGTACCAAGGGTTACTTTGTTAAACCAACTATCTTCTACGATGTTCCACAAAACTCTAAATTGACTCAAGAAGAAATCTTTGGTCCAGTCGGTGTTGTCTTGCCATTCAAGAGTATCGATGAACTGATTGAAAAGGCTAACGATTCCGATTTCGGTTTAGGTTCTGGTATTCACACTGAAGATTTGAACAAGGCTATCTACGTTTCCGACAGATTAGAAGCTGGTTCCGTCTGGATCAACACCTACAATGACTTACATCAAAACGTCCCATTCGGTGGTTACAAACAATCCGGTATTGGTCGTGAAATGGGTATTGAAGCATTCGATAACTTTGTTCAAACTAAGGCTATTAGATATAAGATTAGAGTTCCTCAAATCTAAGCTAATAATGAATTGATAACTCACTGGTGTTGCTAAATGGGGCATTTTTGAATCTATAGCTATGAGAATAATATTCTGTTTATGATTTATATAACAATCACTGTAAAAGATAGTAAAGAGTAGTGGCATATCACCGTAGTAGCACTCAAACTTATCTTTTGTAGTCGCGTCGCTGCGTCGAACTCGATGCGAGATGAAAAGCCGAAAAGGTCACCTTCATGTTAATATATACACTTGAATCCTGTCTCTGATATTGAAGATACTCCAATATCCTCCCATTTACAACTACAAACATGGTGCAACAACTATCGCTAACATGCGATATACCCAAATCACAGTTTCAAGTTTTAAGAATAACGCTGGAGTCATTAACGGGTATGAAACCACGAGAGTTAGCTCAGCATACTGTAATTCTCAAACCCAAATTCCCGTTCAATCCAGAACAAAGAGCCGGTAAAATCAACCAAATCGAATCATATAGAATCAGAATGACTAGAATATGGGGGAATAAAGATCCATCTCAGACCAATACTACAAATGAAGGTGAATCAATACTGGATCCAGTGAATAAAGCTAGTATAGATGATTCAATTTGGACATTACAATTATCAGATATACCAGCAGCTGGAAAAAGATCAGTTTCGATTCAAAATTTATATGAGACAACAATCTACAAAACTGATGATGTTCTTGGTTATATTGATGAATTGGGATATATGCCAGAAGTTGAATATTGGAACAGTGGGTTGAGATTTTTTTATAATGACATCATCATTGAAATCTTCAGATTGTTTGTAGCTGATGCAAAGGCCAAATCAGTTAATATTGACAATGAAGAGGATACTTCCATGACAGATCTCGACTCACAAACTTCTGATAATAAAACTCCGTTGAAATTACTTGATGGATCAGGACAATTTCAAATAAAATGTTTTGTTAACGTTGCCAAATTGAACGATCTAGATAATGTTGCAAGGGGAGCCAAACAATTGGAGAGTTTGAAAAGTGAACTGAGTGGATTAATTGAGCTAGATGTTCGTGATAGAATCATGATGGATAGTAGAGTCGGTTCCAGAATCGCTTCTGGTAGTAGTAACGTTAGAAAATGATAATTGAAATTAAATAAATAAAAAGTATTAAAGTTTTGGATATATTCGTACATGTATAGAAGCCATCTTCAGCTTACTCTATCAGGTTAGAAGAAAATCTGGTCAACCCCGTAATATCGCAGTCAAAATCTGTATCATCGACTTTCCCACTATCGTTCGATAATTCTATTAATTGGCTAAAGTGTTCACTAGAGACAGGATTAACGCTCAATCTTCCTCTCTTCATTAGCATCAACTCCTCAAATTGCTTCAAATCCTTCAACTCGGCAAGACTAATCTTTCTATTGAGCAAGCATAGGAATGAAACGTCAGGACACCACCACCTAGGATTTTCTCTAGTCGCCTTAGAATCAAAGTATGTCGACTTGCTATTAAACTGCTGCTCATCAGCTTTTGCCTCTTTGGAAACAACTTTAGCCAATCCAACAATTCCTGGATTCTTACAGTTGGAGTGGTAGAATAGACATATGTCATTCAATGCCATGTTGAGTAGGTTGTTCTTCGCTTCATAATTTCTCACTCCATCCCATGGTTCACAATCTACTTCAGATAAATCCCTTATTGAAAACTTTGAATCATTACCAGTTTTCGGGTCAATTCTTGATTCTGGCTCTGATTTGATCAACCAGTATCTTCTACCTCTGGAATCAGGTTTAAATATAGGTGGTTTGGAAGCTTTCGGTGGACTCACCTTAGTTGTAGTGGAGACAGGTGGTTGACTAACGGGTTTTTTCGTGACAGACTTTGGAGTCTTTGTTGATTTATTCTTCACCACTCCCATCGGATATATAATGCTGATCTGATTAAACGTTCTTTTATACCGACATGACCTCACAATCACCAACATTTACAAATATCAAAGAGTAACTTACTTGATTTAGTGTGATCTCCGACGCGTCCATGACTCCATGCATGTCAGTGAAGATATATATGCGAGTTTTGCTTTAGCGAGATTATGAAGTAAAAATATGCAGCAAATAATAACATTAAAATCAAATAAAATGGGTAAAAAGAAAGATAAAACAAAAACAGGTAATGAAGGTTTCATAATAGTAAATTTACAGGAATGCATCATGAGTATTAAAAGATAGAGCACAGCAAAAAAAAAAAAAAAACTAACAGTAAAGCAGTGTAAAAAAGCAACAGGAACAAACTCGAAACAGCAACAGCTGGAAATTATACAACAGTAAATTTAACAGAAATTCATACATTTCAAACAAGGCATAATAACAAATCTCATTTCATTCAATCATAATATTCATCGTCGTCATCATCAATGAAGCGACCAAGTGGTTTATGTCCATTTTGTAAATCATCGTAATCATATTCCTCGTTCAATTCATCATAATCTTCGAACTCTAGTTCTTCATCGTCATCTTCAACAGCTGGTACTTGTTGTGGTGCTGCTGCCGATTGTTGAGGGGTAGCATAAGCCATTCCACCTCTAAGTATATCCATTAATGGATTACTTGACGGAACATTATTAGTAGTGTCAGTCTTCGAATGCACACCGTTGCTCATCACCTCATTATTTGAAAGCTCATGTGGCTGTGTAGTCTGAGGAGGTTTACCAAGCGTAGCTAATAAGTCATTAGCTGGACTTTGATAGCTAGTTGGTGACGCTGATGATGAAACAGATGGATTCTTCAATATTGATAATATATCGCTAGCGGGATTCAAATTGTTAGAGGTTGACGAAGGATTAAAGAAGGCAGTCAATGGTCCATTAGTGTTGTGGTTTTCAAGGTTTGTTTGAGGAGGTTGAGTGCTTGGATTCTTTAATATCGAAAGTAAATCTGAGGCAGGGTTTTGTTGATTTGTTTGAGGTGGTGAGGTAACAGGAGAATTGAAGAAAGAGTTCATTGGTCCATTAGTATTGTGATTGCCAGAAGTGTTTTGAGAGCTTGGATTTTTCAGTATCGAAAGCAGATCATTAGCAGGATTTTGATGATTCAGTTGGGATTGTGGGGCAGCAACGGGCTGCGTTGAAGCTTGAGGCGAGGCTTTCCCGTTCAATATATTTAACAGATGGCTCGAGTCACTACTCGTCACATTTGATGGCTGAGCTGAAGTTCCCTTCTTCATTAAGATGTCAAGCAAGCCATTGCTCGATGACGATTGTGGTTCAGCAGTAGTGTTAGCTAAAGTTGGCTGCGTTGCACTTGAAAAGCTAGAGTTCAATAAGCTCATTAACTGATTACCTACATTGACAGAAGTTGGTATTGGAGCTTCAGTTGATAATGTGCCATCAGATAAGTTTTTGTTATTGCTGTATTCATCTTCATTGTCCTGTTCACTTCCATCCTCTCCATCTTCGCCATCAGCACTTTCAAACTCAGATGCGGTCTCGAAACTTTCTGTCGAGGCTTCTGCATCAGGCTGACTGTTTAAGAGACTCATCAAATCTTTGGATGGATCGTAAGATGCAGCCTTCTTGTTCTGCAGAATACTTAATAATTGAGCAGATCCTGCAGTTGATGAGGCAGGTTCAGCTGGTTGTTGTGAAACTTCTGTGTTTTTAAGAAGACTTAGCAGGTTTGCTGAAGGATCTCTATCTTCAACTTCAGCTGGATTCTTCAAAACAGAGGGAACAGCTTCAACTGGTTCAACATTGTGGGTTTCTTTAGGTGTAGTGGATGGATTTTTCAGGATCGATAATAGCTGGGTTGAGTCGGATACTGGAGTATTTTCTTTTGGCTTTTCAACAGGGTTCTTCAATAGATTCAGTAGCTCATTAGACGATGAGGATTTTGGTTCTGTTGAATTGGATGTCACACTTTGGGACTCGACAGGGGTCTCAATGGTAGGTTTGCTTGGCTTCAATGATTCATCGGGGGAATCAGCTTGCTTTGGAGGATTTTTCAGGATATTTAGCAAGCTGGCACCTGAACTTTCACCATTCTTGACCGATGGCTCCTCTTTCTTCAACAAACCTAACAGTTCAGACGCTCCAGATGAGACTGACGGATCGTTTGGTTGTGGTCTCTTTAATAAGGTAATCTTCTTACCAATAAGACGAGAATTTTGGCCATTCATTTCAGGAGCATTATCAGCATTTGCTGGTTGTGTAACATCCAATGGAGGAGTAGGGAATCGAGGACCATTTTCTGAACGTGGAGTGCTGCTTCTTTGACTTTCTCTTTCTCTTTCAGAATGTTTATCTTTTTTCAGGATTGTGATAGGTTTTTTTGAAGGCTGCTTAGATCCCGGGACTCCTCCATCCTTGTATTGATTCAATAATCCCAGTAAAAATCCACTGTTTGAGACTTCAGCTTTACTTCTTCTCTCAGGTTCTGTTTGATCCAAAGGTTCTGGACGAGGGGTTGGTCTGGCTTTCAATATACTTAGTAACTCTTTACTATCAGATTCCTTAGATCTTCTATTGGTAATATCGAAAGAAGGCTTACTGAAGGATGAAGGTGCTGGGGCCACAAATGTTGGTTGGGGAGTTCCCGATGTTTGCATTGGATGTGATAACGCATGTTGATGATCCAACTTTTGCTGATTAGGTAGATAAGGTAATGGGAATTGATGTGGAGGCATACCAAGGCCTTGTGGATGCATGAATGGATTTAATAAATGCCATGGGAAAGGCTGTTGTTGACCCGGAATGACCATTCCTTGAGGTGGCATTGGTAGTGGGAATGGTAGCTGTGGGAATTGTGGGAACTGATGATATTGAGAGAACAATTGTTGCTGCTGATGTTGCTGCGGTTGCAATTGTTGTTGTAGTGGTTGAGAAAGCTGTTGTGCTTGTTCTGAGGAGCTTTGTAGTATTTCTTGAGATTGAGGCTGAGATTGAGGTTGAGAAGTAGATACAGAGGATACATCTTCCAATGTACTTGGGTGTCTTCCTTTGGCAACCTGTTGTAGCATATTTAGTAGTTCTCTTCCAGGATCCAATTGTTGTTGAGTCTCCTTCTTTTGCTTGTCCATGCCGATACCCAATATTTTTTTCAATTGAATAGTAGCTTGTCTCTTCAAGTCTTCTTCTGACTTCATACCCGCATATCTAGCAATAGCACTCTGTAGAGGCTTGATCATTGCACTGACAAGATAGAATTGATTGCTATTTTTACAGGCTTTGGAAACATACTTTATGCTTTTCCATTCAATTGCTGCAATTTCATTTCTCACTTTCGGTTCAAAAACTGTATTTTCTGAGACACCTCTAATGATATAAATCTTGTAATTTTTACCTTTGATGGTTCTTTCAATGTACTCATCTTCGTTTATATAGTTTGTACAGTCAAACCCAGTTTCTTCTTCAAGTTCTCTAATAGCACATTCAACATCAGCTTCATCTTTAGAGATCTTACCTCTAGGGAAACCCCAAGAGTTACTTTCAGTACCTTGAACGAGTAACAATTTATCCATTTTTTCATTAAGTAAAGCACAACCTCTAACAGGAATTGAGGATTTGTATTTACCAAATCTAGCCAATGCATCTTGTGGATCACCCCATTGCCAAACCATGGGACACTGTGTTAATAATTTTGATGTAAATTGTTTCATTTTCATACCAGGTAACAATGAATTTAAAGATCTAATGAAATCCTGATAAAACCAATGTGCTTCCTCTATCTGGAAAAACACTCTTTCAATCGATGATAGATCTTCGGGTGGACAATTAATGACGAACCTTACTAGTAAGTCTTCCAACACCCTCTCCAAGGATTCATCCACGAATCCATCTCTTAAACTTATGGACATGGTTTCTATTTTTTCTTTTGTTTTTGAATTATTAGTATTATTGGCTCTTGATATATATATATATTGGGAATGAGAAACCTATGTCTTATAAAATGCCAATTATTTCAATGTAGAGAGTGTAGTGTAGTGTAGTGTAGTTAGTAGTATATACCTTCAAACAAACTCTGCTCTTTGTTTGTCCGGTTTGCTGACACGTTCTATTCGAACACAAAAATGGCAGACGACAATCTCGCTATTTTTCAGGCGGTGCAACGATGAATTCAGAGTGTGTAGACAACGCTTAGTTGGAGAGAGTAGGTTAAGTGGTTTCAGGGTCTGATTGGAAGGTTCGTATTTGGGAGAGCAGTATTGTTGATAGGATCTTGTAAATAGTTGGAAGCAATGAATGGAATGGACCCTAAGATCCAGGTTCAGGTGAATCCTGATGAAGACACAGAATGGAACGATATTTTAAGATCGCATGGTATCATCCCTGAGAAAGAAAAAGATCCAACAGAAGAACTAGAAGAGGCTTTGGGAGATGCTATTGAAAGACAACATGCTAATAGATTAGAGGATAAAGACTTGGATGAATTGGACGCTTTGGAAGATGAGGAAGATGAGGATTTCTTGAACGTTTATAAAATGAAAAGAATGGCAGAGATGCAACAGTTAAGAACAAAATCTAAATTTGGATCTGTGTATCCTATAAACAAACCTGAATATAAGAGTGAAGTTACCGATGCATCCAATGAAAGTTTTGTCTTTTTACATATGTCTTTACAAAGTTCTTTACAATCTAGATTATTATCTAGTTTAATGGTTGATTTAGCTCGAAAATTCCCAGAGATTAAATTTGTTGAGATTGCTGGAAATAGAGCCGTTGAGAACTATCCTGAGTCAAATTGTCCAACGATAGTGATATACCATAATGGTGATGTTGTTAGACAGTATATTACATTGACTATGTTAAGTGGTAATCAAACAACACTAACCGATTTAGAGAAAGTGTTAGTTGATATCGATGCTGTTAAACATACCGATAACAGACTGGTTATGAATCAACAAGATGATGATTTAGAGGAAGCTCATAGATTGAGATTTCAGAAAAAAGCAGTTAGAAGTAATCTGTATGATAATGGGGACGATGATGACGATGATTTTTTTGATTGAGTTTTTGTATGTAGATCAATGAATGCAATTAGTAATTATATATATTTGTTTTTTTTTTTGTAGTGATAGGATGAAAGTAAGTATAAAGAGAGGAAAAAAACAAAAAAAATGAAAAAGTTGAACAAGAAATGTTCAACATGCAAAAAAACCACATTAGTCTTGTGTGAAAGCTAGTTAAGGCAGTTCATGAATGATATAAAACAGTAAGTACGCTTTAGATTTTAGCACATCATCCTGAGTCACTTGAGTAACTTTAACATCATCAAATCTAAACCAAACACCATCTCTACTTTTAACCATACATATATAATGACCAGTATTAACTGATCCAATATGGCAAACAACAGCAAACAATTCATACAAATTATTACCAATTCTGGGTTCCGAATCATTATCAGATAAAGTATAATTAGTCATATCCAACATCAATGGAATATCCACATGGGTTTCAACTTTGACCGATTGTGCAAGATGTTCAAATCTTTTCAATTGGATACCTAAAGTAGATGGTAATTTTTTAATTTTCAATTGTTTGGTAACTTCAGTACGTTTATTACAAGTTGAACAACTATACATAACATCCAATTTTTCAGGTTTTGTAAATTTTTCTAAACATGCATTTAATGAGGATATTGGGGTTTTCAAATTATTATCCGGATTTTTTTCTTGAATTTCTAATGATAAATCTAACATTGGATCAATTGTTATACGAACCGACTTACATTCTGAACAAATGATGGAAGATTGCAATTCACCGGCAAAAGTTCTATGCGTTATACAGTTACAATTGTATAAGTTGGTATTCATCAAATCACCATTACCATTACCAGGAGGGGTATTCTCTTTCTTATCTCTGGTTGTATCATTTTTATGTAATTGATGTAGTAGAAATTGCCAAAATTCATGAGCATCTTGCTCAGAATAACCAGCTAAAGATCTTTTAACTTTCCAAGATGCAGTTAATAATGAAACAGGACCAAAACCAGTATATGAATTTGAAGTATAAAAATCTTGAAAAATTTCACCAACGCAACATGATAAACATTGATCTATTTCTTTATCACAATCCAAATGACTACCTGCAAAAAAATAATCTCTAATGAATGGATTATGAACTAGAGTTTGAATAATTGCACTCATGAAACAAGTAGACCCCATATTAACTAATCCTTTTAAGCCAGTAGTTGCTTTATAACTAGGTAATCTTGAATCAGACATTATCAATTTATGTTTTTTCAAATCATGTTCATGATTATAAATTGGCATACCACGGAAATTAGATAACATGCCTGCTTTCTTAATTTGATTGATCCGAAGTCTTTCTAATTTTGGATCACCAACGTAATCTCTACATTTGAAACAAATCAAATGTCCTGTATTTGGATCGATACCAAATATATGACCTGATGATTTAGCATGACCTAACGCATGGTTTGATTTCAAACAACCGATATTAGGACACTGTAAGCACATGAATATAGATGAGTTTGAAAAACAATCATTACATTTCAGTATATTTGTCTTTAATTGTGATAATTGTCTATGTTCTATTTCTCTACCATCTTTAGTAATATAAGTTGTCTTTCTTGATTTATTATTATTAGGAAATGATGAAATCAAGCAAATCTTCATACCTGTATTATAAGTTTTCAACACTGTATCACTTGCAGATGATGATAAAACTTTGGATAGATGCTGACATGGGGGGAAAGTAATGTACGTTGACATTTCTTCATCAGTTGACCCCCATAATGATGAGCTACCATTATTAATGCTTCCATCTTGATTAGTAGTAGTAGCAGTGGTCTGTTTGACAGGCGATCCAATAGGTGAGTCGGTGAGTGAAGGTGAAGCTAATCCATTCCTTGATCTAGATTTCAACTTATTTTTAATTTTGGAAGGTGATGAATTTGGTGTTGTTACCAGAGATGGTGATCCTGATCTTGAAGATAATCTTTCACCAGGAACACTTTTTCGAGCTGACATGCTATTATTAAGTATACTTTTTTTTCAAATCAGATGGAATCGAATCGAATTAGGTTGAAATTGAAGTCAATGAAATTTATGGTTGATTTTTAAGTATATACTCGCTTGACTGTTAAGTGTGAATTTTATATATTTTTTCAAAACTAGGAAAAGTTTGATGGGTTTTCATCTGTTTGATAATTACTTGTTCTGTAGTAATTAGACAGGACTGATGATAGATTAGTGTAGTAGTGCACAAGATCTGGCAGGATCATCAGCTGCCCCTCCATCGAGAGTTGCGTGCGGTGCGTTCTGCGTTCTGCGCGGTGGGTGCCTGGTGGGTGCCTGGTGGAGACACCGGGGAGCACCGGGCAAGTCCTGTGGCATCGGCATCGGTATACTGTACTGGATAGATACACAGGATAGATTGATATTGATACTCAAGTAAAGGAAGAAGAACAGGAACAGGAACAGGAACAAATATATGAAGAGATAGGAAAGAAGAAACAGCATTAGTAACAATTTCAACACACAACCCGTTGAGTGTTTCAAAAAATAACAAAATTAAAATATAATTGACTTTTGTTCACATGCTGACAATGCTTGCAATGTCATATTGAACTGAAAAATAATTGAAAAAAAAAGTAATAAGTGTGAACAAAAAGCAGGTAAGACTGGTAAAAGAAGGAAGAGGGGGTGAGTTAAAAAGGTTAGATGAAGGGGAAGGAAGGTTGAAAGGAAAAGTCTTTCAAATAGCAGCACGAAGATATTCTTCAGAATGACTTGCTAAGAAACTGGAATTCTGAAAAGGTAGGATAGAAAGGGAAGGAGAAATAATCAGTATGTCAATGTCCAAATCAGAGATAACAAATGCTAAGACTAGAAAAAAATCTCTCTTGCTTCTATTATCTATTTTAAAAGTGGATACCAACATTCATAATTTTTGAGTCAACTGAATCAGCCATTTCAATCAACTTCTCTTTTTTTGAACTGATTGTGTTGGAATTCTAATCATCTTCAAATAATGTAACGCAGAGCTTCTAAATTCAGTAGCTAAAGTTTTAACATTTTGAGGAATCATAGGAGATGCATGTAAGAATTGATTAACTCTAGCATCATATGCTTCAACTAATGATTTAGTATATTTATTTTGATCGAATCTCAGTTTATTAAAAACAATCACAGCTGTAAATAAAATAATTGTTTTCAAATTACTAAAGAAATAACGAGCTCTTAATAATTGGAAAAAGACAATCATTTTAACTAATGGTAAGATATAAGTTGTAATTAACATGATTTGTAAATTCGCAGCAATGTATAATCCCCTTTCATTATAATCTTTATTGAAATCAACGATTAATTTAGATATTTGATTTTTCTTTGTCTTTGATAAATAAGGTAAATGATTCAAAATATTATTGTTGAAATAAACAATTGTATGGAATGAAGCAATGATTGCAAATGGATATAATGTAGCACTACTCATTCCACCAGCAGATAACATACGGAATAATACAGCCAATAATAAATATTGAACGTTATCATCACGTAATAAACTAACAGCTTGTGAAAACATAAATGAGATAGGTTTAGTCTTATAAGTTTGTCTAATAACTATCAAATAGGTAATTATTGTTGAATTAATGGAATAGTTGTAGTATCTGATAGCTGATGGAGATGATTGACCTCTAAACATTGATGAAATTGTAGATAAAATCATAAAACATATACCAAATACATGTGATAAAAACCAATAAAATTGAACATTTTGAACCAATTTTTTCAACTGTTGAACAGTTTCTTTCACTGATATTGTTGAATCAAGTGATGATTTGGAAGATGATTTTTCAACTTTTGAAGATTGATCAGGGGTTGTTGCCATTGTGTGCAGCTGATTGGTATTGTTGTGATTTGAAAAAAAAAAGAAGGATTATCTCGATAAGCTTTTTGATCGAGTATTAATTAAAGTTTGAAAAGAGTGATTAGAGTGATTAGAGTGAAGATTGGATGATCTTGATGATAACGAAGAATGATCAACTTGTTAAGGTACTGAAAAGTATATGTATAGTTCAGCGGTTAAACCTTGAAACAGAACAAAAGAGTACTTACTCCCACAGACTCTCTCTATCTTTCCACTGGAGTTGTCTGATGTCTGCTCACCAGTCCACCACCGACTTCTTCCTCGAGATTGCCATTGTCAATTTCGCTTATCTCAGCGCAGCGCAGCGCCATTTAATATGATCGTCGACGCGTCGATCTTCAGCTCTGCTCTGCTTACGTACTTCACATATTCTATTTTGTTAAATTCTCTATCTCCAATGAAAACACTGGAAATAGTAACAAATTATATAATAATAGTGATAAGAAAAATTAGTAGTAATAATAATAATAGTAATAAAAAAAAAAATATAAGACTAAAGGGAGCAAGAATAGTACAAAAATGAATTCTAATTGGAACTCACTGAAACATCCAATAACAAAATAAAAATAATGTTTTTTGGAGACTAAATTTAAAATCAAAAAAAAAACAAAAAAAAAACACAAGAATAACAACAACAACTTCATCTTTTTTCTTTATTAAATCAGCAAAATAACTTTTCTTTTAAAACAATAAGAAAAAAAAAAAAATAATCACACACTGAATTAGCAAAGTCCAAGAAATTTATTTAAGCACAAAAAATACATACAAATAATAATTTTAGGTAATAAATAAATAACTTAGAAACATTTGTGATGAACAATGGATGGTCCAGATTCGTCGTATTCTTGCTTTGAGATCCACATTTGTTGGAAAGTAGATAATGAAGCCAAGATAGAACCACCAATCCAGACAGAGTATTTTCTTTCAGGTGGAGCAATAATCTTAACCTTCATAGAAGATGGAGCCAAAGCGGTAATTTCCTTTTGCATTCTTTCAGCAATACCTGGGAACATAGTAGTACCACCAGACATAACAATATTACCATATAATTCTTTTCTAACATCAACATCACACTTCATAATGGAGTTATAAGTGGTTTGATCAATACCAGCAGCTTCTAAACCTAAGACAGATGGGTGGAACAAAGCTTCTGGAGCTCTGAATCTTTCATTACCAATAGTAATAACTTGACCATCTGGTAATTCATATGATTTTTCAATAGCTGAAGATTGAGAAGAAGTTTGTAATTCTTGATCGAAATCTAAGGCAACATAACATAATTTTTCCTTAATATCTCTAACAATTTCTCTTTCAGCAGTAGTTGAGAAAGTGTAACCTCTTTCTGATAAAATCTTCATCAAATAATCAGTTAAATCTCTACCAGCTAAATCAATTCTTAAAATAGCATGTGGTAAAGAGAAACCAGCATAAATTGGAACAACGTGAGTAACACCATCACCTGAATCTAAAACAATACCAGTAGTTCTACCAGAAGAGTATAAAGATAAAACAGCTTGAATAGAAACGTAGAAAGCTGGAACATTGAAAGTTTCAAATAAGATTTGAGTCATCTTTTCTCTGTTAGATTTTGGATTCATTGGGGCTTCAGTCAACAAAACTGGGTGTTCTTCAGGAGCAACTCTCAATTCGTTGTAGAAGGTGTGATGCCAAATCTTTTCCATATCATCCCAGTTGGTAACAATACCATGTTCAATTGGGTATCTTAAAGTTAAAATACCTCTCTTAGATTGAGCTTCATCTCCAACGTAAGAATCTTTTTGACCCATACCAACCATGATACCTTGATGTCTTGGTCTACCAACGATCGATGGGAAAACAGCTCTTGGAGCGTCATCACCGGCGAAACCGGCTTTACACATACCAGAACCATTATCAATAACTAACTATAATATAAAAAATAAAGTAAAAATGTTAGTAAATTATTCAATCTGAATTTTATTGCACAGGGGGGTAGTGAAAGTAAGTATGCATGTGGGTGGGTGATTGGTGGTGGTGGATAGTACGCAGCTCCCGGTGAAACATTCATTACACAGACAGGCGCGCGAAAATTCCACACCATCAACCCGATTCGCACTCTTTGAGATTAGGACAGCCAACCAAACCTCAACTAACCAATCAATCCGCCTGTACTAGATATAAAACCAGCAAGCAATTATTACTTACAGCAGCAACGTCTTCTATTTAAGGTGTTAGTAAATAATCTTCATGAAAATATCAATTTGGAAATTATCAAAAAAATAGACAATTGCTTTCAAAATCTGTAAAATTTCATGAACTTAAGTGAGCCTTTTGTAATCCGTATTCATCATCCAATTGAATGAGATAGACTTGATTGATAAGAATCAAAAAGTTCGTATTAACTCAATTCAATCAAGTCAACAAGTAGGATAGAATAACTTTGTAAGATCACTTTATCCGACCGACGACTGAAATGATCTGAAAACCAGTTTCAAGTAAATTTAACGAAAGGAGGGCGATCGATAATGAATGATCGTCAATCATATGGCATGATGATTGAAATAAAATAAACAGATGGTGAAATCAAAACCATAGGCTTCATTTTTCACCATTATATATTTCATTCTTTGTGTCGACGATAAAGTTAAAATAAGATTTAGGCATTTCCGGGAGTGCCATAAACAAAGTAGGTGGTGGTGGGTGGGTGGTGGTGGTGAAAGCCATGATTTGAATTGATTTTGAAAGCAATTGAATTGATATTATGAGTACATACCTCCGTCCATTTTGTAATTGAGATATATATATATAAATTATAAGTTGAATAGATATAAAAATCTTATGATTTAAAGATATTGGAAACAAAGGAAACAAAGCGAGATAGCCTTGTAAAGGTAAGAAAGCGAGCGGTTTATATATATAGAGGACAACTCAACAACATGGGCGAGTGAGAGTTTGAGCGCCGCCGCTTTCTTTCGCTTTCGAGTGGAATTCTGTACGGGCGAGCGTGGTGGGTGAGCTGGTGAGCTGGCGAGCTGGGAAATTCTATCAGGGGGTTACAGTGCATCGTTAACGCGAAACAGCAGGCTGACTATGCTGGCTATGCTGGCTATTGCTAGTCAGTGTTATTAATGGTTATGCAGCCCAGATCTTGGAAGGAGAGGCACAGCCAAGTAATCAGCCAATCCGGAAGGAGCCGTACATCTTTACACGGGTTTTGTAGATCTCGCTTTTAATTAAAGGGTTCATGTATTTATATACTAGACCTATCATCTATATCTCACTTTTTGTTTGCCATTTCTAGCTTCTAACTTGGCTTGTCTTTTAGACTTGACAGGTTCACCATTACCACCACCGTTGACTAAATCATCTTGTTGATTTGACTTTTGTCCTCCTCTTCTTGATGGCCAAATCATATTTAAAACCATACTAAATAACCATTTTAATTTGAAAATTGCAAAACCTGGAATAACAAGTAATAATAACCAAACTTTATTAGATCCTAATATAATCATTAATAAATCACATATTAAAGTTAAATAAATTACATCAAACATATATTCTGTTAATCCACTTTGTTGTAAATTTTCTCCACTTTTCAATAATATTTGATAACCTTGTAAATTTGTTTCATATTTAGGTCTACCTGATTTTTCCAAAATATATTGACATAAAATAGATGGAATACTCCAAATGAAATAATATTTTTTAGTTGATGGTCTATGAAATATAAATATTCCAATTATAGTTATTAAATTTATAGCTAATGAAATAGTATGGATCTCTTTCAAGATCTTGACATTTGCCGTTGCTTGTTTCTTATCTGAAGCACCTGCCATATCAATAATGGTTATCTATTACTCTATTCTATGAATGAAGGAATAAAACAAAGACATATTTATATTTATTTATATATAACTGATAAATACGAACAAAGTTCCGAACGGACAAACTTCCTGCTCTGCTCTGCTCGCCCGCCGCGTGCAATGGAGAGCCGCTCTCACTATTCTCCAGCCATCATCGTATAGCTTGCTACAATAGTTACCGAATAGATATTATACGATATAAAAGTAATAGACATTCAGTTAAAAAAAAATATCACAATAAATTAACTGAATAGGTATGATAAATACGTAGACATAGATGAAAGGAATTTGCAGAAAGTATAAAACAGTTATAAAATAAAAAGGGAAAGAGATAAAAGAGGCAAATGAATAATCATCAAGACAATTTATCAGTTAAAAAAAGAGCAACACACACATATAAAAGACAAAATAGGTGGTAAAGCAGGTAGTAGTTAGTTGAGTAATTAAGTAAAAAAGGTAATAATAATTAATAAAAAAGAAGAAGAAAAAAAAAAAGCTTATCTATTAACAACAACCACCTTGTTGAGCATTAACAGATGTACCACTTAAATTAACAGAAGCTTTACCATTTGAAGTATTAGCAGGTTGAGAATTAGCCATTTGAGCTTTGATTTGTTTTGACATAACAATAAAAGCTTGTTCAACATTAGTTGATTCACTAGCAGAAGTTTCTAAAAATTTAATACCTCTACTATCAGCATATTCTTTAGCAACTGCATAATCAACAACTTTTTTATCAGTTAAATCACATTTATTACCAACTAATAATTTCATAACACCACTTGTTGCATAACGATCAATTTCTTGTAACCATTGATTAACATTATTGAATGATTCTTGATCAGTAACATCATACACAATAATAATACCATGAGCACCTCTATAATATGATGATGTAATAGTTCTAAATCTTTCTTGTCCAGCTGTATCCCAAATTTGTAATTTTATAGTTTTACCATCTAATTCTATAGTTCTAATCTTAAAATCAACACCAATTGTTGATATATAATCTTGAGTATATGTATCTTCTGCAAATCTTAATAATAAACAAGATTTACCAACACCTGAATCACCAATCAAAAGTAATTTGAATAAATAATCGTATTCGTTATTCATTATTATTTATTATTTATTATTATTAATATATATATATAAAAGAGTTGTTGATATGGAATGCGTTTGTTTTATGAGATGATAGTCAAATTCTTTGAAACCTAAAGTTTAGTGTAGATATATAAGATCTATCTGTATAACTTAGTTGAACACAATGAGTTGATTAACTAAAATAAAGGGAAGGAGAATAAAGATGATGGACAAAAAACTATGGGCTATCATTGTGTATAAATCTACTAACTGTTACAAAACCACTTTTAACAAGCGAAAAGACAGCTCGCCTTCTATGACATAATCGATTATGTAATCAACTATAAACCCAGCCTCATATAATATTTTGCACAGCCTCAAAGTTACCCGGTTTTTTTGCATTCTCCATTTTGACAAGCCACGTTTTCCCTAATAAGATAGATGGCTGGTTTACCCCCTTTTTTTTTGGGTTACCGGGCTGTCTGTCCTTGTTCTTCTTGTTCTTCTTGTTCTTCTTGTTCTTTGACAATGGTATCTTCGTTCCATCTCGTGATACAATCAAGCCCAGATTATTCTACATTTCGGTACTATACTATATTACGGGCGTGTGCTGGTTCCTGGCTTGTGAAAGATCCCAAACTTGGCTGTTCTTCAAAAGTGACAAGGGTTTTCCAGCCATCTAGTTAGTTTATATATATATATATATAGTTATAAGTGCATCTCTCTTAACTCTAAGCAATCTGAAACTTTATCACAACTCTTTCTTCATCAATTTGCTTAGCAAGAGAATTCTCTCCTTTGAAGGCAATCATCCTAATACCTCCACCACCAACATCTTCATCTCATCTACTTCATCCTTCATCTAATACAACATTGATCAATTCATATTTTCCTTTTTTCAAATTCAAAAGTTTTATATGTTCACTAACTAAATCAACACATTCATTTTTTTTTTCTTAATCATTAATACCTAACTGATAGTCATTCCTTTTTAATCAATCCTCAGTCATTCCTTTAAATACAATAAATCATGAACCAACAACAACAACAACAGCAAGCTTTAAACAACCCAAAGTTAAGAAAAATTAGAGTCTCTAACACAAATGGTTTCCAACAAACACAAACACAAACACAAAGACAAAGAAAATCTTCATCGGATCATACTAGTGATAGTCATAGACCTTTAAAAAGAGCATCATCAATCTCATATAGAGTCAATACTCCAACTTCATATATAATCAATGATAATGAAAGATCAAGTTCATTCAGCTCATTATCACCATCAACTAAAAATATGATTTTAAATAGAAAAAAATCATCAAATAATCTAGCTGGTAAATTGAAAACAAAATTCATAAAACCAATGTTTCGTTCTAAATCTTCTTTGTCAATTAATGATGAAAGTGGTGGAAGTTATTCACCACCTTTAAGTCCAAGATTGAGACATCAAGATTCATTTGAATCTATAAATTCTCAATTCGATGATAGTTTCGATGAGGATGATGATGATAGTGATTATTTGAGATCTCCAGTTACACCCCAATCACCAGAATTAATAAATCAATTCAACGACAATCAATTTAAAAAGAATTTATTAATTGATTTATTGAACTGTAATGAAGATGATCTAGAATCCCCAACAACAACAACAACAACAACAATTAAAAAAACATCACCTATATTTGAGATCCCGGAGATTTTAAATATAATTCTAAGATATGTTGGACATGATGATTATAAGAGAATACCAATAGAATCAGCACCAATTAGAAGACCTCCAATGTCATACAATCATGCTGTTTTAATACACGATGGTAACAAACAACAAGCAGATCAAGTTTGGTCTAGAGCTGTGTCAAATTCATCTGAACATAAACCAAAGGAGAAACATTCCTCTAATCTATATAATTGTCTACTTGTTAATAAGTTATGGTATAGATTAACATTAGAAAAATTACAAGAAAACATCTTTTTTGAAAGTGATGAGAAATTATCAAAATATAACAATAATGAGAATTATTCACAAAGGATTAAACCAAATAGTATAGTTATGCATAAATTGAAAAAAACAACACAATTTCAAATAGATTCAATTTTCAATAAATCATCCATAAATACAATTAATTTAAAATGGTTGGAATTTTATATCTGTCCGAATCTATTACCTTCATTTAACTTATTTTCAATTAACTTGGAAAAATTGATAATTCCAGGATCTAAATTATTAGATGATTCAAATATAAGTAAAATAGTCCAATTATCACCAAATTTAAAACATATTGATATAAGGGCATGTGAATTGATTACAGATGCAGGTATTTATTCAATTGGTGACAATTGTCAAAAATTAGAATCATTCAATTGTGGACGTCATTTAAAGGGACAGTTAATTAGTGATATTAGTATTGCTAAAGTTATTCAAAACAATTTGAATTTGAAAACTTTAGGATTAGCTGGATGTGGTATAACTGATAAAATCATATGGGAAATAGCAGTTATATTAGGTGATGATTTAGAAAGATTAAGTTTGAATAATTGTTGGAAATTAGGTAATTCAGGATTGAATTTAACTTTAAAGAATAATTATTTTAAGAAATTATCAGTTTTGGAAATTAGAAATTGTGTTAATATAACTGAGATGGAATCATTTGTGAAATTTAAGAAAAATCAATTACAAAAAGGTATTTTGATCTTGATTGAAACTTGTGAATTATTAGAAAAAAGATTAAAAGATTTCCAAATAAATCATGATTTGGAAATCACTTCTAGAATTTATAGAGATGTTGAAGATTGGTTAGATGATAGTTTGGTAGATGCGGTAGATGATGATAATTATAATAGATTCCTAAGGAGTAGGAATGTTATAGCCAGCTAGCTAGCTAACTAGCTAGCTTGCCCCCCTTTTTTATTGTTTTTGTTTTACTTTTCCCCTTATTTGCATATTTGAGCGATGTTGAAATCATGATGATTTCATATTATTTATAATTTAATTTTCACTTCAATTCATTACAATTCATATAGATATTATATAATATATATTTATAATTTACTTCCATTTATCGAAAAAAAAAGTAGTAATCTTGATTTAACCAATGATTGGTAAACTTAGTAAATGTTAACAAAACACTTGATGAAATGAATTGTAGCTCTCGCTTTGAATTAAAGATGATTACTTTAAAGTATCGTTACGTTACGTTCCAGCCTACCTTTTGAAAAAAAAAATCGGGATTAGTTCACTTGCTTGAAACGTTTGTGCTTTATCAGCTACATTAATTAGTTAGTAATCTTGCACACACACTTGACTTTTTTATACTTTCCCCAATTTTCTTTCTCCGTTAGACATAAAGTAAGTTCCTGGCACTGCTAAGCTGAGTCAGTTGAATTGAGTAATTTAAGCTAGGTTAGTTTAGTAGTTTGGTCAAGTCAGTCAAAATGATCTGAGCTGAGTTAAGCTGAACTACGTTAGTTTGGTAGCTTAGTTAAGTAAGTTGACTCAAGCTAGGATAGTAGTCAGTTGAATTCAAGTTAATTGAATTGAATCTAGCTAAGTTAGTTTGGTAGTTTAGCCAAGTAAGCTGAGTTATTTGAGTTAGTTACTTATGTAGTCAAGTAAGGCCAAGTTACAGTAAACAAGTTGAATAGTAGTGTTAAAACATGGAAAGATTAAATTAAGTAATAATAATAACAACACAAAAAATGAAAAATGTTAAAATGCAAGCGTTTATAAATAATAAATCAAACTTCAGATGATTAAGCTTCACAATAAGCTCTATATGAAGTGAATGGAGTTTCAACATCTTCACTAATCAATTCAATATCAACATAAGGAGCAATGAAATAAATACCACCTTCACTACATGATAAAGTTGAAGATTCATCACCTTTTAATCTAATTTTACCTTCACCATCAGAAACAATCAATATAGAAGGACCATTTAAACCTTTAATTGTAGCTGTACCACTAACATTATCAAATTTAGATTGTAAAACTGAGAATTCATCAATTGGTGGATCATATAAATTAAAAGTACCTGAACCACTAGCTCTGACAAAAGAATCAGGTTTTAATTTTTGTTCTTCAACAGGATTATAAGAGTAAGTTAAATTATTAACTAAAACTTCAACATCTTTAAATTTAGGTGTGAAACCAGCTCTAATAACATTATCAGAAGCAGCCATACATTCCATAATATCACCACTAATATAAGCATGAGGATCTTTAGCTTGTAAAAACATAGCTTCACCTGATTTCAAATGACAATGATTTAACATTAAACAACCACAGAATAAACCAATATCATTTTCAAATTGTTTATTTAATCTTTGAATTAATTCACATAAAGAATCACCAAATAATTTAGGTTCGGAAATTGTTCTTTTAACTAAACCTGAAGCAAATGGAATAATATCATCATCACTAGTATTCATTAATTTACTGAAAACTTTTTGTAATAATTTTTTATTAGTTGCAACATCATCAGAAGGATTTAAAATGATTCCATCATGAAATTGTGAAACAATATCTTCACCAATTAAAGATCTAAATTCAGGTATATTTTGTAATAAATAATCAATTTCATTCAATGGTTTAAAACCACAAAAACCTTCGAAATCAGTAATAGCAATAGCCATTTCAGGTTTATGATTATTATCAGGATAATGTTTTGGATCTAATTTATGTAATTGAGCACCTAAAGCTTTATCAGGATGAGCTTGAATTGATAAAACTTTTTCAATTGATAAAACTTTAAATAAGAATGGTAATTCTTCTTTTGAATTGAATTTTTTAATGATTTCATCACCTAATAATTTAGATGGATCTTCACTAATTAAAGATCTTAATGATTTTTTAGAGGTTGGTTCAATAGTTGGAACAGAAGGATGAGTACCCATCCATAATTCAGCATAAGGTTTAGATTCATCAATAGTTAAAGAAGGATCATTTAATTTAGCAAATTTAGCAACAGTTGAATTGGAACCTAATTTACCCCAATCATAGTTTTGAGCACCTAAAGAGAGCTGATATGTTAGTTAAGTGTGATGTGAAACACGGACACGGTTAAATAACCGGCAAATAAATAAACAGTATACATACCACCAACTATTCTGAATAATTTATCATTAGAAGACATGATTATAGTACTGAGACGTGATATAATATAAAGCGAATGTGATAGAAGTGAATATAATACACTAATGTAATGATAATGATATATATATATAATATAGTAAAAGAAGGAAAGAGTGTGTATATATGATATATATATAATATAAATAACAGCGCCCTTTCTTTGTTTCTTTGTTAGAAAAAGCAATTAATTTTGAAATTAAAATTTTGTTACGTGGCATGCTTTTAATGCGCCACCACGCTGTTAGTCTGTTGGCACAGCCACGTCACGTGGTTATATATGAGGAGGCTGAGTAAGTAGTCTGGTTATTGGTTATCGGTTATTTCTTCGGTAGTTCGGTAGTTGGTGTGCTTGGTGTCTTGCTACCTCTTCCAGGTATCATAAATGATGCTCCACTAGATCTTGATTTTATGAATTTTGGTCTTGTTATTGTATTGTTGTTATTAGTATTATTTGCATTGGCATTAGCATTAGCATTTGCATTTGCATTTGCATTATCTAATTTTAAATTCAAATTTCTAAATGAATTATTACCATGTCTAAATGAAAATACTTTACTTGAACTATTCGAATTAGTATTATTTGATGATGTTCCATTTATTGGTGTATTACTATTAGTTGTTGTTGGTGATGATGATCCACTCTTATTTTGTATACTTGACGTATATGGTAATGATGTACTATGTATTATACCTGATGATACACCAGGTGACATTCCAAATAATGATAAATTAGGTAATTGTGAGCTTGTACTTGTACTACTACTACCACTATCATCTGATCTTGGAACAGGTATACTATTCAAATTGTTATTACTCTCTTCATCTTCATAATGTGCTTTTCTAATTTGTGAATTCATAACTTTACTCATTAAATAATCCGCCAGATCTCTTTCTGTACCATGTGATGGTAATTGTTTTGTACTTGGTGCACTTGCACTTGCACTTGCACTTGCACTTGCACTTGCACTTGCACTTGGAGCACTTGCACTCATACTTGGTGTTTGTACTCCTGATGGTAAATCATCATATAATGGCGCTGGGATATCTATATCAACTGTATCTGCATCATAAACTGTATTGTATGAAGGTACATTATTAATACTAGAATTGTATAATGGTGTTTGAGGTGATGTAAATGAATTAACTCTTGATAAAAATTGCATAGCAGGTGATGAAACACCAAGATTTCCAAATCCAAATTGTGATTGTCCTTGTGTTTGTGATTGCCCTTGTGTTTGTGATACATCAATATCAAAATAACTTGGTGTTTGTGCTCCTGATGATATATTTGGTGATACATATCCTGAACTTAAAATTTCTGGTGAGAATAAAACATCACGTTCTGAATCTTTATAAGATGGTAAGAAATCTTTTGAATTTTGATAATTATGATTATCTTCATCATCTGGTTCGAATGTTGAACCATATTCATAATTTGGATCAACATATAATTCTCTAGTTCTTGAATGATGATGCACTTCATCATTATCTTTAACTACTTCCGTTGACTCTGTATGTTCTTCTTCATTTTCAAATAATGGAACTTTACCTGCTTTAAATCTAACTTTACCATTTGAATCAATATATGCATCTCTTGCAACGATTGGTTCCATTGGACTTATATAAAAAATAATTGGTAATTTGGATTTAACTTGAGATATATGACCATCATCATTAATCAAATTAACATTTAAAATTAATTTATGTCTTATTTTAATCAAATCATTTTGAATAGTTACATCTTGTGAACATTGTTTTAATTTCTTAGGTATACTAATCTTAGCTTCTAATGACCATCTATCTGGATTCAAATCATCCATTGATATTTGAGGTAATTCACATTTATAAACAGTTTTCTCATCTTCGAATGATTCATTCTTAGGTCCTTTTAATTGGAAATATTGTTGAATTGATGCTGACATCTTACCTAGTTTCAAACCTTTACATAAAGGTATGATTAATATATGGATCTTGGTCTTACCACCAATAGGAACAGCTTTCCTAGGTATTCTAACTTCATATTGAATCTTATTAGGCCATGAATTTTCAATTGAACAATCTTCATTAACGATTATATCTGATGGAATAGGAGTTCTAAAGATTCTAATATATTTGTATCTTATCATTGGTACTTTGAAATGTTTTGAACCTTCCATCTTGGTTTCAAATCTATATAATATCGAACCACATTGTAATCCTTCAACTGTATCTGGTAAATTACCAGGTAATACGATTTTAAAAGGTAATGAGTAATTACCTTTAGGTAAATGGAACGATAATTGATCATTTGAAACATTGGCATGATTAGGGAATGGTGTTTCTCCCGTTGGTATTGAATTTGAAAATTCTAAAACTATTGGTTTTCCTTTACTTATACTTGGTTTGGTAGTTTTAGGATTATTCAATAGTAAATCATTCAAAGCAGATGTAGCTTTACTTAGATCACTACCATCATTTCCAAAACCTATCTTATCACCATAATTACCAATGAGTATCTTACCTTCGGCATTAGTGAATAAGTTATCCCATTCACATTTCAATATACATGTTTCAGCTTTAACTGCATTAGCAACTAAATTTTTTTCAACTTTCAAAGTTTCTAAGAAGTCTAACTTGTATGTACCTATAAGATTCAAAGACACTTTCTTGACTGCTATATTTTCAGGTAATGAAAAGACAACATGACCAGTTAACAAGATTGAATTTGAATCGTTATTAGTACCATCTATAATTAGAACATTTCTATGAGATGTATGTAGTCTGATATCGAAATACTTCGGTTGTTGAGCAGAAGTATACGAAGAGAATTTCAACATGATAGAAGTGTATTCGATTATACAGTATGCTAATATATATATATATATATATATATAAGTGTAGTGTAGTGTAGTATATATAAGTACAGTTGTTGTAGTCAAGTTGTGTCAAACAAGCAAATTGACACTTTTTCTCACAAAATCCGATGACGTAATTTCAGTTGTTCAAACAGTCTTCAACTTGTTAAACAACACCATTTGATCTCCAAATGTGTAGATTACTGCTCCCATAAACACGATCACAACACTCAGACTGCCCTGTCTGTTCAATTCATTGCCAAATAACTTGATACTGATCACCAATGACAGAAATTTACGTATCAACAATGCTATATTCACACTTAATGAGTTTGTAAGTAATGATAATTGATTAACACCCAGTATACATATAAATTGTGTCAGGTTGTTAATCATCAACAAATACCAGAACGTTTGATTCTCTTTAACCATATTATACTCTGTTATTATTGGTTTGACAAATATTGTTAAGAATGGTAATGTGTAGAAATTACTATAGAATAAATTATCCCTCCAATCTACAAACCCATATCTTTTAAATGATGATTCATTGAATAGTCCTATTATTGATGATAGTATGGTTGATATAACTAATATCAAACAGCCAATAATACTATACGTATTGGTTGTGGTTGTGGTATTGGTTGTGGTATTGGTTGTGGTTACTGTTGATAGTGTAAATGATGCTATACCTATACTTAATAACAAGGCTCCTATAATTTGATGTAATTTATACACTTTATTCCAATAACCCCATCCCAAGATCATAGTTATTGGTGTTGATAATGATCTTAATATAATATGAATTGGAATAGATACATTCAATTGAATTACATAATTATTAAGGAAACTAGATATGAAGAATATGAATGTTGATATCATGTATCTTTCAATGGGTATCTTGGATGATGATTTGAAATTAACAATGCTTCTATTCTTATGTATTAATAGTATATATCCTACTAAACTAATGAATATATATTGACTTGCAGTCATTAGATTCGAAGAGTTTAGTTGGATTAATGATATCGATTCCATTGATATGACATTTGAACAACATCCTCCAAATACACTACCCAGTGCTTGTAACAGTAAGACATTTGAAGAGGATGACACTATCTTATTATTAGACATCGTTACAGATCATAATCATTAGTATAGTATAGTGTAGTGTAGTGTAGTGTAGTGATATACATGTTAACAAGTTCAAGAGGTTACGTGTTATATAATCATTTAGTCACAAGACACTACTTCATGTATTTACAAATTGTATGTATACCTACCAAACACTACATTATCATTCATTTATATATGGTTAAGACACAATGAATGATCCATCACCACCTAAATTACCATCTGTTGATGAATTCAAACTACATAATATACTAAACAACATTGAAAACTCAACTCAAATAAAACAACAACTTGTAAATTCAATACTACAGATAAATTCAAACTATACAAAAGATTTAGACAATCAATTTGAATCATTGATTGATATTGAAAATGATGAGATTATAGATAAGTTAGCAAACATACAATCATTAAATAATAAACTGAATAAACTATTAGGTATAAATCAAGATGATGAGTTGAAATCAAGGTATAAGACATACTCTACAATAACACAAAATTTAAATGATATAAATGGAAATTTATCAAACGTTAAACCAAGAATAGATAAACTAGTTGATAAACTGAAGAAAATAGAATCCAATTTCTCCAAGAAGGATCAATTGTTCAAGTTGAAATCACCACATGAATCACATTACAATGAATTATTTAAATATGCAATGAAATCAGAAATTGAAAAAGATAAATTACGATCTGAATCAAAATCGATTCAAATGAAACAACAGGAATCATCATCATCTACGAAATCAGTATCCAAATCACCTTTGAAATTACAACAGTACTTAAGTTTAGAAAGTGAGATTGAACAACTACAAAAATCAAGATCGAAAAGTATATCAAAGGGTAGTAACACTACCAATCCAATCAACTTGATCATAAATGAAGCATCTACGTCATCAACTACGTGTACATTAAACAACGAATTGATAGTTATAAATGAACGGAAACAAAGTTTGAATGATCAGAATGATTTAGTCAATGATTTGAAACAATTGATGAAGAGATAATGTTGCTAATAATGCGATATAAGCACTGGTTGATGTTTATAACCAATCAACTATCTCACATCTCTGAAGTATCAAGCTCATTGAGGACATGTTACAAAGAATTGAACATTTCAACTCAATTAGATTCTTGAAAGGTTCTCTACTTAGAGAGTACAGACGTGACTTTACACACATGGAAATCAAATTTCACTCTAACTATTTTAACTCAATTGATCACATTTTGTGTGACTAACTATCATAGCAACAACTGAGTCATTCCTGATATAATGCCTTGAGTTGTTTTTGAGTAGGTCTATTGTTCAGATACTTAGAAGATACATAGAGTACTTTAAACAATAGACCTACTCAAAAACAACTTAAAGCATCATATCAGGAATGACTCAGCTATGATAGTTAGTCACACAAGACGTGATTCTATTCTTCCTTTCTGACTTGAATACAATAAAATATAATATACATGAGGCTTTTAGTCAACCCCCATTGACTGTGACACAAAGACCAGGTGAGCTATCATTTAATGATTTGAATCACTCATCTGGATCAAGGTAAGAGATTGATAATCTCATGTTGTTGTGGGGTCTTACTCTGCTCTAATTGAGCTATCATAGTCGTTGAGATACTGATATCGAGAAACACTTACTATATATTGCATTGACATACCCTCATATACTCTTCAAGTGCACTACATTAATAAATTACCATTTTGTTCACGATTTCTAAAAATCATCATACTCATAACTCGTATAAAATTACTCTCCTTCTATAGAGTTTGGTTGTCTCATTTCTCTCTGTTCAAGGAAAGACTCTCTTTCTATTTCAAGTACAATAACTGAAACGGAATAGGTAAGTCTTCACGAAAATCAACTCCTTGTAGCGTTTTCTCATCAAGGAATTCCACAGTTAAAGCTCTGGGATACTTCTCTTTGGATTCTATCGTCATCTTCTTCAAGTAAAACATATCTAAGCCATACTGAGGTGATGTCCACACAAATTCATTAGTTTTAGGATTATTATATATTCTGACTTTGTCCAGATTTCTTAGAACTTTCATCATTCCCAATTGTTTTAGCTCTGGCCGATATAAATCAACAGACCTCTCTAAATCTAGAAAATCAAAATCAACCTCACCATCCAAATAATTTCCATACAGTTTGAAAACATAATATCGAAGTTCGTAAGGTGGGTTTGAATATTCATTTTCGATGTAGTAAATAATTTTCAATCTCTTCAAATTTGCTAAAGTTTCGAAAAGCTCAATTTTTGCAAATGATTTACCAAACAACCAATTATTAATATGCAAATCAATTAACGTTTGAGGTAATTTAACGATATCCCAGTCTAAACAAGAAGTTACAGTCAACTCTTCAACACCTTCATTGATTATAGTATTTCTTCTTTGTACACAGTTTTTCAAAGTCATTTTCCTGGCTAAAACATTATCTAAGTTAGCATAACCTCTTGATAAGACCAATTCATCAAGATTCAAAACTGGTGAACGTGTGCTAGAACCTAGTTCAAAATCACCATACAACTTAAGTATTTTCAACTGAGTCAAATCTTCCACGAATGAAGCATCTTTCAAATCATTATTAGTTATTTTCTTCTCAAAATTTATTGTTAAAGACTTTATTTCTCTTAAACCAAATGATCTAATGATAAACTTTCTCAATTGTCCAGCTTCTAAACCCTTTGTACTTTTGATATCTAATGTTACATTCGAATTAGGTATTCTGAGTTTAGGTAATGATTCGAAATCAAGTTTATCAATTGAATTTATCACAATTTTCAAATCAACTTGTAGTTTTTTTTTCTTTTGCTCAACTACGAAAAGTTTCAATCTATGAAGTTTTAATTCAACTGATGATAATTTGTTAGATTCCAATGGTCCAGCATTGATCTCTAGATGTCTTAAAGTTCTACTCAAGATAAGTACCAAATCATCTGCATCAGCATTTTCAACTGCTTTTATTGTACATATTCTGACTTTTCTCAAATAATTTATTTTAGTCAATTTCAACATTGCAACGGATTCAAAATGATCAATTTCTAAACGCTTAGAATATTTCAAAAGTAATATAACTCTGTAGTTCTCAGGTTCTTTGAATAATCCAATTTTCAAATTTTTGATAACAAATTTTTGATATTTTTTTGTACCATTTTTACCTAGATTTTTAAGTATCTTTAAAAGTAACTTGAACTCATAAGAGTAAATACTGATTGGTCCAAACGATCCCAATGTAACCTCGTTATGATCCAATTCAACTAGATTGAATAATTTCTCGATCATTGTGAACTTTAACAATGCACAACCAGTCGAAATATTTTCCAATAATGATTTAATTGGATATTCACCCCAATAAGTATATGACATAACTAAATATTGGAGTTCAACTGGGAGTTTAGTCATTACATTTTGAAAGGTCTCTGTTGTGTATGTTATTGAACTTTCAGACATTGTTATTTAGTAAATTGGTTCCGTACTCTAATTATAAGTGATTACAACGGCTGAATTTAACAAATAGCTCAAGACCTTGACTATCTGTCTATCGTTCTCTTATATTTGTTTTTTAAAGGATAATTCATAGTTCATAAATCAGAATTAATCATACTTTACTATACTTACTATAATTTACTGTAGTTTACTATTCTGATGAAAGTAGTGCACCCTCTAAAAATATATTCCCCGAGCTAACATTAAAGTATTACTTTGCATTGCTGATAAGAATGGAAATAAAAGTCTTTTGAGTAATAACCAAATTCTCTCAAAAGAGTTGATCTTTTACGGGTAGCGATTAGTGTGTTTTTACACTAATACAGCATTACAACAATATTTTAGTAAAAGTTAGTAAGAAGAGCAGAGGTAAAAAAAAATAAGGATAATAAAAAGGGCAAAAGGATAACATTATGTACTTCACAGTATGTACTTCACAGTATGTACTTCACAGTATGTACTTCACAGTATGTACTTCACAGTATGTTACACAATTGCTAAGAATACACCACAATGTGCAAAAGTCAGGTTTGGAACTATCATAATGAATTGCAAGCTTTTTGCATGACATGTACAGTGTCAACTTTTTGGAACAGTCAAAGTAAAAATCATCCCAGGAAAGAGAGCCGAAAGAATGTAGAGCAATTCTTCTAAATACAAGTAACATCAGGTGTATTGTATATCACTTGGTATTAATGTAAAAGTGAACAAAAATGGAAAAAACGCTTTCGTAGTCTTATTATATGTCCTCTATTACAACACAGCACATGTTAATTCAGTTCATATATTTTTTTCAAAGAAAGGTTTTATCGAAGACTTCATTTCGATTTTTGTCTCTCGATCCTGGAATAAAACAATAATTTGTGGGGACTAGAGTCCAAACCCTCAAGAAGAATGACCATTTTATGATGCTAATAACAGAATATCATCAAGACTTTTAAGAATCAAAGTTATTGAACTGTTATACAGTGCAATTGTTATCTCGTTGCGCTTCTCTGGAGACAAATGCTAGAACGTATAATTGTGGCTTTACACACAAGAAAACTAAATCAAATACGGTGACGAAAAAGACTAGTTGAGTCATTATTTAATGACTTCAATCACTCATTTGGAACAAGACAGGAGATTGGTAATCGTATGTTGTTGTGGGGTCTTACTCTACTCTAGTAAAGCTATCTTAATCATTTAAATACTACTATAGGAAAACACTTTACTATATATTGTATTGGCATACCTTTATATACCCTTCAGGTGCACTATATCAATAACATACCATTTTAGTCATACTTTTCAAAAATTATCATGTTTATACTCATATGATTATCGAAATTCACAGCAAACTCTTTTCTTTTTGTTTATTTTGTTCTGCTCCAAAGAAATAAATGTCTTCTATACATTAGGGAAATCATTTGATACTGGATTTGTATACAACAAGGAGCATCAAGTTTTAGTAGTTTTTCAATATCGAGAAATTCCACAGTTATATCTCCAGCATCCCTTTGCACTTCGGATTTTATCATTACCTTTTCCAGAAATAGCTTATCCAAAGCGATTTTAGATACCTTAGTTAGAAAGCTATCATTGTTGAAATTGATATTTATTTTCACTTTGCGCTCGATTAAGTATTCAATTCTTGTCAACTCCTTTTGGGATTGATAAAGTACATCAAAATCTTTCAGTAAACAGAGAAATCGAAGATCAACTTCATCACTCAAATTATTTCCATACCATTCAAAAGTGAAATATCTAAGGTCGTAAGTTAATTCTGGTAAATGACATAACTTCATATTGAAGTTCAACAGGTAGTGCATTCATCACCTTTTTGAAAATTTCTGTTGTGTATGTCTTTGAATGTTCAGTCATTGTTATTCAGTGAAACGCTTCTCAAGTTGGTTATAGGCTTTTCTTATGAGTGATTATTATGACTGCATTTAAGAGTTTACTAAAGAGTTTGAGAATCAATCTATCTGTCTCTTGATTTTGTCCTTCATGAGGTGCTTTATACTTCTTGAATTGATCATAATTTACATTACCCACCAAAATTTACTATACTTTACAGTACCTTACTCACTTTACTATACTTTACTGCAATTTACTATTTTGGTATATGTAGTGCACTTACTAAACATACATCACAAGACATTGTAGATCAATAGTTAACGTATTTCTTTGTACTCGAAATGAAAGCCCGTAACACACTCTCTACAAACTTTTACTCTTTTGCTGATAGTAATGAATAAATTCCAGCAAAAGTGGTTGCTATCAGGGTGGTTTTTTTATTCAATGGGATCAGGTTTCATCCTTTTCAAAAACGAACCGAATCATATGTAATGGGGTTTAAAAACTACAGAATCATGAATTCCAGGAAAGGAAGCAAATAATCCTAGTAATCGATATAATAATGAAATTGAAAGTTTTATCAAGATGTACAGAGTCCAAAAAAAAAGTAAAAATGATTAAAAAAGGGCAAAAAACGACAGCCTGATTATATGAGATTACATAATATACTGTACACTACGTCACATCACACATATACTAAAATAGATAAATATATCACTTAGGAGTCAAATTTCATACCACTGTTAAATTATTTTTGTGAGTTCTACAGCCTCTTCTTTTAAAACAAACAAAGTGAAAAACATGAGAGTCCAAAAAATGTGGAAACATACATTCTCTATATACAAAATTCTGCTGTGGTGACTCTTGGATCTGGTGTTGGATTCTCAGTGAAACTTGAAGTTTTTTGGTATGATTTGAGGGTACGCTGGGCCATTGGGGTCAATTGGAGGAAAGATAGGTGTCGTGCTAGCATTGTCTGTCTATTGTGTTGGGGTGGTCAAAACAGAAAGTAACATTTCAATTTTCATGAATCGCTTTCTAAAGAATTATCCTCTCAATTGAACTAACGTAGTTCCAATAGTCAAGAAAAGCAGATGCTTGTCAGATTGGGGAACTCTAAACAGACATCACTGTTCTTCAACTGTGGAGCAAGGCAGTGTGTTTATCATCTTTTTATCCTCTAACTTCACTTAACTCGCTTTTATTCATAACATAACGTAACATTTCAAATATCTTGAATCACATTTTGAGTTATTATCCTCTAAATTGAACTCACGTAGTTCCTGTAGTCGAGAAAAGCAGATGCTTGTTAGTTTGGGGAACTCTAAACAAGCATTAGTGTCTCTCAACTGTGAAAGATAGGTTTCGTGCTAGCATTGTTAGTCTATTGTGTTGGGGAAGTCATAATAGAACGTAACATTTCAATTGAACTCAGGTAGTTCTTGTAGTCAAGAGAAGCAGATACTTGCTAGATTGGGGACTCTAAACAAACATCGCTGTTCTTTAACTGTGGAGCTAGGCAATGGGATTTGGAGCTGTTGAAAACCAGTGCATTAACCGGGAACGTTTAAGAACATCGTTGGTCAACACCTAACTAATGTTAATCGGAAGTTCATCTATGAAGTGTTTATCATCTTTTTATTCTTTAACTTCAAATGAATGGACAGTAAAAATGTATATTTGTAGTTTGAGCTGTAATATGTCTGGTGGTAATTCTCTCTTGGTTAAATTTCTTTCAAGTCTTTCTAAGTTTTTTTTTTTTTTTTTTTTTTTTTTTTATTTCTTTTAAATATATATTTTTGAAAAACAAATGGTTAAAGTAGCAAATATGGGTAATCTCTAGGGGGGTAAAGAAAATCATTTCATTTTGAAGAATCCTAACTTTCTAAAGAATCTCAAGCACTTGTGCTTCTTATACCCAATGGTTCTATTTTTTCCATCTAACCACATACCACGGAATGTTCCGTTTTCAACCTCCTTGTAGTACTCATCGACGATGTCATCATTCATTTCATAGTCATCATAGGCAATGAAACTAAATAATTCTCTGAAGTAAGGGTGCAACTCGTGCTCACAGTTCAACAGGTTGATGTAATAAGCTTTTCCAACTTCTTGCTTCTCGTTTTGTGCTTTTTCAATATGGCGCTTGATCCTTCTATGGATCAAACGAAATGGATTTTTGCTTTTCGCTTTTTCAGCTGTTTTGGTGTTGGAGAAACCAGTGAAAGCTTCTGAGTCTGTTTCTAATAATGTTTGAGTGCTTTCACTGTTGTCTAAAGAGTTTTTATGGTGAACTTTAGCTATGTTGAGGGGAGCGGTAGGCTCAGTTAAAGTAGTATTCATTTGAAAAGTGGTCTTGATTTGTGAAGCGCTGAGTGGTAAGTGCAAATATAAAGCAATATTTATATTAAGCAGGTTGTGAAATGTAATTAACTTAATTATATGATTGTTAAGCTATGTAAGTAAAAGAAGAAAAGGGAGTAATTACAGGCGCCATGTTGCGCTCACTTATAAAAGTTCATACACCTTCTCACCCCTTTTTGTTTTTTTGATTGAGTTTCCCGGTTTTGAAGAAAATGCTGACATCAGCAAACAACCAATCAATGACATATTCGTTTCACCCGTATCAAGATATTTTTCTAATTATTACCTTGTTTTAGTGATGAGAATGGAAACCATAGGATTATGAGTAATTAAAAGCTTGGTCAAAGCAGCGAATCTTCAACTGGTAGCAATTACCGAGTTTTAAACTTACATAACATACATAGTGACTATGAGATGATGGCTTCTGTTAAAGCTGCAAAGGTTTATATTTTTGTCACAAACAGATTGAATCATCATCAATCAGACAGCTTGATATTCAAAGGATTAAAATTTGTAAAAAAAAACAAAGGATGACTCAAATAATCATTATAACAATAATTCAATGAAACTTAGTAAGATGAATAGACGCAAAAAATTAAGGATAATAAAAAAGGGCAAAAAACGATAGCCAGATATATATGTGAGTACATAATATACCGTACACTATCTTACACATATACTAAAATACATGAATATATTACTCCAAAGTCAAAGTATACACTATCGTAATAAAGTTTGAGTTCTTTCTGTAAATTATACAGCCTCCTTTTTCAAAAACAAACAAAGTAAATTTTTTTTTTTTTTTTTTTTCAACGGCGAATCAAAGTAAAAAACAATCAAGGTGAAGAGTTTCCAAAAAATGCGGAAACTTTTCTCTATATACAAGATAGATCAGGTGTTTAACGTATCATGTGCAGTTACTGAAACTGTCATCTGTTCATCAGAGCGTTTCGTTGTTGAACAAGCAATCTCAAAAGACTAACACACTCATTGTATCTAACCTTAGCATATACCTCATATATATCCCTCACCTGATATACAACAAATAACAAATCACTTAAAGACACTATAATACTTTCATATTTCACATTCAGTTTTATCATAAATGATATTAATTTTGTCAAGATGTTTCTTCTCATCATCAGAAGTAGTAAATGAAACTGACCCTGAAAAATCTCCAACTACCTTTATTTCTACCAAACTCTCAATATTACAGAGTAGTACAGTCAAATTTTCACAGTTTTCTTCCGTATCAGAATCCATTTGTAATTTTTTCAGTGTTAAATATTTCAAACCGGTTGGTAATCTCATCTTCAAATCAGTCTCATCAGCCTCAACAAACGCTATAAGAGTTTTCAAATTAATTGGAATTTGATCTATCCTCAAATAAGCTAATTCAGACGAATATGCAGCAAGGGTTCTTAGTGACCGTGGTAAATCGAAATCAATCAGATAATCTGATATTTTATAATCAAAATACTGAAGGTTTGGAGGTAAGATTAACTTTGTAGTATCCGTTATCATAACCAATCTTAACTCTTTCAAATTGTTCAAATTTTTGAATATATCAAAATTATTTTCAAATGATGCTTCTGATTCGATATTTAGTCTAATCAATGTCGAAGGTAAATTAACTTTATCCCAATCCAAACTTGATGTCTCGATCAGTTCTTCGACACCTTCATTTATAGTATTTCCATACATTTCACAAAAACTCAAAGTCACTTTCTTAGCTATAACATTGCTCAAATTGACATAACCACCTGATAATTCCAATTCATCAAGATTCAATCTTGGTGAACGTGAATTTGATCCAAGAGAAAACATTCCCTTTAACTTGAGTACCTTCAAATCAATTAAGGTCTCGATAAATGAGGCATCTTTCAAATTCTCATTAGTTGTTCTTTTATCGAAATTTATACATAGATGAGTTATATTTTTCGAATCAAATGACTTACAAATATATCTTTTTAGTTGCCCAGCTTTTAAATATTTCGTACTCATGATATTTAGAGTGATTTCCAAATTAGGTACTCTCAATGAAGGAAATAAAGAGAATCCAACTCCTCCAATTGATTCTGATCCAACATTGAGATTGATTTTTATATTCTTTTGCTCAAAGTCTAATAAGTTGAACTCATTAAATAAAAATTTAATAGATTCTAAATCTTCATCAACATAGTGTTCATAGTAGATATCCAAAACTTCTAGATTTCCATTCAAGACTAGTTTAAGATCTCTTAAATTGATACTTTCAAGATCATAGAGTCTACAACGTTTAATTTTCTTCAAATAATCATCATTGAACCATCTTAAAGAATCCACCAACTCTACACCATCAATTTCTAGATTTTTTGTATTATCAAATATTGTTTCAAATCGATCATCATCATCCAATTCCAGAATGTTCAATGTTCCAATCACCTTATCACCTTGAATTTCTGTATCACTTCCTAGATGCTCTAGAACTTGCAATAATAAATCAAAATTATCAGATTCATGATCGATTTCGAAATTCATACCTAACTTTGTAGATTCAAAGTTTAGAGTAACAAATTCAAACAGCTTTTCAGCTAGTGTTGATTTCCATACTGAAGGGCCATATAATATAAGTTGTAATAGTAATTCAACTGGATACTCGTCCCATTTGATAAAAGACAAAACAGTATGTTGAACTTTAAGTGGGAGCTTAGCCATCAAATCAAAAACTGTGAGTGTTTTGTCCATATCTGTCAACGTATCATCCATTCTTTAGTAATAGTATAGTGATATTCAAGTTGATTATGATATTTACTTGCTCCTAAAGCTTTTAACTGCTACTAGAAGTACCCCGCTTTTCGGTTAGTTATCGTTAACTTTTTAACTAAGTAGTTTCGTACTCCATCAACTGCAAGTGATTAAGATATACGTTCTTATTCTGATAAGTGTTGTTGAATTCCTTTTAAGTGTGAACGTACCACAAAACGAACAAAGCAACTTAGCAACTTGAAGAGGGCAAATATCAGTTGATGTATACTAAGCTATATTTGATTACTTAATATATTTGATAATCAACTCTCAAAGTCACTTCAGTGTGTTAAACAGCTCATGCACTATTTAACCCAACAACTTGTCACACCACGATAGGTTACCAGATTCCACCTTGATGAACATTGAATCATAAATGTCTTTAAAACAATGAAAATACTCGACTATAACAAAATAAAAGGTTTAGTTGTAATGCTAAAGCTGAAGCTATCACACACTCACATCAGGCTTCCACTTATGGACAGCGTGCTACCACTTGAGTCCTTCTACACCAAGTAATAATCTTGTCGTTTGCTATGACTACCAAACTAGATTTTCAAAGTTTACCTGTCTTTTCAGTATAAGATTACAAGGTATATACGTAAAGATCACTAGAATCAGTTTTGTAAATCATTCTTTATTATAACTAGCTTAACTACACTTCAATGTATTCTTCAGAAGTAATTTTATCAAGATATATCTTCTCATCATCAGGAACAATGACCAAAACCGTCTTGTTGGACTTTCCCTGAAAGAACAATTTCAAATAAACCTTTTATATTAGAAAGTCGTAGAGTTAAACGTTTTTGACTTTCTGTTGAATTACCAGTACTTTCCGGTATACTCAAAACCAAACTTTTCAAACCAACTTTAGGTAATGCTATTTTAACATCATTAACGCCACTTCTGGTCCTAGTGAGAACTTTTCCAAATTTAAATTTTTTAATACTTCATTACTTGCCCCAATTTTTTTCAATGACTTTGGTAAATCAAAATCAATTGTATCAATTATATAGTTTGAGTCATTGTAATAATATTTAAATTCAAAATGTTCAAGTTTTGAAGGTAGCTCTAACCCTTCAGCACGACAAAATTCACCAATTTTTAATTTTTTCAAATTGATCAAGTCTTTGAACACATCAAGATTATTCTCAAATGATAATTCGGGTGGATTATCCCCAAATCGATGACGACTATTTTTGAATGGTGTTCTTTGTGGACAAACCTCTTGAAGATTTTCAATATTCAAAGTATGCAATGTCAAAGGTAATCTAGCTTCATTCCAATTCAAAGATTCAGTTTCAGTCAACTCCTCGACACCTTCACCTATGGTGTTCTGCGATATTTCAGACTCTTTTAAAGTCATTTTTCTGGCTACTACGTTACCTAAATTAGCATAACCCTTCGATAAGACTAGTTTATCAAGGTTCAAAACTGGTGATCTTGAACCTGATCCTAGTTTAAAGTCACCATACAACTCAAGTACTTTTAGCTGAGTCAAATTTTCAACGAACGAAGCATCTTTCAATTCTTCATTGGATAATCCAACATAATCAAAATTTATTGTTAAAGTCTTTATGGCTTCTGAACCGAATGATTTGGAAATAAACTTATCTAATTGTCCAACCTTCAAATCCGTCGTACTTGTTATATTCAATGTTACATTCAAATTAGGTATTTTGAGTTTGGGTGATGAATTAAAATCAAGTTCATCAAGTAAAACAATCACAATGTCCAAACTAACTTGCAAATGCTTTTGCTCAATCATAAACTGTTTCAATCTATCAAATATTATTTCAAGCAATGATAATTGTGTAGCTTCAAAAGTTCCCCCAATGATGAATAAATGTTCTAAGCTGTTTTTCAAAACATAACCAAGATCACTTAAGCAAAAATCTTTACTTAATCTCATTTCACACTTTCTGATTTTTTTCAAATATCTTGTATTATACAATCTCAGCAAAGCCATTGCATTGAAATCAACAATTTCTATATCTTTTGAATATTCCAAAAGCATTTTAATATGGCGGTATTCTATGCAATGAATTGAATTGATTTTCAATGTCTTGATAGTATAGTCACAACGTCCATTATGCTCACGTATATATTCAATTATGTGCAAAAACATTATCCAGTTAGTAAACACTGTTTTGCACCTTCCAAATTTGAACGTTTTATTATAATCTAATGTAACTTCCTCGAATAATATTTCAAATAGGGTTAATTTCAATGGTGTACAACCATTAAAAGTATCGAACATGATTTTTTCAATTGGAAAATTTTCCCAATCAGTAAATGACATAACTCTATATTGGAGCTCAACTGGAAGTGCATTCATTATCTTTTCAAAGGTCTCTGTTGTGTATGTTATTGAACTTTCAGACATTGTTAATTATTGAAACAACTTTAATAATTGTAAAAGGTTACAATGACTAAATTTAGCAGACCTTTAGAACATATGACCATTTTTCTCTCAGTCTTTCATATTTGTTCCTTGAGGAGTACTTTATAGTTTATAAATTAGAGTAAATCATACTTCACTGTACTTTCTATACTTCACTATACTTTACTATTTTGATAAAAGTAGTGCACCCACTAAACATATATTCTAGGGGCTAACATTTAAGGATTACGTTGTTTTGCTGATAAGAATGGAAATAATAGTATTTTGAGTGACAACAAACTTTCTCAACAGAGTTGTTCTTTCACTGTTAGCAATTACCGAGTTTTGAACTTACATAGCACACATAGTTACTATCAGGATAATTACTCTATTCAAAGTGCGAAGGTCTAAATCCTTGTCACAAACAAATTGAATCATCAATAGGAGAGCTTGAAATTAACAAGATCACCATTTGGCATCATTTCGAGTAATGATTAAAGCAATCGATATAACAACAATTCAAGAAAGCTAGAACGTAGAACAGAGGCACAAAAACCAAGGATAACAAAAAAAGGGCAAAAGGAAAAACTAGCCAAGGAAATATGTGATTACATAATACACTACACAGTATGTTACACATTTACTGTACATAAACTTCAATGTGCAAACGTCAGGTATAGTTATATCATACTAAATCGTCAATTTGTGGTATGAAATGTACAGCATCAGCTTTAGGAAATAGTCAAAGTTAAAATATCCCAGAAGAATAGATTTCAAAGAATCTGGAAGCTTTCCACTGTATAGGATTAACATCAATGAACCGTATGAAGTTCATTCGATCATTGAACGTTTTGTTGTTGCCAACACTCACTTGCTGCACATAGCCTAATCACACCATTTATATATCGTTTACTATTAATACAATCAATATCGAATTATTTTAACAACACTACAAAACTTCATATATTCTACTCAAATCTCAAACTCATCACAAACAATATTTATGTTACTGAGATATTTCTTCTCATTATCGGGAACAATAACTTCAACTGAGCGTGTGAGATTACCAAGAACATTTATCTCTACTAGACGTTCGATGTTGGAGAGTTTTAGAATTAGGATTTCATTATCATCGTCCATTTCGGAATCGTCATCATCGTCGTTATGGCCACTATCAACTCGGTACAGCGTAAGAATTTTCACACCAGATTTTGGGAACATCAATTCTATATCATTTTGAACAACATCAAAGTATAGTATCAAAGTCTCTAAGTTCGTTGGAAATTTTTCCATGTTCATCACGTAATCTACTGCTAGTTCATGAACGACAAGAGTTCTTAGTGACTCTGGAAAATCAAACTCAAGTTCATCACTTGGATGACCAAAATAAGAACCAATTTCGAGATAGTGAAGATTTGGAGGGAAGCTCAAATTTGCAGATTTGATAAAATCGGAGATTGTTAACTTCTTCAAATTTGTTAAATTTTTGAATACATCAATATTATTGTCAAATGAAATCTCATCTAAACTATCGTCAATTTCTAGTTCGGTCAATGTTGAAGGCAACTTAGCTTGATCCCAATCCAAACTTGATTCCTCAATCAATTCTTCAACACCCTCACTTATAGTATTTCTAGGTAATTCACAAAGTTTCAAAGTCATTTTCTTAGCTATAATATTACTTAGGTTAACATAACCATTTGCTAAGTATAACTCATCGAGATTCAAGACTAGTGAACGAGAATTTAATTCAAGACGAAAATCTCCAGCTAACTTAAGTACCTTTAAATTATTCAAATGTCCGATGAATGAGACATCTTTCAGATATTCATCAGTTGTTGTATCTGAGCTGAATTGTATATATAGATGACTTATATTTTTCAAGTCAAATGATTCACGAATATATCTTTCTAATTCCCCAGCTTTTAAATGTCTTGTACTCTTGATAATCAAAGTGATATCCAAATTAGGTATTCTTAATGAAGGTAGTGAATCAAAATCAAGCGTTCCAATTGATTCACCTTCAACAATGAGATTGATTTTTAGATTCTTTTGCTCAAGTTGAAATGATTTCAACTTTTCAAATATATTTTCAATCAATATTAAATCTTCTTCTTCATATTGTATGGAACGAATTTCTAAGAATTCTATATTCTGGTTCAAGACTAGTCCAAGTTCATCTAAATCAGTACTTTCAGGATCACTAATGGTACAACGTCTAATTTTTTTCAAATAATCAATGTTCAACGAAATCAAACTTGCCACCACAAGAAAATCAACAATCTCTAGATACTTTGTATTATCAAACATTGCTTTGAAACGAATATCATCATCAAGAGTATAGGAAAGAAGTTTGAGTGTTTCAATCACATATGTACTTTGCATATTAGTTTGACTCCGTATATGTTCAATAACTTTCAATAATAGTTCAAACTCGTCGGAAACATGTTGGATATCAGAGCCTAATCCTAACTTTATGGAGTCTAAGTCCCATTCAACAATATTAAATAACTTCTTAGCCAATGTTGATTTTAGTAAAGAAGAGCCATCCAATATGAGTTGCAATAATGACTCTATTGGATACTCGTTCCAATCAATCAGAGACGTGACTCTAGATTGAAATTCAAATGGAAACTTGATCATAAAATCAATAAACGTGCTTGTTGTGTCCATGTCTGTTAACATCTCACTCATTCTTTGGTAGTAATATACTGTTAATGAAGTTAACAAGTTATCAACTTGTTCATACAGCTCTTATCTGCTAATTCACGAGTCTCGCTTTGTGGGGTATTTTCGGCTTTAACTTATGTCCGAGTCACTTTACGTAATTGAAGAATGCTATTTTATACTGTTTGATTATGGTATATATACCTTGACTGATATCATGTATTTCCAGTGTATGACGATATATGGAAGAATATAGTAATCTGAGAAGAAAATAAATATACAAAAAGGTATTTAACGATACTTATATACTAGTATATATGTCATTACATACTATACTACACCGTGAGTTACAAATTAATTATACACATACCTCAAAGTGAATTGTAATGGTGTAATGCAAATTCTTTGCATGAAATGTACAATGTTAACTTTTCAAAACAGCCAAAGTAAAATTCATGTCAGGAAAAGAGATTCCGAAGAGTGTGGATTAATTCTTTTAACTGCAAGTAACATCAGGTGTATTGTATATCATGTACAGTTACTTGAAGTTTCATCTGATCATTCAAACCATTTTTGTTGACCAACCCTTTCAAGTGCAAAGGGCTCGAATAGATTACTAAACAAGCAATCTGAAATCATTAACACATTCACTGTATATAGGCTTAGCGTATCTTTTACCTTGATACCAAATCACTTGAACAGCACTGAAGACTTTCATATATGCTTCTCAATTCAATCTAAAATTTTTATTTTATCAAGATCTTCAGGGTCATCATTGGGAGCCATAACTGAAACTGACTCTGTGAAATCTCCAACAACCTCTATCTCTAATAGACTTTTAATATTATAGAGTCGTAAACTTACATTTTCAAAGTCATCTTCTCCTTCAGCATCCACTTCTAATCTTTCCAGAATCAGGAATTTCAAACCACTTTTTGGTAACATTATGTCCACATAATTGGCACCAGCAACTTTAATATACACTATGTAAGTTTCTAAATTTATTGGAACATTCTCTTTACTGAAATGATTTAGTACATTCGTATATCCTGCTAGGGTTCTCAGTGACCCTGGCAAATCAAAATCAATAAAGTCATTTGAATAAGAGCGATACAGTTTAAAATCAAAATATTGAAGATTTGGGGGTAAGCTCAATTTTGGAGAACCGGCAAACTCAAAAATAGTTAGCTCTTTCAAATTTAATAAATCTTTGAATACATCAATATTATTTTCAAATGATATTTCTAATCCATCATTCCTCAATCTTATATCTAATTTAATCAATGATAAAGGTAATCTAACTATATCCCAATCCAAACTTGAAGTCTCGATCAGTTTTTCGACACCTTCAGGTATATTATTTCGATGTATCTCACAATCTTCTAAAACCATTTTCTTAGCCATAACATTACTCAAGTTAGCATAACCATCTGACAAGTCTAATTCATCAAGATTCAGGACAGGTGAACGTGAATTTGATCCTAGTTTGAAGTTTTCACTCAACTTTAATACTTTCAAATTCTTCAAATTCTCAAGAAACAAGATCTCGTTCAATTCTGCATCATCAAAGTATATGCTTAGCCTAGTTATACTTTCTAGACCAAACGCTTTAGAGATAAATTTACTCAATTGTCTATTTTCCAAACTTCCTGTGCTTTCGATATCTAGAGAAGTATGTAAATTAGGTACTTTAAATGAAGGTAATGAATTGAAATCATATCTATGAAGTGATACACCTCTAACATCAAGAATGATTTTTAAATCTTTCTGCTCGAGGTTGATTGATTTCAACTTTTCAAAAAATATTTCAAGATATTTCAAATCATTATCTCCATATTGTTCAGAGAAAACTTCTAAGACTTCTATATTTTCATTCAGGAGTAGTTCAAGATGATCTAAATTCACACCCATGAGCCGATTGATTTTACAACGTTTGATTTTTTTCAAATAATTAGTGTTGAACGATATCAACCTTGTCACCGACTCAAAATCAGAAATTTCTAAATGTTTTGTATTATCGAATATTGTTTTGAATTGATAGTCTTTTACAATTTGTAAGCTCAAAATGTTCAGTGTTTCAGTGACGTATCTACTTTGCATATTAGTCTGACTTCGTATACGTTTCATAACATCCAATAACATTTCAAAAGAAAACGAATCAATTTCGATCTCAAAACCTAATCCTATCCTTATAGTGTATGAATCCCATTCAATTTTTTTCAATAACTGTTCAGCTAAGGTTGATTTCAATAATGAGGAGCCATATAATGTAAGCTGCAATAATGCTTCAACTGGATACTCGTCCCATTCAATGAAAGACATAACTCTATATTGAAGTTCAAGTGGGAGCTTAGCCATCAATTTGATAAAGGTGCTTGTTGTGTCCATGCATATCATCTTTTATTCACTCTTTAGTAGTAATATATTGTTATTGAAGTTGATAAGTTATCAACTTGTTCATACAGCTCTTATCTGCTAATTCACGAGTCTCGCTTTGTGGGGAATTTTCGGCTTTAACTTATGTCCGAGTCACTTTACGTGATTGAAGAATGCTACTTTACACTTTTTAATTATGGTATTTGATATCATGTATCTCCAGTGTGTCACGATATATGTAGACAAACAAACTAACCGAAAGAAAATCAATTCTTATATAGTGGTGAATATACGATTACATAGTATACAGCCAGAATCACTTCGGTCTGTTGAATAGCTCGATAATGATCGTTGTAAAGTGTGTAGGAATCATGTTATATTTGCGTACAGCCAAAGAACCATGTTCAATCTCAATGTGAAATCTATTAAGGTGGTACCTCAAGCTGCTTAACAAAACAACGTTGCTACCATTCGAGTCATATCATTTTCTTTTCTTCTTTTCCGTAGTCTATTTGACTTGCATGTTGTATCATTCAGCTTCTCGATGCTTTATGACAATTGCTCATCATCCCCATGTAGTACTTCTCGAGCTGATGAACTTTTATGGCTTAACAATATGCTTTCCCTGTATAGAAGAGTGTAGCCTTTGATTGATAAATAAATTATATCATAAAGGAGGAAGTCGTATGTTTGAGATCAGTATCAACAATTTGTTGAAAGAGCAACGCATTGAGATACCAAATTGAATTTCAAGAATATACTTGTGTTTTAGGCAGAACATTATATAGCATTCACTTAAAGATCGCTTGAATTACATTTCATTGATTATATTGAAGATCGTAAGCATTTCGTTGCGTCTTTACGATCGTAAAATTTTTTTATCTTATCAGGATATATCTTCTCATCATCAGGAACAATGACTCTAATACGCTTTGATTTGTGAATTTGATCATTTGAACACTTTTGTTGACGAGCCCTTTCAAGTGCAAAGGAACAACAAATAAAACTGCCTCACTAGAATCCCAAGAGAAATTAATTCTTGATAACTCTTCAATGTTAGAAAGTTGTAGAGTAATTTTTCTATGATTGCCGACCAAATTGTAAATTCTCTTGAAAATCAAATGTCTCAAGCCTTTCCTATTGATAACTATATAACTAAATAAAATACTATAAATGAATAAGGATATAAACCCTACTTAAGTAGGGAAAAACCTATAAATTAGGGGAAAATGAAAATGAAAATGGAAATAAATCAACTCAAGATGTGATAGGGGAATCCCAATATCCATATCTTGAATTATATTTGTGTTGATAATGAGCAATAATGGAATGAGACAAGGCTGGTACTGCATTATCTTCTTGTTGATGCGCTAGAATTCTCTGTGATTTAACAATGTAAATCAGGAGACCAATAAATTCATTTACTTGATGAAGTTAATTTTAATGAAGAATTTCCAATCAAATATTTTGTGCTTAGAAAACACGTGGGAAAGAGTTTCAATAGTATGTTCACATCCTAAATCATTCCGACTTTTTAAATATTTCACTACTTTCAACAATAATTTGAAATCAGGACTATTCCATTTGATCAGAGAACCATCTCCTAAGTATACAAAACTTCCAAACAATGCAACGTGCCTAAACAATATATTGACGAATACCATTTGTAAAAGTGATGAGCCATCCAATATAAGTTTTAATAATGAGGTGATTGGACATTCGTCCCATTCAATAAAAGACATAACTTTGTATTGAAGTTCAAGTGGAAATAAAGTCATCAACTTTATAAAAGTTTGAGTTTTTTTATCTACTTTTGTTTCTGTTGATAAATTTGCAATCATGGTTAGTTATGGATTTATATAATTATTGAGAATTAGTATAATTTGTTACGATAGTTTATTTGATTGCTAACGAGTTTAGTCTTGTACCGTATATTTTGCCTGTCAGTTAGAAATCGTTCTTTTTCGTCCAGTATCTGTATTTTCAAACAACCAATCACACTTCAAGATAGAAACACTTTATTAAGTAGAGCAAAGGTAGTTATTCAGGATGATGGAAAAAGGGCAAATACCTACTGTATATATAGTGGAATGTGATTACATAACTTACACAATTATTAACATGAATATATGACAAGTCACTTTGAACTGTTGAATAGCGCATCTACATCATGATGATAGTCTTTGTGAACAACGTTGGAATCTGATTCGTACTCACCTTATGTTATCTGGGCTCAGCCAAAGAACTATGCTTAATCGTAATGTGAGATCTACCAGGCAGATACATTAGGTTGTTTGATATGGGCAGAGTGCTACCATTCGAGTCCCAATTTTCTTCTTTTATTCAGTAGTCTACTCAGCTTCAACTTCATTTCACCATTCTGCTTCTCTATGCTTATGCGTTCAGGTTACTTCTGTTTTTTTTTGTATAATAGAAAGTAATATTCGATTGATAGGTACATGATTACATTATAAAGGGAGAAGTTCTTTGAGTTTAAAAGTAGAATTTACAATTTGTTGAGAGAGCAATGGTATGACATATCTTAGTGAATGTTTTGAATCTACTTGTACTCTTAGCTAAATAATACATAATTTCTCTTATTGTAAACATAACTACATATCTGTAAGCTAATAAACGTCGTAACTGATATTTATCTTATCAAGATATATCTTCTCATCGTCAGGAACAAGAATTGAAACTGCCTCAGTAGAATCCCAAGCAAAATCTATCTTCAATAAATCTTTAATATTAGCAAGTTGTAGAGTTATTTTTTCATTATTACTGATCAAGTCATCATCCATTTCGAGTCTTTTCAACATCAGATGTTTCAAGCCCCTACTGGGTAATATCAACTTGAACTCATTCTCACAAACATCAACATAAGACGTTAAAACCTCTAGTCCTATTGGAAACTTTTCTATATCTAGATTTTCCAATACTTCCTGATTTGCCCCAAAATATTTCAATGACTTTGGTAAATCAAAATCAATTGTATCACTTGTATCACTGTAATATGATTTAAATTCGAAATATTGAAGATTTGAAGGTAGCTCTAAATTTGCAGAATGATAAAATTTAAAAATTGTCAATTTCTTCAGATTGATCAAATCTCTGAATACACTAAGATTATTCTCAAATGATAACTCTTCTGAATTACCCATTTTAGAATCTAAAATATGTAAAGAACTCAGTGTTGAAGGTAATTTGACTTCATCCCAATTTAAAGTTCTATATTCAGTCAGCTCTTCAATACCTTCACATATACTCTCTTGGTTGAAAAGACAACCTCTCATAGTCAGCTTCTTGGATATAATGTTCGTCAAATTGACAATCCCATTTCTTAGCTCTAATTCATCAAAATTCATAATTGATGAACAACGATTTCCTGCTAAAAGAAAGTGTCCAGTTAACTTGAGTACTTTCAAATTACTCAAAAGTTCAACAATTGAGGCATCTATAAAATAATCAACATTGGGATCGAAGCCATAATCTATGCTTAGGTCACTTATATTCTCTAAACCAATTGATAAAATAAATCCCCCCAATCGCCCTAACTCTCTTTTGGTATCTATTTCTAAAGTGATATCCAGATTAGGTATATCGAATGAAGGTAATAAATTACAATCAAGTTTTGAAACTGAACTAGTTTTAATTACCAATTCAACTTCTAAATTCTTTTTTTTTCTTTGCAATGATTTCAGATTTTCAGATAGTTTTTTGATTAAAAATAACTTGTTAGGTTTATACTCCACATGAAATATCAAGAATTCCAAATTTTCATGCAGAGTTGAGCCTAGAACACTAAAATCAACACTTTCAAGATCGAAAAATGTGATGCTTTTAATTTTGCTTGAAAATTTGGTATAAAAGTATTCACATTTTAGTTCTGAGATGGGAGAAATAAACGACGTTTCCAAGCTTCTTGAATTATCAAATAATAATTTGCAGCATTTCATTTGATTGTTGTTAGCACCAAGAACTTTCAAAGTGTCAATAGTATATTCACTTCTTGAATTTTTTTGACTTTCTAAGTGTTTCATAAGTCTTAATAGTAGTCTAAAATCATCACTATCATATTCAACCCAGAAATACATTCCCAATTCTAAGGAACCCCAAAGCAAAAGAACGGATCCAAACAATTTATTGACTAAAAAGTTTTGTAAGAATGGAGGACCATCCAATATAAGTTGTAATAATGAATTAATTGAATAATTTTTCCATTCAAAGAAAGAAATAACTTGGTATTGAAGTTCAAGTGGGAATAAAGTCATCAACTTTATAAAAGTCTGAGTTTTTGTATCTATTTCTGAATCTATTGATAATTGTTTTGTCATTGTGTATGGACTCATTTGATTGTTGGGGATTAGTATAGATTTATCATCAACGAAAACAAAGGAAGTTATAAAAGATGGTTAGAAAGGGTAAATACTGACTATATATATAGTGGAATGTGATTACATATTATAATTATTAGCATGAATATATGACAAGTCACTTCAATCAGTCAAACAATCAATCCATAATGAGAGCCAATTACAATTAATAAACAATGACTGAAACTAAGTGTTCATTCACACAGCAAACAACAATCAAAAATAGAATTGTTCCTCTCTATCAATAAATAGGTTCACTAGTAATTCTGAAGCTACCTTTCGCTTTAACAGATAAACAGAGTGCTTCCACTTGAATTCTTCTACAAAGAACTTGTGGTTCTTAACTTTGATCTTCTCTTCCTTGTACTATCACAATAGGTTGACTTTCTTATCATAACTCTATCAACATCCAGAACAACAGACAGACTCAACATACAAAGTTGAAGTAAAATAGGGAACAACAAGTTGAAATATCCTTCTTTGTGATGACATAAACACTGACATAATAAACACATCTTTACACCAATTTTCAAAAATCAAATAATTATTCAACATCAACTATTAAGTAGTGATCAGTAATGGTACTATTAACAGATAATAGTATAAAGTATATATATATATATACACAATGGAGTTACTACCAGAAGGTGAAACGAATACGACTCAAGTCACATGGCAAGATCAACAAAAGATTAATAAATTCTCATTATTAGTTTCTAAAAAAGATACATTAACAACAACACTAGATAATTTCAAACAAGAGAAAGAATACATTGATGATTTATCATTGGAGATTGAACTTGTTGATGAAGATGAGAAATTGAATTATAAAATAGGTGATTCGTTCATATTATTGAAACAATCTGAGATTGTTAATCGATTAGAGATATCTAATGATGAATTAGATGGGAATATAAATAAATTACAATCGGAGATTGATGAGATTGATGATGAGTTGAATATATTAAAGAAACAATTATATGCTACGTTTGGTAATGCGATTAATCTTGAAAGGTGATCATAAGTATAAATGAATAAATAAGTTAATAAATAATGAATATATCTATATAAGTTCAAATTATGTAAATGTTATCAAGATATTTCTTTTCATCATCAGGAACAATAACTGAAACAGAACATGATTTGAATCGTTCTTCAACTTCAATCTTTATCAAATCTTTAATGTTTGTTAAATGTAATTTAATATTTCTGATTTGATTTCCAGCTTCAGGTCCACTTTCACCTTCTTCGTCAGGACGAATTAAGATTCGTTTCACTATTAAATATTTTAATCCTTTTGGTAATATCATCTCAAATTCATTTTGAATAACGTATAATTTCAAAGTTTGTAGATTGGTTGGATACTTATCCGTGCTTAGATTCTCAAGTGCTGGCTGATATGCATCTAGTCTAATTAATGAGTTAGGTAGTTCAAAATCAATAGTACCACTTGAAATACTTTCATATATTTCAAAGTCAAAATGTTCAAGATTTGAAGGTAATTTCAAACCTTTTGAATCATAAAATTGAATTATTCTTAACTTCTTCATATTCTTCAAGTTTTTGAAGATATTGATATTATATTTGAATGATATCTTATCAATCCAGTTCTCAATATTCAAATTAATTAAAGATGTAGGTAATTTAACTCTATCCCAATTGAAACTTGATATTTCAGTCAATTCTTCAACACCTTCACAAATTGTAGTATTTTGCTTCACATCACAATAAACAACAATCATTTTCTTAGCTATGATGTTATTCAAATTAGCATATCCTTGAGATATATCCAACACATCAAGTTTTCTATTATTAAGATTTTGAAAATCAATGTTGAAATCACCGTATAGTTGAAGTGTTTTCAGCTGACTCAAATTCTGAAGAAATGAAGCATCTTTTAATGAATCATTCATCTCATATTCAAAATGTATAGTTAACCAACTAATACTTTCCAAACCAAATGACTTACAAATGAAATCATTCAATTGTCCTATTTTCAAACCCCTTGTACTCTTTATATCCAAATTTACATTCAGATTAGGTATTTCAAACAAGGGTAACGAATCATAATCTAACCTTTCAATTGAATTTATCGAGATATTGAAATTAACATTCAATGTATCTTTATAATACTTGATTAATTTATCAAATAATTTTTCAACTAATGGTAATTCTTCAGGTTCTAAAGGACCACCGAACAAATCCAAATTTTCAAGATTGTTATCTAATAGTATAGATTCAAAATCTTGTATATTAACATTCGTAATCATTAACAACCTCCATTTTTTAATCTTGTTTAAATATATAGGATTGAACCATTTCAATTTCGTCATCGTATCTCCAATAATCTCCAAATTTGCTGAATTTTCCAACAATTCTTTAAATTGGTTATATCTATCAACGTTAAGCGATTGGATTCTTAAAGTCTTGATGACGTATTCACACCGTATATCAAAATCACCCTTACGTCCCTTTATATACTCTATAACCTTTAATAATAATTTGAAATTATCAGAATTGTAATTGATTGTCTTGCCTAGTCCCAACTGCACATACGAGTAACTTAAATCAACTAATGTGAATAACTGTTCAATCAAAGTTACTTTCAATAATGAACAACTGTTCAAGATACTTTGTAGTAGTGATTCGATGGGGTATTCAACCCATGTAGTATATGACATCACTCTATATTGAAGTTCGATAGGAAATGAATTTATCAATTTTATGAATGTGCATGTTGTGTCGTCTTTTATAGTTACTGATTTGTCTTCAATCATTGTTAGTTTGGTGATGTGAGGTGATGTGATATTGACTGGTGTTATAGGTTATCTGTTAGGTGATTGCTAAAGACATGCATCTTGTCTCGCTTATCGGATAATCATTCTTTTATCGCGTGAGCCACAGTTTGTTGAACTAGACTATACTATACTGTACTATACTGCTATTATACTGTACTATACTGCTATTATACTGCTATTATACTGTATTACACAATATTATACTATACTACACTACTGCACACCCTTTTGAGCCTTTATCAAACTAACTTCAGCTTCAATCTTATCAGCTTGCTTCTTCAAATCAATCAAAGATGCAATACTTTGTAATAGTTGATCATATTTAGCACATACTTTAGCAGTAGGTATAGTTGGTTTTTGAGAAATACCCATCTCATTCAATATCTCAACAACTTTAGATTGAACTGCTGGTTTGAAAGTTGACAATTTTTGGGATCTAATATAAACTCCAGGTTGTATTTTCTCATCATGTATTTTCAATCCAAATGCTTCCATTTCTTCAGGTGTCATTTTAGATTGAATCATTTGAATTGCTTCGTTTTTAGGTTGATTGATTTGTGATATGTCTGCATCTAGGTCAACAATAGCTTTTTGTTCTGATTTTATTGGTGCACTTATTGTGTTTGTAGCTGTAGATGTTGCATCTTTTTGTTTTCTATTGGATCTTGATTGTAATTTACCATCTTTTTGAGACTTTGAATGTTGTTGTGCTTGAGCTTGAGCTTGTGCTTGTTGCTGTTGTTGCTGTTGTTGTTGAGCTTGCTGCTGTTGTGCTTGCTGTTGTTGTATTTGTTGTGTATGTGGTATAGCATTAGGACCAAGTTGAGGAGCAACTGGTGCTTCTGGTTTCCTCTTTTTCGATTTATCAACAGTCATCAACGTATTATACAATTGTGCCAAACCTGAAGATGTTAAATATTGTTGAATTGATGCTGATGATTGAGGTGAGTCTAATAATTGTAATAATTGTGCTCTTTCCATTAACATTTTTTTAGCAGCCAATTCAAATTTACGAGCTTCAATAACTAATGATTCTTCTTCTGCAATTTCAGTTGGTGCTCTATGTATTAATTTATCTAAATATTGTTTTCTTTCAATTTCAAGTTTCTTATCAAAACTTTCTAGATTTTTAATTAAAACAGAATCTTTTATACCATCTTTCTTATTACTCAAAATCTTAGCTGCACATTTATATAATTGTTCTTTCAAATCTTCTAAAGTTCTTTCTTTCGATGGATCACCTTGATATTCATATCTATCAAATATAACAGCCCATCGAAGATCAAAATCTTTAGCCAATTCAAATAAATATTTAGTCTCATTATAATCCCAATCTGAATTCACATCTTTTAATAAATCATTATATTCATCTTCATTAAATTCAGGTATATCCAATTTCGTATTATATCTTTCAAAATTATATGGTTTGTTTGAATCAATATCATTTGAATTACCTTTAACCCAATGATGAAATTGTAAATCATCATTTCTAGCACCGTTTTTAAAAGGTGCCCAAGTCCAAGGAACAGCAGCAACGGCTTTAATCTTATCTTTGAATTTAATAGTTTTCTCAACTGCTACAGGTGGTACATTTGTTCCAATCAAATTATATAATTCTCTATTCATAGCACCATTCTTTCTCTTTTTATTAGCTGGTCCAAGTCCGTGTGTGAAATCATCTTTATGCTGTTGTTTCTTTGGTTGAGAGTTTGAAACTCTTGTCTCCTCTTTAATGTTTAAAACGTCTAGAATATCAGATGCCATGATGTGTGTGTGTGTGTGTGTATATATATATATATATCTGTGTGTAGATATATTTAAGGGGAAAAGAACAAACATAACCTTGTATATACTACACACTCAAGAACAAACGTTGAATGAATACAAAATGGCAACAAATTATTGAAATCGACGCGTCGATCGACTTAAAAGAAAATTAAACGTCGATCGACCACCACCGACAACCCCCATTAAATCGACGCGCCGATCGACGCAAAAAAGAAGGCAACAAAAGTTGATTTCAAACAAACAAAGAAATCATTTAATGACTATTCTGTTAACAAAGTATCATCTCCCTCTTATTGTAATCATCCCATTCTCTTTGTTATATATATATTTAGACATATATATATATACTAACACACACACACTAATAGCCACATCTTTTTTTTTTCTTTGTTTTTGTTTTCTGTTTTCTGGCTTATCTTCCCAAATGATCTCATCTAACTCTTCAATCGCAAGATCTCGGACTAAGATTAGACCTCCCAAGAAGATTGTATCTAATGATATCGGATTCGAGAAATCTTGGCCTGCAATTGAGAATGCAATCAAAGAAATTCAGAATAAAAACTCATCTAAATTATCATTTGAAGAATTATATAGAAAAGCTTATAATTTGGTCTTAAGAAAACATGGTAGATTATTATATGAACATGTTGAACAAACTATAAATGATCATTTATTAACAAATTCAAGAATAAAATTGTTAGAGTTCTTCAATTCTGAATTCTTTGATGAAAGAAAATTCTTACATGAATTAAATTCAATTTGGGATGATCATTTATTAAGTATGAGAATGATTAGTGATGTCTTGATGTATTTAGATCGAGTTTATGCTAGAGAATATCATTTACCATTGATTTATGATTTGGGTTTGAACGTTTTCAGAGATTCTCTTATAAAATATAATAATAATGAAATTGGTTTGAAAGTTATAGAAATTATTATTCAATATATTAATAAAAGTAGACATGGTGAAATCATTGATAAATTTATAATCAAAGCTGTTATTTATATGTTTGAATCATTGACTGAAACTATAACACCAGAAACAAATGTTAATTCAACAACTGTCTATGGTGAGAATTATTATATGAGATATTTTGAACCAAAATTATTAGCTTCTAGTCATTCTTATTTTCAAGATAAAGTTCTTGATTTATTATCATATCATTCAGGTACAATATATATTCAAAGTGTATTACAATTGATTAAAGATGAAGAAGCTAGAATTCAATTATATTTACCTGATCATACATCACCAAGATTAATTGATCTTATGGATACGGATTTAATTACAACCAATTTGGAATCAATTATGAAATTAGAGAATGATGGATTAAAATCATGGATTAGTGATGATAATTATACAATAATGTCTTCATTGTTTAAACTCATAAGTAGAGTTGACTCTAATCATGAAATGTTGAAAAGACAATTAAGAAATATAATTACTCAAAATGGTGAAGAAATGAATGAAAAGACAAAACTTGAATTGGAATCAAAGTCAACAGAAGAAGAAATGGTTCCCGTGCCCACTAATGAAGAAACAAGTAAAAAATCAAACATACCTAAGAAAAAACAAACTCGTGAAAATGTTACTCAATATGCAATTAAATGGATCCAAAACTTTTTACAAATGAAAGCTAAATATGATTTAATTATCAAAAACTCTTTTGAAAATGATGCTGGGTTAGTTCGTGAAATTGAATCATCATTTGCAATCTTTTTGAATAGTAATAACAGAATAGCTGAATATATTTCATTATATATTGATGATGGTATTAAAAAATCATTCAAAACCTTATCTCAAGAAGATGTTGAAAAAATATTAGATCAATCAATTATAGTTTTCAGATTTTTAAAAGATAAAGATGTTTTTGAAAAATATTCCAAAAATCATATGGCTAGAAGACTATTACAACAAAAATCAATGTCAAATGATATTGAAATGAATATGATAACCAAATTAAAACAAGAAATTGGATCTTCATTCACATCTAAATTTGAAGGAATGTTCAAAGATATCAAGATATCACAAGAATTATCATCGGAATTCAAAAATACAATAAGTCTTGTTGATAAATCAATTAAGGAAGTTAATGGAGGTAGGAAATTAGATTTGGATGCATCAATAATAACAACCACTTTTTGGCCAATGCCATTGAATAAAAGTTTAGATATTGTTCAATATCCAAAAGAATTACAAATATTAAAAGATAAATTTGATGGATTTTACAAATCAAAACATAATGGTCGTAATTTAACATGGTCACCAAATTTTGGAACTGTTGATATTAGAATGCATTATAATAAAAAATCATATGAAGTTAATATGTCAACATATGCAGCTATAATTATATTATCTTGTTTTGGAGATGATTGCGAAAAACAAGAATATACATTTGATGAAATTTTCGAAATTACTCAAATACCCAAACCTGATTTAGTTAGACATTTACAATCAATTTCAGTTGCTTCAAGATCAAGATTATTGAAAAAGACACCAATGTCAAAAGAAATCAATCCAAATGACGTTTTCACTATAAATGAACAATTTAAATCACCACAAACTAAAATCAAAGTACTTACCGTATCATCAGGTTCGAAATTAGAAGATGATTCTCAAAGATCGGAAACAATGGAACAAATCAATAAATCACGTATAATTGAAACAGAAGCAGCTATAGTTAGAACCATGAAAGCTAGAAGAGAATTAAAACATCAAGAATTAGTTAATGAAGTGATTAAACAATTGATAAGTAGGTTCAAACCACAACCTAGTTTCATTAAGCATAGAATTGAAGAATTAATAGAAAAAGAATATTTGAAAAGAAATGATGATGATTTAAACGTGTATACTTATTTAGCATAATTCAACTCATACATACATACTACATATATTTAATTTAATTTCATTTACGTTATGTTTGTGTTCTTGGAGACACCACTCAAATCGAATATTTTCCAAAATGGAAAATTTGAATGATGTACTATGATGCACTAATCTTATAAAATTATGGGTTTGATATACCCCCAGTAACAAACATGTAAGAAAGACAGAAATTCAAGAATTCCTATCTTCTCCCTTAAACTGTGTAATTCGCCTTAATGACCAATAACAAAACGTTATGGATGTCGGAAAGGATTTTTGAAGGTGTTTGTGTGAATCTTCGAGTCGAATCCATGATAGTTAAGGTACCGGGGGAGTAAGTAAGTAAGTAACTAACGAAGTAGGTGATAACTAAGTATGTGTAAATAAATACAAAAGATAAAGTGATGTGTTGTGATGTAATGTAATGATTTCGATGACTTTATATCAAATCGTTAATCTTTGTGCTCAAAGGTTAACGTTTTTCAATTTCAATTTCAATATCGTTCATGTTCATGTTCATGTTCATGTTCATGTTCAGTCACTCAACCATTCATCACATTCACTTCACTGACGATGCTCATCAATGATGATGATCATTGAAGTTGTCAAGTGATGTATGTAGTATGAATGAATAGATAAACGAAAGCTATGAAAAATTTTCTAACTTTGCTTGTGTGTAACGACGCAAAAAAACACGAGAAACATTCGACGCGTCGATAATAAATATCTTAAAATTATGGAGTAATAATCTTTAAAACTATAAATATATGAATGAAAAATACCATTAAAAAATCGAAATATAAATGAACATAAAGATATTTTCTTTTTCAAAAAAAAAAAGAGGAACAACAAAAATGGATGGGTGGCATAAAATGCACAAATTAGAAACCACATCATAGTTATGACATTGGCAGCATAAACAGAAATAACTTAACAAAATCAAACAATAAAGATAAAAAAAATTAAAATTTAGAATAAAAATAAAAATAAAAAGCACAATCACAAACACAAATTCAAACACGTAGATGACTTAATGAAATGATTTTTTTTAGAAACACAATCTTGAAAAAATAAAACTACCCCATTTACTCTTGACCAAACCCAATTGTTTCTTCAACAGCAATAGTTAGCTTCTTCTTCAAACTTTCATAATCCTTGTATGGCGGTAGATCGACTCTATTGAAACAAGTATGACTCTTTGGCAATTGATCGGATTCACCAGCTTTTTCAATAGTGAATCTTCTTGGACCATCAGAACCTTGAAGATCTTTGAAACCATTAACTGGTATACGAGATGTACCTGTTGTAAATTGTAATAATCTAGCACGTTGCTCACCTTCCCATTCACTAATACATTTCCAGAACCATTGAATAACTTCATCTGATTCTTGATAACCTCTATAATCAGTATGTTTTTTCCAATCTTCAATATCTATAGCAGCTAAACCACCAATCAATAATTCTAATTCTCTTTCATCAAACACAGAAACTAATTCTTGTGGAATCATTTCATTGAAACCATCCATAAATGCCTTAAATTGAGCTTCAACAGGTTTACTGATAATCCATTCAGTCTTCAGTTCAACATATTCACGTTTGTTTTCATTAGTAACATCAATATTTCTTCCATCTGGTTTCAAATCAATAACAACTTTTTCACCAAATCTATCTTCTTCAATACTGAAGGTTTCATAAATGATATCAGTTATATCATTATCCAACATCCAACATAATGATCTATATAATTCAACATCAACAGATTCCAAATCTTGAAGAACAATCTTTTTATGTAACATCATCTTATACATAGCACCAACAAAGAATGCATCCAAGAAACGACGATGGAAAACACCTAAACCAACTGTTCTACCAATAAATTTGAAATAATTCAAATGTTCAGAGTTAACACCCGAACTTGGATTAATTTGTAATGTATAGTTATCACTTGTAGCATATTGGAATAAACAATAGATAGGATTGAACATTTCATGTGATAATTGTTGGAAAAATTCTCTTGAAACTCCACCATAATCTAAACCTTCTTCACCTTCAAACTTAATCATTAATCTTTTCTTCAAATCTTCAGGAGTTTGTCTCATGACATCTCTGAAAGCATCTTCCATTAAATGATCTCTTCTAACTTTAATATGACATTGACCTGGTAAAATTCTTAATGCAGGCTGTGATCTGAAATAAACTAATTTTCTTCTGAAATCACGTTTATATTGAGGAACGTTTTGATCTAAAGATGATGGTAATCTTGGATCATCCCAAGTTGTAGTCTTGGTATTATGGTCAACAAAATAAACTCTAGAAGTATTAGCAAGTCTCATTTCCCAACCACTTGGTAATGGACCCATGGCACTTAATCTTTGAGCATTATAACCTCCACTATTACCGAAACTCTTGACAAATTGTTGTCTTCTTGGATCAACCCAAGTTGTTGTTCTAGTGTTATGATCCACATAGTAAGGTCTACCTTCAGGTGTAAATCTTTGTTCCCATCCTGGAGGTAATTCTCCTAAACCAGGAGTGGTTGCACCTGTAGCAGCTAATGTAACAGCTGCTGCTTGGTCAACTTGAGTATTTGAAGTATCTGGTAAATATCTATTTCTATATTGATTTCTTTCAGCTTCTCTAGTTGATTCTCTTTCTTGAGCCCTTTGTGCTTCGGATTGATCCAATGTTGGTCTCTTCCACGTTGTTGTTCTTGAATTATGATCAACATAGTATGTTCTTCCGAAATTGTCTGTTCGTCTTTCCCAACCAGGTGGTAATCTTCCTAGCTGATCTTCAAACGATGAAAATTGTCTTTGAGTAGCTTGAGAATCCGCTGTAGTTGAAGAATTGCCTTGCGCAGCAGCTGCATTGCCTGGGAATGTATTCATGTTTGCTGAAGATTGATGAGAGTCAGCTGCGGAAGTATTGATCGAGGATGATGTATGAGAAGTTGGTAGTGGTAATGGTCTTGGAGCAACTGGATCTCTCGGATCGTGAGTAGCGGATTCATTTTTGTGTGAGATGGTTACTATAAGTTTCCCACTAACAACAAGGTTGGAATTGGATCTTTTCAATTCTTCAGCAATAGTTTGTTCGCTGGACATATCATTCAAATTAATGACATTGCCGACTCGGATGTTAACAACACCTAAGAATCCTTGATCCTTCTTTTTGAACTTTTTCTGATCAAACACTTGAATTATGAGGATGGAATTTTCGGTCACGGTGAATTCAAATGTCTGATTCCAATGAGGAGAAAGTGTTTTCTTTGCAGTTTCAGTAGTTTGTGTTTGAGAACCATCAACAGTCAAAACAGCAAAAGGATCAGGAGATTTGAAAACATCTCTTTTATACAAACCTTCTGCTGCAACAACTCTAACAGTTACTTTGGAACGACTAGATGAATTATTAGTATGTGATGTTAGTATTTGAAAATGAAAATTATGGAAAAAAAAATCACACGTTGAGGGATATTTATGAAACTTACCTTGTCATTGTGTATGTTTGACAGTATATTCGGGTTTATGTGTAACGAAGTTCTGATCTATTAATGTTGAACGGAATGAAACGATTTGGGTATATAAGTGAATGAATACTCTTAATTCTGTACTTGAATGTCTATTTGATGATAATGGATCAAGATCAAAGTAGAATACCGCAGTTCTAGCAATTGCCCTTCAATACAAAATTATGGATGTTTGTGAAAAACAGGTCAAACGGTACTAGTAAACCTTTAAGTATACAGTATCAAGAAGTGAACTAGTAGGTAAATAAAAAAAACCAACAATATATGTGGTTTGTAAGGTTGTATATGGGGAACAAAGGCAAAGACTAGCAAACAACTGATTTCAAACAAAGGCAGTCTCTAGTCTCTCTGTCCTCTTGATACAAAAAATCGCTTCTTTATTTTTGTACATTTTCTTAGTCAGAGTGACTCTTTCAAATTGGTCAGATTAGCTAAGCATTAGTAGTATGAGTATGAGTGGCTATGCCCGGCACAGCGAGTTTTGCGTGGCGTGGGCGTGGCGTGGGCGTGGCGTGGGCGTGGCGTGGCAGCCGGTATTTTTATCGGTGTGTCCCGCTCCCGCTCCTGTTCCCGCTCCGGCACCCGGTTATTGCTGCTGGCTGAGTAGTTTATGACATATTTTACGTTATACATAGTGAATTTACTTCACTCAAGATTCTAAACATCGATTTTAGATTGAATCTGGAATTTAACCGTTTTGCTGTAAGTGGCTTGCTTCATTGCTCAATGGCTTATTATTCAGTTCCATGTCCACTCATATATATATAAAGATACTATTCAGATTTGGCTTGCTATGACATATTTCCATGATTTAAGGCAGTGCATATTACCTATTTGGGAAAGTGTGCTTCCAGCCCTTTTTATCTTTTCCTAAAACAACTTAAATACAAGCCATGTATTTATATTATTCATATATATATATATGTATGTATATAATAACTTTCAGAGCTTTCTATATCAATCAATCATATATGTTAGGTATATAACCCATAATCTATTTCTCTGGCTTTGAAACCTCATCAATTAACCCTCGCTCGCTGCACAATTACTCTCCTTTACATATAAAACTCAATAAGTCATCATGATCTCTTCAACAAACGTTGAATTACAGAAACTATCCAATCAACTATCAAAAAGAAAACCATTCCTTGATACCTCATCTAATAAAACAGATTTCCAGTATTCTAATAGATTGAACGAACCTTCAATGAAACTTAAGTCAAATTACTGGAAAATCGACAATTCTAATCTATCTGATGATTTTGATTCATTGACCTCAATCTCAGTTAACAAATCACTAACTGCAGTTGGGTCTAATGCAAATTCTGAAAACTTGAAAATCTATAACCTGAATCAATCAAATAACTTTCTGACTCATTTAACTTCAATTACCCTTCCAAATATTCATTCTTTAAAATGGCTAGATAATGTTATTGGTGATGATGACGTTGATGATGATGGAGAATCAATCGATTTTCTCCTTTCGGGCCATGCAAATGGTATTGCAAATCTAACAATGATTCCAAACGTTAGCAGTCCAACATTTACAAATGCTGAAATAATAAAACGTTTCAATCACGAGAAACATCTCACAGTTGATTATGATAACTCAATTAAGATTTCAAATCTGAATAAACCAACTAATGTTATCTATCAAATTGATACCACACCAACATCTTGGAAAACATGTAACAAGAATTCACTACTCTCAATTTACAAGGAAAATGTTTTCCTATGGGATACATCTAGATCATCATATCCTATTTTGAAAAATAAAATCAAGGGACTTTCATCATTCAGTGCAAATCCAAAACAAGATGGTTTGTTATCACTTGGTGGTAGTTTTGGAATCTCTTTATTTGACATGAGAAGCTCATCAACAACAGGTTACGCCTCATCCTCATTTTATATCCCTCATAAGAAAAACGTTGAAACTAGTTTGACTTGTTGGTGTAAAGAAGATCCAAATTATCTAGTGGCATCAACAATGTCTAATGAGTTACAAGTTTGGGATATTAGAAGCTTAAACCCAATAATTACATTGACTGCACATGCAGATGAAATCACATCTTTAATATGGACCAAGTTTGATACTTTGTACTCTAGTTCTAAAGATGGTAAGATTATTCAATGGGATCTCAGTAACGTTAAATTGAACTCACAAAGTGGTGATATGATCAAAGGTAGTTTGAAAAATGGGTTTAATTTAGATCCAGCGGTGAGTGAGATAGGTACCATGATCCCAGCATCTAACAATTCAATCATTGCAATGGTTAGTGTGACTAATCCAGATATTGCAGTTGATGATGATGATCATACTAGAGTTTTATCGTTAGATAACAGTTTTATTGGCCTTCACTCCCAAATTCAAGAAGATTCCGTTCCACCACCAGTGAGAAGATTCAGTAACGAGACGTTATTTGAAGAAGAAGTTGTTGAACAAAGTAAAGAAGAAGAAGAAGAGGAAGAAGAAGAATACCCATTATACTTTTCTCCTGCTAGAAAACCAAGATTCCACGTTACAACGAGAGAATTCAGTGATTCTAGTGAAACGTTGGCAAGTCCAGCAACTACATTCAATTCTAAATTCTCTCCAAGTCTCAGTAATAAATCTAGTATGGGAACTTTAGCAACTCCAGAAACCAGCAAAATCAAGCAGAGCTTTGAAAGTTCTAGAGATTTTGATAACCTTAATGATATCAAATTGAAATCAATCTTAGAACAATTGAAAACAACTATTATTGATGATCAGATATACTTTTGAACTGACTTCGGTTCAAATCTAATTGATTTACTGTTTGTTTTTGCAACTTTTCTTATAGTGTACTTTTCCGCCGTTTTATTTAGTCTATAATTAATATTTATTCTCGCATTTTAAGAGTATTGTAAACTGCATTTCATTTTCAATAACCAGGTAAACAATTATCATAATCAACATCAACATTAATTTTTTTACAATAGTTCTCTACAACTATCCATTCGTAGAAAACTTCCAAAAATACTTTAACCAACTGCCTACTTTGTAAATCAATACCTGAACTAACAACTAAGTTAGGTAGTATTGAAAGTAATCTTAAAAGATGTTGAACTCCATAAATCTCACTAGGATCTATTCCTTTATATTTTGTCAAAGTTGTTTTATATTGTATTCTTTCATGTCTATAAAGTAAGATTGATCCAATAGCTTTATTGAAATACAACCTCACGTTACCAATCAATTCAGACATGTTATCCAAGGCAATTTCCTTTTTTTCCTTTTCTTTTTCTTTTTCCTTCTTCCCAAAAGATTGCTTGATATCATCATAATATCTTACATAGTATGTTTCAAAACGAGCTAAAAGTAAATCAACATTCACTTCGCATGGCAATTTAACAACTCTATGATCTTTTGTAATGAATTCCCAATCATCAATAAGCATATATTTAACCTCATCAGGAACTTTGATTTTAACAATATCACTTCCACTTTCCTTTTGATGTCTCTTGGGATTGACATCACCACCACTTGCATTCCCTGATCTTTTCACTCCTTTACCAGTAGTACTAGCAGTTGTAGTAGATGTACCGTTACTTTTTCCAACACCCGAATCGTCAAAACTTGTACTAGCAGCACCATTACTTGAACCGTTCACTCCACCAACAGCATTACCAAGGGGACTTGAAACACCATTATTATTATTATTGTTATTACTATTAGCATCTTTCTTCAATTCCAAAGACGTAAGTCGCTGTTTCTCTCTTTGTTCATTCTTTAAACTACGCATCAATAATTTGGACTCACTGTTAACTTCCAATACTCTATCTCCACTAACCCATTCATCCCATTTATCTTTCCAACCCATATAATGAACTTTATAACAGAATTCATTCTTCAAATCATTTGGAAATTTAGTATCCATTGTATTTGTAGATGTTATCTCATTTGTTTTCTTAATGTGCATCTTAGTTATCTTTGTTGATGGATTGTACGTTTTCAACACTTTGGCTTCATATAGTAATGGACCTTGGTATACCAATACCAGAGAATTTAACTCATGTTGTTTCTTGGGCGTCGTCATATGATTAATAGTATATTGTTCTTATCATGTAGTGTATATATATGCTTCCATAAAGAAAGCTGTCTCAGATCAAGTGTGTATATATGTGCAGTTGATCCATTTTCCCGCGTCAGTGAGCTCTTTGCGTGGGAGTTTTTCACGACAGAGTGTATTTCCGGAATATGGCAACTAGATTCTATATAAGAAGAGTAGATGTATATTCATCACCTGAACGACTTTTGTAGTTGAGAATCCAAAATACTAAAATTAAACCGGGATTATTGTAATATTGTTAAGCAAACCATGCGATAAAATAGAAAACAAGAAAAAAAGAAAAAAAAGGAGGAAAAGAAGTTGAATGAAAATAAGATAAAAGAAAACAAAATAATAAAAAGTTCAAGATCATCAGTATAAAGGAAGGAATTGAGATCAAAAAAAAATTAGTTATACATATCAATAGAAAGAGAGAAAATGAAACATAGGGAAACAAATTAAAGGTGGAATGAATGGTAATATAAATGGGTGAGTGACGAGACAAATTTTAAAATAAATATACAAAACTCTTTCAGAATAACGATTAAATATCAGCAGAGGTGTTTTAACCAACACAACAGAAACAAAATAGTCTTTTGAAGAATCCAGTTCTTTCACTATCATCGTTGAATTCATTTTGTGTATAACCTCCACCATGTTGCTGACTTGAGCCATATTGAAGAGATTGCCCAAAATGCCTACTAGTGGATAGTAATCTCGTATTTTCATCTATTTTACTATTATGAGCTCCACTAGAGTTATTTTGAGATTGCCGTCTAACAGGAGTGGAGAAACTTTTCTTATTTTGAGCTCCTTGTTGTTGATTATTTGAACTGATTTGTCTGTTTGTTTGATTTTGATTGTTCGATCCATATCCGTTCAAATTTGTCTTTTTATTTTTATTCCAGTCCCATCCTTTACCATCATTCAACTTCATCCAATCGTAAAATCCATCGTCAATTTCGCCTATTTCTGCTAAAGCTCCGTCCATTAGTGAAACCAAGTATTCATAATTAGGTTCTTCTTCAAATCTTAAATCTCTAACATAACTTAAATATTCACCAAATTGTTTTGGTAATTTATGACATAACGATTGAATAGAGGTTGATTGTTTCTTTTCACCAATTTTTTCATATTTAAGTTTATTAGTTGGTGCTTTTAATCCTTGCCAAGGTAATTCACCTTTTAAGAAATATAAAAACACATGACCTAAAGATTCTAAATCATCTCTTCTTGACTGTTCTCTTCCTAAATGAGTATTTATTGACATATATCTTGCAGTACCACTCAATGATTTGCGTTCTCTATATGGAATATGTTGTTTAGTTTCTGGGTTTCTATATTGTTTGATCATACCATAATCAACAAGGTAAATTACATTATCATTTGCAACAGATCCAATTAAAAAATTATCAGGTTTAATATCCCTATAGATCAAATCATTTTCATGTACAAATTGAATTCGCTGAATCATTTGTTTTGCAACCTGTGCAACTGTTTTGATACTAAATCTTCTACCACACCATTCAAATAGATCTTCTAAAGATGGACCTAAAAGTTGAATTATCAGTATGTTGTAATAACCTTCTTGACCAAAATAATACACTTTTGGTATACCTTCGATGGAAAGATAATGATGAAGGTCATTTTCAGGACCATTGGATATATATTTATTGATTGCATTATTTAAAATTTTGTAAGCTTTGAATTCGTCTCTCAATTGTGGAGCTTCCGATTTCCGACTTTCAAATTTTATAGCAACTGGTTGATTATCACGTAATAAATCATAACCTTTAAAGATGATACCAAATGAACCTTCTCCAATTTTTTGAGCAATTTGATAATGTAAAGCTATAATGTTTTTTTGAACTTGTGGTGCAGCAGAACTAGCAGATGCAGACCTATGATGTTGTTGTTGTTGTTGTGATTGCGATTGCACTAGTTGAGATTGAGGTTGTGACTGAGATATAGCTGGTGCCACCTGTTGGTGATCAGAATTAGGTTGGTTTTGTGACATTTTTGTATGTATGTTATCAACAAACAGTTTTCTAGAATGATTATGCAAGAATGATAAATGTAAGAAAGAAAAGAAATTGAGAAGTAAAAACAAGTGGGGGATAGTATCTATGAGTTTATGATGTTTGTGTTGCGTTTTCTATTTCGTTGTTGTTATATTTTGACAATCTTTGGAAAGGGTTTTTCAAGAAAAAAATAATCTTCGATAGATGATAATAATGAAATGTTCAAGTAAAATCGAAGGAATAAAGTGTGGTTTATCTGATCAGTTGACTTCAAAGGGACATAGTATCAACGTGACCTAGTATATATATATAGTCAAATATATTATGATAAGAATTAAATGTGAGCAACAATTGAAAAACTGGAAAGGCACCAACAAAGAAAAGATGGAAAGCACTATTAAAAACTGCTTTTTGAAACTGAAACACTGAATAATTGAGATAGCCAAAACAAAGGGATGTCTAAATAGTACTTAACAGTCTAGTTATATATATATAATGAGAGGAAAAGAGAGTATAAAAAGTATTGTTGATAAGCCAGAGCCAGTCTTGTTACCCACTCACTCACTCACTCACTCACTCACTGACTGCTTTTTGCCTTGTTTTCTCTGTTTGTGTGTTTTGTCTGTTTTGTCTAATTTTGGTGTGTTGTTTTTCGAGTGTGTATTTGTTGGCGTCGATCGGCGCGTCGGTTATCTTATGGTTTTTGTTTTTTGGTGTACGGGTGTAGTATCTTATCTATCTTATCTATTCTACTCTACTCTACTCTACTCTATGTACTATCTTACTACAACACACCTGCAAACTTTAATGCTTGTTCCAAGTCATAGATCAAATCATCAACACCTTCAATACCAATACACAATCTAATCAAATCTTCAGGGAAATCTCTTTCCTTTCTAACTTCTTCATCAATACTAGCATGAGACATCTTACATGGCAAACTAATTAATGAATTAACACATCCAAATGAAACAGTTATTGAATAAAGTTCACATTTTTCAATGATAGTTTCACTAATCTTAACATCACCAGTCTCAAATGATAAGACACCACCTGGTCCTTTACATTGACTCTTATGTAATTCATATTGAGGATGAGATTTTAAACCTGGATAACGAACTTTTAAACCTTTTGATTCTAACCATGTAGCAATCTTCATTGCTGATTCTTGTTGTCTTTCAATTCTTAAAGCTAATGTTTTCAAACCTCTCATTAATAACCATGAATCAAATGGAGCTAAACCTGCTCCTGTAGCATTAATAACATAGAAAATTTTATCTGCTAAGACTTTATTATTGGTTGCAACTATACCTGCCATGATATCATGATGACCATTCATATACTTTGTAGCAGATTCATATTGAATATCAGCACCTAATTCTAATGGTGACATCAAAATTGGTGACATCATAGTATTATCAAAAACAACAACACAATCAGGATTAACGGAATGTGCATGATCACAAATACTTTTCAAATCAATAACTTTAATTAATGGATTAGTTGGAGATTCTAAGAAAACCATTTTTGTATCTTTTGTTATTTTTTCTTTCATGATTTTCAAATCTGTTGTATCATGATGTTGAACATCAACACCATCTTTTTCTTTTAAATAAGTTAATAAACGATGAGTACCACCATATAAATCATCACCTGCAATAACTGCATCACCAGGTTTAACAGTTCTAACGATAACATCTAAAGCAGACATACCGGAATTAGTAGCGAAAACATAATCACATTTGATTATTTTAGCAACATGATCTTGAACGTTGGTTCTTGAAGGATTACCTGAACGAGTATAATCATAGTCACCCATATCACTTAATGAATTTGGTTTAAAAGTAGCTGATAAGTATGCAGGTGCAACACTTGCTCTAAATTGATCCTTATGTGATCCATTAACCACTTTAGTCTCCAAACTGTATTCTCTCTTTTCTTCACTCATGATTGTTAAAGTTTATTATAGTGTATGCTATACGATATGATTAAAGTGACAATAGTAAAAACTACAAAGCAGTGTTATATCCACCCTACCCTGAAAAGAGTCACAGCGAAGTTGGACAATTTCAAATAACTCAGCGTCGATCGACGCAAGATGTAGTCCACAGTTTTTGCGTCGATTTTCTCCTTTTCTATTCTCGCCAAAATGAGGGGTAAAAGAAGTAGTATTAGTTATCAACTCTCTTTTATTGATTGATGTTGTACAACAGATATATGGACTCATAAACATACAATGTTATCAAGATTTCTAAGATCTTCTCTCAAAACGAGAGTGAGACCTACTTCATTCTTTAGATCCTCCCATATCATTTCAGTTCATAGAGATACCGATGTTAACAATCCAAATATTCCATTTGAATTTAATGCAGAGAATTTGAAACTTGCAGAGTCAATCATCTCTAAATATCCACCACAGTATAAGAAATCAGCAGTGATGCCATTGTTAGATCTAGGACAAAGACAACTTGGTTTCACTTCGATCTCAGTTATGAATTATGTTGCTAAAATGCTAGATATGCCACCAATGAGAGTTTATGAAGTTGCTACTTTTTACACCATGTATCAACGTAAACCTGTTGGAAAATTTCATATTCAAGTTTGTACAACTACACCATGCCAATTATGTAATTCCGATTCAATCATGGAAACAATCATGCATGAATTGAATCTACAACCTGGTGAAACAACACCAGATGGTATCTTTAGTTTAGAAGAGGTTGAATGTTTAGGTGCATGTGTTAATGGCCCTATGATTCAAGTTAATGATGATTATTTTGAAGATCTTACTAGTGAGAAAGTTGTTGAAGTGTTGCAAGGTTTAAAAGAAGGAAAAGATGTTCATGTTGGTACAGCTACTAGAGAAACATGCGAACCAATAAAAGGTCCAAAAACGTTATTGACTGATAAAGCTATTGATTTGTCAAAGTTCACCAGAGAAGATCTATAGTTGATATATAGATTTGCATCTTATTTATTTATTGAAACAGTAGATACTACTGATTCCCAGAGAAATCCAATGGAAAAACACACGTATTAAATAAAAACTTGTAAAATGTCATGCGGCCACTTCTGTATTTGGACAACAATCAAAGAAATGTAGCCGCAGCTTTAAGCTTAGTATCAGGCTTATAAGTATACAGTAGACATACGTATAAATCTACCGGCAATTCATCATTCTTTAAGACAATTGATTGAGTAACTGGTGGAAGATTCTCAAATCATACAATGAGGTTACATCCTCGGAGATTTAAGAGTTTGTTTGTTTTTCTCGTCAAAGTGATATTGTCAGTTTACCTTATAACTCAGATCATCAACTACATTTTTGGATCACAGATAGATATTATCCCCAATTTCCATTCTTCTTCTTCTAAAAGACAAGCATTGATTGATAGTATACCTTTTCCGATTGATGATGTGAAAACAATCCATTATGAGACGCTCAAACAATTATACTATCAAATAGAATTGAAAAAAGATGCTGTTAGAGCATCTCCTAATGCTGTTCCAAGTTATAGAAACTGGCATAAGCTAGCATATGTTCAATATGCTACTGATATAGACTATCTGTGCTCTGCTATGATAAACTTTGAATTCCTAAGATCACAAACTGATGCTGATTTAGTGTTACTTTATAGCAGTTCAATGAATAAGAAAACTTCTGGTGATGAGTCTAAACTATTAGCAAAAGCTGAAAAATTGGGAATCATTTTGAAGCCTGTTTCAAATCTAGAGTTTGAATCCGAATCCAATACTTGGGAATCGTCATTTACCAAATTCTACGCTTTTGACCTAGTTGAGTATGATAGAGTTATTTACTTCGATTCTGATGTAACTATCCGTCAATCACTTGATGAATTATTCTTCTTACCCCCTGCAATGATTGCATTACCGGTAGCTTATGATCATTTCCGACTCTTTGATAAATTGAAAGGGACACTATTAGAAGATGATATACCTACAGGGGAAGAACGTGATCAATGGATCAATGATTTAAATTATGAATATATAAATAATCAAGCAGAAGAATACGATTCTTTGAAAATTACGACCCGTTTATATAATGCGTTACCTTCGATGAAGCAAAGCATCAATATTTTGAACAACATTAAACTTCAATACAGACTAGGAAGTTACATTATGGTGATTGAACCAAATAAACAAATATACCAATCATTAATAAAACTGGCAAAATCTAAAAAATACAATGAATATGATATGGATATCATTAATAAGTTCATCAATTTACCACATATTATAAAGAAAAGTCACAATTATTTCAGTGTAGATGGTGAATATAAACCATTAGTCATGATAATACCTCATAATCCATACGGTTTACTATCTGGTGAAATGAGGGAACCAGATCCGAAATCGCATAATTGCTATTTAGCTGACCCACAAGATTTACCTTTGATATCGTATAATTTCAACTATGATAAAAAAGATAAAGATGCAATTATTCCATATTGGTCTCATGAACAAACACCAGATACAAAAGGGTATGGTTGGTCAACTGAGATTGTTGCTAAATCTCAAGCTAAATTGATTCATTTTTCGGATTATCCATTACCAAAACCATGGTTTAATCTAGCACATGATACTGATTTTAGTAAGAGTGATAGAATATCATGTGGTAAAGGGATTTATCATAGTGATGGAGAATTACATGATGATGATGGGTTTAGATTTGTTCCAGATTGTAAAGCTGTTGAATTTTGGGAAGATTTATACGAAAATTATATAGATGATAGAAAAAGGGTTTGTAATTTAGATTTACGTTAAACTCTAAATACATAAATACATGAATATATCTAATTTTGCAAGTTATCAACAGTACCAGTTTCATAACATTTTATAATATTATTCAAACAGAATTCAGCAGTAGCTTCGAAATTATCAACTGTACTTGAACCAATATGAGGAGTCAGCGAAACATCCCTTCTTGAAATTAATTCCTCGTTAACATAAGGTTCTGTAGCATAAACGTCTAAACCTGCAAAAGAAATTCTCCCATTTCTCAAGCCAGCTAACAAATCTTCTTCATTGACCAATGAACCTCTTCCAACATTAATTAAAATGACTCCGTTCATTTTATCAATAATTTTTTTATTGATGATCCATTTATTTTCAGGAGTACCAGGTAAACATAAAACAATACAATGAGTTCTCGATTCAACAGCTTTTTCAACACTTTCACAAAATTCAACATCATAACCTAATTCAGATTCCTCCTCGATTGTTAATTTTGTTCTTTTAATATATTGAATCTTCATACCTATAGCGTTCAACCTTTTACCAACTTCTTTACCAATTGCACCAAAACCAACAATTGTAACTTTACGATTCTTAGGACTAATAACATTAACATGACTACCAATCACATGACCAAATTGATATATTGGATCGCTGTTATAATTAAGCTCAAGAGCACCAGTAGCACAACGTAAATTAGTATACGTATCACCAATAACAGAACGAGTCTTAATAGTATGATTAATGTTACGTAATTCACTTTCAAATATAGAATATCTTCTAAAACCTTCTAAAACATGATGTAATACAGTATCTGCAACATCACCAGCTCCCACAGTTGGAGTATTACAAAATGAGATACCTTTTGATCTTAAAGCTTCTAAATCAACACCTCCAAAACCAGCAGAGCATACCGTTATAATCTTTGTTGTTTTGGGAAATTCTTCAATTATATCTTTAGTTAAACCACCTGGTAATGGGCCAAATGCAAGCCATGCAGCATATATTGCAAAAAGGTTTTCAAATCTACCACTTCTTAAATCATTTATAAATTGTTCCTTTGAAGTTAATTGATAAGTACTAACAGAGAATTTTTTATCAACTAAGATTTCAAAATTAGGTGGAAGTGTACCAAGACACACAACTAGTGGGGCTTCATGCATTTTTTGAATGTCTTCAGCTTCAGACATTTTATGATTTTTAAAATTAGTCAATTTCTTACAATTGAGTGGAATTAAGGCGTATTTGATGAACAACTTACTTCAATATCCAGGCTACATGTATGTATGTATGTATGAACCTCGCACTGAGATCACTTTTTCTCGTTACCCTCTTCGGATATAAGCTTTGAGGTGGTTCGGTTGAATGAATGTTTACGTGATTACTGCAGATAATAATAATAATAATAAATGTAATTGTAATATGACAAAAGGTAATAAGTTATAGTGGAATATATCAATTTTGAATCAATGAGACATTGTAACAGATTGTTTTTTTTTGATGTAAATTCCTTTCTAAAAGATAAAAAATAAGAGGAGGAGGAAGAAGGAGAATAGGTAATGGATGGATGTGCTGTATTGCGAGTGGGAGTGGAAGTAAGAATGGGAGTGGGAGTGGGAGTTGGTTATAAATAAAGGTTTAAATGATTTTGAAGGATTTAATGATGGTGTTCATCACCAGTACCTAAATAGTTCAACTTGTAAACGGAACCACATTCCCAACATCTACCAACCTTAGTTTCAGTTGGCTTTAACCACATAACTTCATGTGAACCAGCTGGAGAACCAGTACAACCAACATATCTGTAATCATCATATGAATCAATAATGATTGGATCAGCCAAAGTACCCTTTCTTGAAGAATCTAATGGTTCAGTTTCGAAAACTTCAACACCTTCCAATTTACCTAACAATTCAAGTCTTTCTAAACCTGTAGCTTGTTCTAAATCGGTTGGAACAGTATTTGGTTGAGCACCAGGACCAACTAAATCATATTTATCCTTAACTTCATTAAGAGATTTAGCAGTCTTGAATTCCTTTGGAGTTGATGATGCTGGAGCTGATAATCTAATGGCAGCAGATGAGAATAATCTAGTTGATTGTCTCGAAAGTCTTAAAGTTTGTCTTAACATCTATATTATATTAGGTTTAGTTAGTATTCGATCATGTATGATTGATAACGTGTTTGAGTCTAGGGATGATAGTAAGTCCAATTAGCGTAGAATATTAATTATGATGGGGGGGGGTGTATGTTCAGTAGTCTGATTAAATAAGGGTGAAACCACATGTTTGAGCTAATGACGCTTAATGATACGGTCAAAATGAGAATAACAGTACACAGTTGATAAGATTGGTTCAAATTAATGTCATCTTAGAGTGCATAGTTGAATTCAAGTGTTATCCAGCAACTACTATTTTAATACAGATGGAGATTGTAGTGATTACACTTTTGTTAAATGTGTAGATTCAGACCCGTTTTAATGATATGATGTACTTCACTTTTAACCATTGCACAATTGTTAAAGATTGGACTGTAATGTGTGATATTCATTCTATTGTTGTTGTTGCTGCTGTTATATCGATGTTTTGTTTAGAGGTGGCTGATAATGAAACACCTAGCTGAATTAGACTTCATTAATCAATGTTCTAATGCCATACGTTATCAGAATCGTAAGAATAATGTGGAAGTAAGATAACATACTTTTGATATGGTTCAAGATAAGATGTATATGTATATAAATATATGATGAATAAGGAGGTATCCTTGTTAACCAATTTAGTAGTACACCAAAATTTTCACATAGTTAAGCACAAGCACCAGGCCAGTTTGTCTGTGTCGCACTCGCTGAATTTATTGAATGGCATGATTCCATTTCTGGCCAATTAGGTTGCAAGCATTTTGTGATAGAATTGGTGTACAGGTGTTTAAAAATTTTGGAAATTTGATGGTGTATGGGTGTGTGTATATTTTGAATTTTGTTAGTCACGTGGTAGTGTACCAGGGTTTCCAGCAAGGGTTTTGATGGTGTGAGGTGGTGTGTGATACTCAGAACGCACTAAAAGTTTTATTGAGACACCAAATTTTCCATCTCATTGCTCGTAGCACTCACTCAGTCTCTCATTCACTCTCACTTACTCTCTCTGGCTAGTGGTAAGGTCTACTACAAGTTGGTTGGTTTTGTTATTTGTATTCAGTAAGATCAAGTCAACTTAATTCATAATATAGATACCATCAGTATATATATACATAAATAGGTATGTGATACTTAGAAGATACAAGATAAACTTATCATATGAATTATTGTAGATCATATATAACATAACAGTCCATAGGGAAATTATACCTTGTTATCAACTCACAGCACAAACCAATAATGGCGACATTTAAAGATTATTCAACAAACATCAATCTATCTAAGCAATTCAGGAAGATCACTAGCGTATCAAAAGTAATATAGAACATCAAAAATGGATGTGGAAATCACACATACCCCAATGATATATATCTTATATGACACCAACACTACACAATATATGATAAAAAAGTTTTTCTAAATCCAACAATGTTTATTTTAAACACTTATACTAACATTATTAAATTAATTATAATTAATTAATTCATTTTACAGTCAATATGCCAAAGAAGAGATCATCCAACGGAAGAAACAAGAAGGGTAGAGGTCACGTTAAGCCAGTTAGATGTATCAACTGTTCAAGATGTGTTCCAAAGGATAAAGCTATCAAGAGAGTCACCATCAGAAACATGGTTGAAGCTGCTGCTGTTAGAGATTTATCTGAAGCTTCAGTTTACGATGAATACCCATTACCAAAGTTATACAACAAGTTACATTACTGTGTCTCATGTGCTATTCATGCTAGAATTGTTAGAGTTAGATCTAGAACTGACAGAAGAATCAGAACTCCACCTGTTAGACAAAGATTCAATGCTGCTAAGAAGGTTTCTCCAGCTGATGCTGCCAAGAAAGCTTCTGCTTAAATAACGTTTTTCATGATATAACAATTATGAGGAAAAAAACCAAAATTTCTTACAACAAGTTTGATTACATTACATTTCTATATATAAAAATATAAAAATTATCAAATCAATTGTTGATGTTTGTTTTTTATTATAATTTCTTTGTATAAAAAAGGTCAAGAAACAAAAAAGATTTATTAAATTATATTAATATTAACATGACGTAATAGTACTAGTAATAAAAATGGTAATCTTATGTAATCGATGACATAATATAAGATAATGTAATCCAATTACATAATCGATGACGTCAGACAAAATGCCATTTTTTACAGCCAAAAATCTCAGCATTTTAATTGTGAGTGAGACAGTGAGACAGTGAGAGTGTTAGACAAAGGAGATATACTATATAGTACTATATACTACTACTACTAACTATTTACACTTATAATAACTTGCTATTACTCAATTGATTGACAATTACTCATTCAATTAATTAATTTGTTTCTGCAACGTATATTGCTACTTGTGTTTCTTTGTTATCTTCTCTTTAGTATAACTGACTATAGTTTGCCCACGCTAAAATTGACTTTTACTTCATTGCCTTTTATTACCTTCTCCCCCTCTCCCTCCATTCATCCTCTTCCCATTATTACACTACTTCACAACTTGATCCCCCAACTAACAATAAGAAGATCAATATCATAATGGAAGACTCATGGAAATTTAGCCAATGCTTTGGTGATAAAGGTGATATTGAAAATATTACAGAGGCTGACATCATATCAACGGTTGAATTTGATCATACTGGTGATTTTCTAGCTACTGGTGATAGAGGTGGAAGGGTTGTTTTATTTGAAAGAAATGAAAATAAGAAAACTTGTGAATATAGATTTTATACAGAATTTCAATCTCATGATGCTGAATTTGATTATTTAAAATCTTTAGAAATTGAAGAAAAAATAAATAAAATTAAATGGTTAAAAAGATCAAATCAATCAAATTTTTTATTATCTACAAATGATAAAACTATTAAATTATGGAAAATATTTGAAAAACAAATTAAAATGGTTTCTGAAAATAATTTAAGTGAACATCCATCAAATTCTTCAAATAATAATAATAATAATAATAGCTCATCATCATCATCATTTCATCCACATTTCTCTTCATTTCAATCAAATACAAATTTAACTTCGAATATAAATTCAAATCCATCGATACCTAATTTAAGTTCAATGTCAAAATTAAAATTACCAAGGTTAACGATGCATGATACAATAACAGCAGCACAACCTAAAAAAATCTTTGCTAATGCACATGCTTATCATATTAATTCAATTTCTGTTAATTCTGATCAAGAAACGTTTATATCATCAGATGATTTAAGAATTAATTTATGGAATTTAGGTATAGCTGATCAATCATTTAATATTGTTGATATTAAACCAGTTAATATGGAAGAATTAACAGAAGTTATTACATCTGCAGAATTTCATCCTACTGATTGTAATTTATTTATGTATTCATCATCAAAGGGTACAATAAAATTGAATGATATGAGAGTTAATTCATTATGTGATAATCATGCTAGAATTTTTGAAGAATATATGGATCCATCAAATCATAATTTCTTTACTGAAATTACATCTTCTATATCTGATGTTAAATTTTCTTCAAATGGTAGATATATTGTATCAAGAGATTATATGACTGTTAAAATTTGGGATATGGCAATGGAAACAGAACCTATAAAAACAATTAATATTCATGAACAATTAAGAGATAGATTATGTGATACTTATGAAAATGATGCAATTTTTGATAAATTTGAAGTTCAATTTAGTGGTGATAATAAATCAATAATGACTGGTTCTTATAATAATAACTTTATGATTTATCAAAATGCTGTTAATGGTAATGGTAATGGTAATAATAATCAAGATAATGATTTCGAAAAAGAAATAGTATTACAAGCTGATAAATCTGCATTCAAAGCTAAAAAATTAAATTCAAGTAAAAAGAGAAATAATGGTGCTGGTTCAGGTTCAGGATCAGGTGGAATATCAATGTTAAATAAAAATGATTTCGAAACAATTGATTTCAAGAAGTCAATCTTACATTTGAGTTGGCATCCTTTGGAAAATTCAGTTGCTATTGCTGCTACTAATAACTTATACATCTTTGCTGCTTTTTAAGTTAAATTAAGTTAAGTTGAATATTTGAATTGTTTTTAAGTCTTTACTTTACTTTATTTTGTTATACTTTATTTTTTTGTTAATCATAATGCTAGTCAGTCAATCATTGCTTCAATTTTGTTGAATCTGTTTTTATTTTTTTTTTTACTTCTAGTTGGGAACCCCACAATTATTATCCATTACCATCACCATTTTATGTTTTTTTATTCAATTTGTTCATTTTTTATTTTCAAATTATTCATTCATCTGTTGTGTTTGTTTACGTACGTATCTGTTTTATCTTTGTTTTGTTATTTGTTTTTTCAAATTTTGTTCTCATCCCTTTTTAATATTCTCATTTTTATTCTATCCACGTTTATAACTCAATTCATTTGTTTTATGTTATTTTGCCAGTTACTACAATTATTACTATTATTACTATTATTATTATTAATACTATTACTTTTTGACTTCAATTTATGGTGATGTGTTAGATATTCTTATGTCTTTTGTGAATTAGGGATTTGACTGTTTTTGAGGACTTGTTCTACTTGTTTGTTTGTTTGTTTGTTTGTTCTTTTGCCAATATATAATGATGATTTTCGTAACTTAGTAACTTAGTAAGCTAGTAACCTAGTATGTAACCTAGCTATTAATCTTGATAGATATCTGCTATAATATAATACACTCTACGATCGATTGTACATTTTGAAGTTTTAACAATATATAAATAATAAGTAGTTGTAATAATAATAATAATAATAATATAAAAGAAAATGCCTAAAGATGGAAAGAGAGAAAGATAGAAAGTAGAGAAACGCAAAAGGGAGAAGTTAAAATAGAGTAGAATAAATTGAAAATACGAAAAATGAATGATTTCAAAAAGTTGAAGATGAAAGGATATACAAATATAATGAACCATTATATATGAATTTATTGTCTTAAATTGTTAATTCATGATTGTTAATGTGAATATAGGTACTATTTCAAAAATTACCACAATGAATGAAAGTAAAATGAACAATTTGAAAAAACAATTTTTGATGATATTACTTTGAGATATTGTGATAGCTGATTATACTGTGACAATCAATCAATACACTTCATTATTCTTGATAAATTCTTAATTCTTATTTTTTCATTTAGTTTATTCTAAATTAATTCTCCAATTTTGCTAATTTTATTAATCTAATAATCTTTAACGTGTCTGTTAACATCAGGATTCCAGAATAGAGTCTTGTCTCCATCACCCCAGAAGAAGTCAACTTTTCTAACGTTTTGGTATGGGTAAGCAGCAGGCCATTCTTCATCTGTTAAATGTCTGGTATGCTTTCTGTGTTCAGCATGTTCAGCTTCAACGAAGTAAGTGTTGACGGCAGCTAATAAGATAGCTGGAGCAGCAACAAAGTAAGTAACTTTTTTCCACATGGCAGTAGTACCTTTAGCATGATGGTGAACAGCTTCTTGATGTTCAAGGAAAGCTTTCTTCTTAGCTGGATCAGCTGGCTTGAATGCTGGTCCTTCTAATTTAGCTAAATGAGCAGCATCTTGGTGAGAAGCAGCATGAGAGTTGAATCTTCTACCAACGAATTGTAATTGTCTTCTTGAGAATTGTCTTAACATTGTTGTTGTTGTTGTTGCGATATAATGCGATGCGATGCGTTAATCTACTAGTATTTTAATGTATGTTTAATTATATTAAGGTAATAAAATATACTATAACCGTCAATTGAACACACCGACCGGTAAACACACCACCCACCCACTAACCAGCACCACGTACTGTGAGATACAAAATCGCCTGACGGCGGGGCACGCAAAAGCAAAAAAAATTTGACTGAGTGACAGAGAGTGGATTTACGCGGCTCTGATTGGCCGTTAGTTTAGTTAGACTTAACAATTACGTGCTTACCTCACCTGCTGACTCAGCTGTCTTACTTTTATAATACCGTTCTGCTATCTCTTTCTCAACTATATGAGTACCATCCAATTGATTACCTATAGTGAACCATCCAGGCCTTGTATTATGTTGTCTACCAAATATCTCCAATTTTCGAACCCTAGGACCAACCAATCTGTCAACTATACCATAAATCTCATCAGGTTTCCTTGAAGTTTCTCTTGTAGATGAGATCAAAATTTGAGGATCCATATGTTTATTTAGCCATTTGGGTTCACCTTTCATTCCAACCAATAAATGCTCTTTTGAATGGTTCAACCAGTGTCCTGTTCTACCAGTACTGATTGTTCTAATCAATTGATTGGTTTTCACCCAAGTGAGTTGATTCTTAACATCATATCCCCATTTTTTCAAGAAATCACGACCAGTTTCAATGGTTCTACCAGTAACCCAAAGTAAAAATAATCCATCTTGTTGTAGTAAATCCATTCTCATTGATAAAAGATCCGAATCTGTTAATGATGAATAGTTCAAATTCATATGGATAGTCCAACTTGGATCTGCAATTATGACTGCAAAGTTATTACCTAAAATAGAAAAATCTAGTTTTGTAACATCACAATTGATCCATTGAGCTGGAAGTTCAGGTCTACTATAAGGAGAAGTGATTTCACCTCTAGTATAGTCCGAAATTTTTAAAGATAACTCAACATTATCATTATGGTTTATAACATCCTCTGAAGGAACTTGATTCTGTGGCATTAATTGACCATAGTGAACATATCGACAAGAATGCATCTTATGACATGTATCCAAATATGAACAGTCACCAAGGCTGGAATCAGTTTGTGGTTGAATGATTGGTATGAAATGGATCTTATCATTAACGCATTTCGAAAGTTTTGTATATATGGGATTATTAGGATTGAATTTAACTCTTGTACTTAATGCTGAAACATCTAATTTGCAATAGTTTGTTTCCCTATCGAAAGAGATCAGTGAAATCAATGCTTGAGCATGTTGGTTATCCTCACAACAGTCATAAAACAATACAACTGGAGTTCTCATTTTAGCCTTTTCTCTGCTAAGAATATTTGAGCCAGCTGTTAATGATAGTAAACATTCTAGCTGATTCAATCGTTTAGATCTCGAGGTTGTTGTATAGATATCATCAATTGATTCAGGGATCAACTCTTTATGTACTGTAACCCTATTTGGAGTTCCTTTAGCTGTAATTTCAGTATTGGTCTCCGATGGGCAGTCAATCAGATTCATTAGAAGATTTAGTTGCTTGTCCTTTTCTTTGGGAATTGCTTGCTGGGAAGCTCTTTTAACACTGTTCTTTGACTTTTCCGATGACTTCTTCGAGGTAGTATTACTACCACTAGTTTTTTTCTTCAACCGTTGGGTTATTAAAGCTAAAGCTAAACGGTTGATATAAGTGATTGAATTGAAACATTTAAATGGATCCTCATAAGTTAGATGCAAAGCGTCGGGTGGTTTGCAGCAAAGAGCATTACCATTGCAAATCTCATTGAGAGAATTAAGACATTTGATGAACTGTAACCAAGACACTTTGTCCTTGCCTTTACTTTGGCTGGAGGCCACAAAACAAAAATAAATTTCGCTTATTGATCCATCAATAGGAGATTCAGTTAAAAGATCGTTCCATTCAGACAAGAACTTCAACACTTCCGCTGTCTTCTTGTCCATCCTTACTTGTTGTATATATCACCACTATAAGAAAGAAACTAGACCCTGTGAACAAGAAGTGTAACGTTGAAATGTGCCCTCTCAAGATCAAAGACTCCCCTTTTTTGATTCACTTTTAAACACGAATCGACGCGTCGACGCGCCGATCGACGCAACGCTAAAAGAAAATTGGTCTTTGTTTACTTTCGCGCCTTTTCTCACAGTTGAAACGAGATCAAAACACACACCAAACTGACAAGACCTACAGTTAATTGATCAGTCGTCTATGAGTTTGGAGTAACAAAGAGCGTACTATCACATCGACACAGTTCCAGTTTCATCATCATACTATTATTGAGTTACTTTTTTTTTTCTTTCGGTACTCGCTGATATTACAAGAACAACATCAATAATCACAACATCCAATACTAAATAGATCCAAACAAGACACCATAATTTACCTAACATGAGTGTTAACTCAAGAGCAAGTCAGCAGGTGTCTGCTGAAGCTCATGCAGAATACGATGCTTGGATTCGTCTGGCAACGGATAACAAGATTAATGCCACAAACACTTGGAGTGCCGGTTTGATTGACTATTTTCATGACTTGTCTATATTTCGAGAAGGAGACAGTATCAATTTTCAAAAGGCTTCCGCTACGTTGGATGGTTGTATCAAGATTTATGCATCCAGAATTGACTCAGCTGCCACAGATACCGGACGACTACTATCTGGTCTAAGTGCTCGTGGAGAAAAGACGAATATAGATAATGAAGATGAAAACGAAGAAGAAGAAGAAGATGGAGAAGATGACGATGATGACGAATCAAATAAGACTACAGCTAAGAAAACATCAAAATCTAGACCCAAAGCCATAAGAACTCTAGCGAAAGGTTTTGAAACGGTACGGGTGAAAGAAGTTGATAAGGAATTATATGTTGACCCGATTTTCAAAAAGGCTTTGACTGATTTTGATGAAGGTGGTGCTAAAAGTTTGTTAACTAATATGTTGAAGATGAACGCCGATGGTCGTGTCGTTTTTGAGACCCGAGACACATCAACGGATTCAAGCAATATTGATGACAACGAAAGCCCGAGGGATGAAGAGTCAGAAATAAATACGTCCAAAAACGAGAATGAAGCACAACCCACATTGGATATATCAAAGCTTGGCCGTTTTATGACCATGACCATAACAACTGACGAACTTAAGGTTTGCCCCTCATTAGAACAATTGGAAGGTGTTGTTAATAACGGAGAGAGTACTGCTTCCTTACTTGAACAAATCGAGCAAATCGATACGAGTTCAGCTTTGGTTTTCCATGCTAACGATGATTTCGATTTTGGAGGTGATGATTATGAAGATGATAATAATGATGAAAATCTAGATGATAAACAGAACGCTGAAGAATCAAGAGCAAACCGTACACAGTATTCCTTGTTTTTGGACGGTGTGGAAGACCCTGAACAATCAGGCCCAAACATGACCTTGACTAGATTGTTTGATGAGAGTTTTGTGACAGGAATAGCAGATGAATATGATGAAGAAGGAGGTAGAGAAATAGCAGATTATTTCGATGTGATGTCAAAACAGAATTGGAGAGGTCCTGAGCATTGGAAGATCAATTTGGCAAAGAAAGTTTTACAAAGTAATAGTAAAGTGGATGACGGCTTCAACACGGGAGAGACAAAAGAAGGTTCCAATGCGAAACCCTCAATTGATTCAAATGAACTTTCGATTCCAAAAAAGAATCGATTTATCATCGACTTTATTGATGATGGTAATGACATAACGGAAGATGAATTGTTTCAACCCGCCAAACTGGAAAATAGAATTTTAATGCCTGAAAAGGACAGAGGGGTTCATCCAACTTCAAACACATTACCTGAAGATTTACAATTTACGACCAAGAGGCTAGTTTACCTAAATATCAAGCCAGAACAGAAAATCAAATCTATCTTAACCAAAAGAAAAAGAAATCTAATTCAAGGAAGTCGTTCTGAGGATGATAATAATATCGTTGCAGATGCTGACTTCTTTGCAGAATCATATAAGGATCAAGAAAGGGCCCACTCTTCAGCCTTGGATGATGATTTCGTTATCGATAACTTTGAAAACCCAAACTATGGACATGATGATGATGATGATGATGATGATGATGACTACAATAATAACGATTATCAAAGTTCGCAGTTAGGTAGCCAGCAAGATAATATCTTTTCACAAACGGGTAAGAAGAAGAGTGGTTCTTTGAATTATGCTAGAGTTGCAAAGCGAGTGAATGTGAAGTTACTCAAAGACAATCTTTGGGACGAACTGGAGACGGTAACGTTGAGCAATAAACGTCCATTATCGGATTTGGATAATGAGGATAAAGAGAATCAAGAAAATCAAGCCAATTGGAATTCAAGCAGTAATGAAGAGCCTGAAAAAGGTAAGGAGGATGCCAAAGAGATCAAATTTACTGAACTTGTTAATGGTGTTGGTCAGAAGTATTCTAAAGAGATGAAAGCTGAACTATCTACAAGTTTCTGCTTTATTTGTATGTTACATTTGGCGAATGAACATGGATTCTCTATTGAAGGTAACGGTGATTATAGTGATTTGATCATCAAACGATAATAAAAAAAATCACACTTAGGTAATATGTAAATTATGAATTGTATAATATGAAATTGGAAAATTAGACAAATGATTGTACTGTACGTTGATGAAATGTAAAACTTCTTTCTTCAAAGGGGTGTAAATCTAAAAAATTAATTGTATAAATGCATTAAAGGGTCTGTTTAAAACAGGGGGAGAAATACAAAAAGCAAATTGGAAAAACGACAATAAATAAATAATGCTGTTTTGATTGTTGGCAAAACAACAGAGATGAAAAAACTAAATGATGTACTATACATGAACTTAAACCTCAACTATGGAAACATAGGATGCAAGTAGCTTACCATTCTTGGGCAATAACACCGTATTTTGATTTCTTTGTACCCTTGACAGGAACAATCAATTTCGAACCACCTTCTAAGAATGAGAATTTATCTCTTCTCATTTCTTCATAAGCGTTAATGAATTCTTCTTTCTTCAAAGTGATTCCAATATCATCTAAACCATTGATTAAACAATGTTTTCTGAAATCTTCAACATCGAATTTCTCAACTAAAATCTCACCATCTGGTCCTAGAATTTGTTGGTTTGGTAAATCGATTGTAATTTGTTTTTGAGCAACAGCCAATGGATAAATCTTAGATAAGATGATTTCTTGAGGAACTCTAATTGGTAGTAAACCATTCTTGAAAGAGTTGTTATAGAAAATATCACCGAAAGAAGGAGCAATAATGGATCTGATACCAAAATCTTTCAATGCCCATGGAGCATGTTCTCTAGAGGAACCACAACCAAAGTTATCACCAGTAACACACAAAATTTGAGCTTCAGTGAATGGTTCAACGTTCAAGACGAAATCAGTTGGGATATCTTTTCCATTAGCATCTTGAGTGAATCTAGCATCATAGAATAAACCAGCCTTTAAACCGGTTCTCTTGATAGTCTTTAAGAATTGTTTTGGAATGATGGCATCGGTATCAACATTGGCTCTGTCTAATGGAGCAGCAATAGAAGTCAATTTGATGAACTTTTGCATACCCATAGCAGTAGTTGGAGCATCAACAGGAGCGGTTTCCTTGATTAGATGATCGGATGGTGGGATATCATTGATTTCATCTTCCAATTTTTCATCCTTTGATTCACCTGGTTGTAATGGTTCTTTTTCATGTTCATAAACAGCTTCTTGTAGTTTCTTAGATTCTTCTTCAGATCCAATTTGAATCTTTGGTTGAGAAATATCATCGTTGATTTTGAATTCTCTGATATCTGTGAATTTACCAACAATGGCAGCAGCTGCAGCCATAGCTGGTGACATTAAGTGAGTTCTTGATAAAGCACCTTGTCTACCAACAAAGTTTCTGTTGGAAGTAGAAGCACATCTTTCTTGTGGGTTCAAGATATCTGGGTTCATACCTAGACACATAGAACAACCAGCTTCTCTCCATTCGAAACCAGCAGCTATGAAAATCTTATCAAGACCTTCACTTTCAGCTTGTTGTTTAACTAAACCGGAACCTGGAACAATCAAAGCAAGTTTAACATTTGGGGCAATCTTATGTCCTCTAACAACTTTAGCTGCAGCTCTCAAATCTTCAATACGAGAATTGGTACATGAACCAATGAAAACCTTGTCAATTGAGATTTCAGTCAATGGAGTGTTTGGAACTAAGCCCATATATTTCAAAGCAGCTTCAACACCACTTTTGATAATTGGATCACTGAAGTCAGCTGGATTTGGTACTTTACCAGTAATTGGTAAAGCATCTTGTGGAGAATTACCCCAAGTAATGGTTGGGACAATATCTGAAGCTTTGATGGTGATATCATAATCCCATTTAGCACCTTCATCAGATTTTAGTGTTTTCCAGTATGCAACAGCTTTCTCCCATTCGTCACCAGATGGGGCCAATGGTCTACCTTTAATATAATTGAAAGTGTTTTCATCAGGTTGAATCATACCAGCTCTGGCACCAGCTTCAATAGCCATGTTACAGATGGACATTCTAGCTTCCATAGATAAATCACGGATGGCTTTACCAGCAAATTCAATGACACAACCAGTACCACCAGCAGTACCAATGATACCAATAACGTGCAAAACTAAATCTTTGGAAGTGATACCTTCATTCAATTCACCATCAATGGTAATTCTCATGTTTTTAGATTTGGCTTGAATCAAAGTTTGAGTAGCTAAGACATGCTCAACTTCAGAAGTACCGATACCAAAAGCTAAGGCACCGAAAGCACCATGTGTGGAGGTGTGAGAATCACCACAGACGACTGTAGTACCAGGTAAAGTAAAACCTTGTTCAGGACCAACAACGTGAACAATACCTTGTCTTTCATCAGTCATACCGAAATATGTAACATCAAAATCTCTAACATTATCTTCAAGGGTTTGAACTTGTAATCTAGAATCTTTAACAGTGATGAAAGTATCAAGTGATTTGAAATTAGCTCTTGACTCTGTTGGAATATTGTGATCCACAGTGGCTAAAGTACAATCAGTTCTTCTAACTTTTCTACCAGCATCTTTTAAACCTTCAAAAGCTTGAGGGGAAGTGACTTCATGCACTAAATGTCTATCAATGTAAATTAAGTAAGATCCAGATTCATCTTGGTGAACAATGTGGTCTCTGAAGACCTTGTCGTATAGTGTACTAGGTTGCGATGTTGTTTCAGATGGCATCTTTGAAATGTGTTTTCAACAACAAACTATTGTATAAATTACTGCTTTCTACTCAAAATTAGATAAAGATCAAAAAGTATTATAAACTAAGTGGACACACCCCAGCTTATATTGAAACGGAGAATTTTAAAGTGTCAGTCATAGACGCCGGTACCGGGATCCCGTCGATGCCCGTCACCGGGCCGCTTTCACCGGCCAATCATGTGGCGCTTCAAGGTCAGAAACTAATGATGACATCAGCAATTACATACAGGATTGCGCAAAGTATTTTATAATAAAGACAACTTATAATTGACTAACTATACTGATATTATCTAAGCTTTCTACTAGCGAGATGAGCAGCCCCTATTAATCCGAATGAGAGTAAACTGAACTCAACACTCTTCAAAATCATGCGTTGTCTCTTTTCAGTGCGAATAGCTTTTGAATAATTGATATCAGATCTGAACGAGACCATCGTATAAAGTGGTATCCAGTACTGTGGCACACACTTACCTAATATGTAATCAAGCTTCTTTCTCAACAGATATAATGACGAGGTCACTTTTGTAGACATCTCATTGTAGTTATCCAAAGCGAGTTTCAAAATGGCTTTCAAATCTTCTGCTCTATCAGAAGAGTAACTTTCAAAAGCTCTCTTTCTACTATTGTGGTAAACATCCATCAATTCTAGTAAGATTCTAACATCCTCAAATCCACAATTCATACCTTGACCATAAAATGGAACCATTGAATGTGCAGCATCACCTATAATGATACACTTATCTTCATAATGATACTGATTGCAATTCACCTGCATTAATGAACCTTTTGGATAGCTCATGAAGCATTCAACAATTTTTTCCATACCAATCAACTCAACGGCATCAGGAAAACTATTTATGAAAAGTTCCTGAATCTTTTCACGAGTGTTGAGAGATTCTGTGAATTTCCAAGGTCCAAAGAAAGTAGATGTGAATGATCCGTCACTATTTGGCAAGGCAATTAACATGAAGTTTTTTCTTGGCCAGATATGTAAATGGTTTGGATCGATTGAAAAAGTGTTGTTCTCTCCCGGAGGAATGTATAGTTCAAGGTAGCACATATCGATGAATTCTTGACTATAATTCATTCTAATATTCTTTTGCAAAAATTGTCTAACTTGAGAGAAAGAACCATCTGCACCAATAACAAAGTCAAAGTGCGATTTCAACTCATCACCATTTGAACTTGTGATAACAGTAGCTCCAATACCACTCAAATCTAAACTAACCAGTTTATTTTCAAACTTTGTTTCAATCTCAAGCCCACTGTTCTTGGAATTAAACGAGTCAATCTCATTCAACAAGTTATCATTTAGTTTGGATCTATCAATGGAATTTATACTCTCACCAAACAAACCATATATTTGACTCTCTTGATTCCCTTGCAAATCATGTATCATCCGACCATACATAGGAATAACACCATCCAGAACCCTTTTAGCCATATCTTCATCGACATACTTCATGGCATCAATACCACGTTCACTCACCGCAAGATTAATCGATCTTAAATTTGTTTTCCCCTTGTTTTGTAATCTAGGGTCGGGCCTAAGTTCAAACAAGGTCACTTTATATCCTTGATGGGCTAAACCTAAAGCCATCAAAGACCCAACTAGACCTGCTCCAATCACAGCAACTGTCTCAGGCATGATATTAACTTCTTGTATATTCTTCAACCTAACGTAACACTTGATGCTAGTATACTTAGACTTAGTGAAAACGCAAATGTGGTGAGATGTATATCATCGTCATCTCATCTCACCATTTTTCTCCACGCTCTTCGGAACTCGACCGTTACTTGAAAATTTACACCGCCTCGGAATTTTCCAGTTTACAATTTCTATTCGAACAAGATAGTATATTAAAAAGTAGATGAAACAAGTGTGAAAAAAACAAAAACATATATTAAAATCAATATGACTTGAGTTCTTTACCCATACGAGTAATACATGTGATATCCAAGATTAACGCAGAACATCTCTCAAATAACTTCCCAATTTCTCAGCACCATTCTCCAAAGCACCCTTGATAGCGTTCATATCTTCACCCAAATATTTTTCAGCATATTCCATAATCTTCTCAAGCTCATCACCATTAGCAGAGCCGGATCTGTTTGGCATACCACCAGCACCATTTTCTTCACCACCATAGTATTGAGATGAGGAGATAGAGGATGCACCTGTGAATGCTTGTAATTTACTTCTTGCTTCCTGTGCTTGTGCTTCGTCGTATGAACCAACTCCATAGTATTGATCTGAAGAGATACCCTTTTGATTACCAAATCTCTTCTCAACATCACCAGAATAATCAATTTCAGCATATTTCTTTTGAGTTGGTTGTTCAGCAGCTGCAGTAACATTAGTCATACCGAAACCTAACTTGGCAAACGTCTGAGGTTTTTCTGCTTTTGGTGCAGACAATTTAGTTTGTGTGACTGAAGGCTGTCTCGATGATGATGTTGATGTCAACTCTGTCTTTGGTTGTAAAAAGTTATCCAAGCTGCTCAAAGCTTCTTCCTTAGCAGGGTTATAACCCAACACTTTAGCTTCTTCTTCTTCTTCTTGTGCTTTCTTTTCAAAATCATCAAAGTCTATATCAGCAGCTTGAACCTTTTTGGCACCTAACTTGGCTCTACTTCTGCTTCCACCACCTAAAATATTCTTCTTAGCAGATGAAGAAGTTTTCATTGTTGAAGATTTCGTTATAGTTCTTGGTTTAGGAGCAAGTAATGTATTTCCTGTAGGTTCAGGAGTAGTTGACTTATTCAATGGTGTGATAGGTCTTGAACCTAATGGGGATGGAGTAGTAGATGGCTTATCCCACTTACTGAAGAAATTGTCTTCTGCAGTTGATGAACTTTCTTCAGATGCGTCTTCTTCAGAACCATCATCCCATTCAAGAACATTAGGATGGTTTTTGGCGTCAAGCAAAGCTTTTTTTTCCAATTTTTCTTTATAAGTTGAGGCAGCACTAGAACCATATTTTTCTTGTGGTTGTCTTGTAAGAGTGGATGATCCACCATTTTTCACTAAATAATCTTTCAGTTTGTTGTTACCACCACATTTCATTGATCTTAGTTGTTTATAAGTCCATTTAGTGTCCAAAACAGATGATTTGACAAAAGAAATGTGAACACCAAGATTTCTATGGATGGCACTACAGTTCAGACACAAAAAGATACCAAATGGAATGGAGGTCCAAGTTGGATTTTTAGTGGCACAATCAAAACATTGCTTGTTAGAAGGATGTCTTTGAAGCTTGGTGAAGATCGATTTGATCTCATCCTTTGTTGCAAACTCGTCACTTGACATTGATTGAATGTTGATCTAAATGCTTCAGTGATTGTATATATATATATTGACAGTTCAAAATCAAAATAGGAAAGTGCAACAACGAGCTTGAAACTGTCTTTATTTGTTTCGCTGTTTTCTTTCTTTCGAATCGTGTCGCTTTACAGTGTTTGCCGGTGCAAAGATGTTTAACAAGAAACCGGGCAGTCACTTTGATTGCATCAGACAATGTACAATACTGACGGGTACTTATCTGGGGTGTGTCTCAGACTTGACAAGTCGGTGTTGTCCATCTTCTCTCTTGTACTTACCCACTCGTTGTGTCTATGCAATTGAAATGAACGTCACTGTGCAGAAAGCTGCAATACCCAGTAGTGTCACCACTGAAAATAATTACACGAGGTTGCATAGTACTGCTGTTATACCTAGGAAGCGGTTGCTTGATGAAGACGATAGAGATGAAGATGTTTATCCTGGTGATGGTGAGCTATATCGTCAACTTGAGGTTGACGCAGCTAATAGGGAAACACATCAATCAAATTTTGATCAAGCGATAAAATTGGCCACGGATAATAAGATCAACTCAAATAATACTTGGAACATTGCATTGATTGATTATTTCCATGATATGAATTTACTAAAAAGTATAGATGGGTCTTCAATCAACTTTCAAAAAGCTGGAGCTACATTAGATGGATGTGTGAAAGTTTGGACACATAGAATTGATTCAGTTGCTAGTGAGACTGGTAAACTATTATCTGGCCTTGGTACGAAGAAAGATCGTGCGAATGCCGCTGAAGAAGATGAAAGTGATATTGATAGCGATGAAGACTACACCCAAACAAAAACTAGAAAGAGAGCTAAAGCAAGACCAAGGGTCAATATAAAAGAAAGCTTTGATAGCAGTTTTCAGCTGAAACAATTTGAAAAAGAACTAAACATTGATCCTGTATTCAAGAAAACATTAGCCGATTTCGATGAGGGCGGTGCAAAATCTCTACTACTTAACTCTTTATCACAGGATGTCACTGGCCGGATTGTTTTTGATGATTCCGTTACATCAACTTGTGTTGGCTCCGCTGATGGGGCTGTTGATGGATCTGACATTGCGCAAAAAGAATTAACCACAGACGCTGAAAAGAATGAGACTAACAAGAATCTAAGTCTTAAAATTGCATATATGAAGAATCCATGTGAAGGGATTGATGACTTAATGGTGAGTAGTGGATTGAGACAAGTTCAAGCTGTTCTCTTTGACTTTCAGGATGCTACGACTAAAGAATTTGTTGAAAATTTACTTCATCAGGATGCTGATAATGTTTTTGATCGTGATATATCGGGTATGGTTGATCAAATTGGTCATGATGATAACTTTGAGGTATTTGGATCTGATATGAATAACAATGATTTTAATGATGATATGGATGGTCCCGCTACACCAAAACTGTTTGAGGATCAAGAAGGCGATCGTGATGGGGAGGTGGATGACGAGGAGGAGGAGGAGGAGGAGAAGGAGGATGACGATGGGGAAGAGTCCGATGGAGGAGTGTTAAACCGCAAAGTTCTGAGTTATTTCGACAATAACACCAATAAGGCTTGGAGGGGTCCTCTCCATTGGAAAGTGAATCTTATACAGAAGTCTTATGCTGAAAATCAATTCTCTGAAGCTCGTTTGAAAGCAAAAAAATCTCAGGCCAGTGAACTCGAAAATCAAGATGAAGTTAAGAAAGAAGATGTGGAAACGCAGGATATCAAGTTGATAGTAAAATCTAATAACTTCAAAGTTAATTTTTTGTCAGACGACGAGGATGAAACTGAGGATCAACTATTCAAGCCTGGAAATTCTCGAGCCATGGATATTGCAAAAAGCAGTAGATCTGCTAAATCGTCGTCTACATTACCCGATGATTATCACTGGTCTTCCGAGAAACTAATCAAATCGTTCTTAAGGCCAAATGAAGAACTACAGTTGTTTCAAAGAAGAAAAAAATTAAAGAAAACTAAGGAGGCGACACCTGTCGTTGATGAAGAGTTCTTTGCGCAAAATTATGGAGGACAAAACCCAGAAAATGGCCTAGACCATGACTTTAGTATTAATCACGATAATGATGACCCATTGCAATTACCATCCGAATCCCAAACGCAGTCAGCACCAATGGATGACGAATATGATGATTATGAGTTTTCAGCTGTTGACTTCGACTCTCAACCAGCTTCCAAAACCTTATATGCCCAAAGGAAAGAAAGTCAATTGAAATATGCTAAAACGGCAAAGAAGGTCGATGTTGGATTGTTAAAGAGTAGATTATGGGAATCAACGGTTGGAAGATCTGCGGTACAAATGAGAGAGTCACATATGGATGCGGACGTTGCTGATCCTCTCAAAATTGATGTCCGTCTGGTTGATGTTGCTAAAGACGTTGGCAGTAAATATGAAGGAGGACGTAGGAGAGATTTGTCCACTTCGTTTATCTTCATTTGCATGTTGCATCTGGCTAATGAGCATGATTTGGTAATTGAAAGCAACGAGGACTACACTGACTTGACAATTACTGGTGTAGCTGGATAAAAAAAAATTTCTCTCTTCTCCTTAGTGTTTGCTCTCTGTTTTTGATTCTATTTCGTTTTCTGTTTTTATTTTTCAATTTTCATGGTATAAATAAACTTTGCTTGTCAATGAGAACCGACCCTTACGAGACCCCTATATACCCTTCTATACGATGCGCTTATCAATATTTGCAAATTAAATTCATTCAGTTAAATATTTAACCCTATATGTATATATACTAAGAGCTAGTCACTATCATCATTAGATTCTTCATCTTCATCTTCATCATAGTCGTCATAGTCATCGTAATTTCTATCATGGTAGTCTTCATCACCATCTTCATTTTGATCAACGTAGTGGTCTGGCTCTTCACCTTCAAATTGCCCATCATCAAACGATGGGTTTTCTTCTTCTAGTTCCTCCTCTTCTTGTTCCTCTTCACTATTTTCATCATCATCATCATCATCAACATTTGCCAAAAGTTTTCCCCTTGCGTAATATTGTTCCTTCAAAATACTGTTGATTTGGACTAGGTAGGACTGCAAAGCATATCTTAATGTGACCAAACACCATAAAAGTAAGACAACAGATTGACTCTTGTTCAAACAGAACTCAGTAAGATTACTGCTCTTTTCAGGATTGAACAGAATCTCAGTCTTTGCAGTGAATGGTTCGTTTCTAAAATACTTGTAAATGCATTTCATAGACCCAAAAGCAACTTGTAACATGAACGGTTGCACTGAAAGAGGAGCGTATTTACATAGCTCCCTCAAACTTCTCTCACGACGATCTCTAATCAAATCAATAACTCTCATATCCTTCAAAAATGCCAAAATGAGCATGAACATCGTGTTGAGAGTGATACTGAGCGCAAAGAATAAAGGTTTGATCAATGTAGTATATTCAGGGAAGGTCGCTCCTGTCAGTTCACACAAGTCTCTCAATGGAAGTTCTATGAAGAGGACACAGATATACAAAAACATCAATGGATGCAAAAGTGGTATTGTAACATACAAGAATCCACGTATAATGCTGGTCAAGTTTCTAACTAGCTGCTGTTCTTCAACAACCTTTAAAATAAACACGGAAAGCCTATTGACAAAAGATTTTTGAACTTCTTCGTTTTCAGCTTGTAAAGTATGATCAATTTCATCATTATTAAGATTGGTATCATCTTCGTCAGTATCTTCATCATCCTCTTCATCAAGATTAATCGTGGCTGCTTCTCTTTCTAATTTATCAATGTAAAGCTTGATTAAGTGTTGCAAAATGAAGCTACCGACAAGCAATGACACGGCATCTAGCTGGAATGGCTCAACCGAATAATAAGTAAAACCTGTAGTCAAACTTAGTGCAATAGTTGAAGATTTTCCTAGTAACAAGAGAGACAAGTAGATCACCGTGGTAAAGAATAACGCAAACATCCAAAGCATTCCCAAGAACACATACACTCTCAATTTGAATTGAGGAGGTCTGTAAACAATAGTATACGATGTGATTTTAACAAGCTCTTCATCTCCGTATGGATTGATTCTATCTTCATTGCTTTCAACTTCTGTGATCGGTTGTAATAACTTGTCATTTTTGGTAACAGGCACAAATAATTTCTTGATGAAGGATCTTGAAACATTATCATCATCTGGGGCTCTCACAAAGGTACCATCTGGGACAAAACAGCAGTTCACTTCAAGATTATTCTTGAAAAATTCTTTTGTTTTGGATGATGGAACTGGTCTAGAATAATCTGGCTCCTCTCTTGAAAATCTACAAAAAATGTTTCTGTAGACAACGTATCCTCTCTCTTTCAATACGTCATCTCCCAAAATGAATGATGATAATCTCAGTTTAGAGCATGAGACTTTGAAAGCCCATCTCCAACAACTTCTAAATGCAAGGGTTGACGTCTTGTTTGACATGGCTTTGAAAAATACATACATAAGAACAATCAAACAAGTAAATTCAACAGGTAAGATCTTCACAGGTGAGTAATATCTCACACTCCAAGTTACTAATGCAAACTCAAGTGCAATATATGCTGTATAAACAATGAAGGAGAGAGAGATCCGCGATAGCTGTAATCCAAATGGCTTCATTAAAGCGTCATGTATCAATCTAACATTAGGATCATCTGGTGATCTGATGAAAAATAGAACACCTTTTCTCAAGATTTGTGCTCTTGCCATACTAGCAAAAGTTGCAAACAAGTACATGAATGCAGTACCAATGATCAATTGAAAAGCACAGAATGGTAGATTGCCAATACCCCATACCGATGATACTAGCAAATGATCTCCTGTTTTATCAAATATAGGAGCTAAAACGAAATCCAGTTGGTAGCCACAGAATATTGGGAATACAACCAGTTCAATTGCAAAAATACAGAAAACTTTTAATGTACTAACGATTGTCAACAAGAAAACATACAAGACACGGTAACCCCCTTCAAGTGGGTTTGCGGCAGAGCAACCGGACTCCATCTTTTGCATCAATAGAAGAACGCAACATAGCAAGAATATGTAACCAAGAGATAACACAACAAGTCTTTCAACCAAGTTTGCCTGAGGAGTCCAGTGATTTATGTTGGTATAAATGGTATCCACAGGAATTAAAAAGTTCTCTTTGAAAAGTTCTCCAATTTTGGCAAAAAATGTGACTGAGCCCAAACAACTGGAAACAAAGTCAACTGCAAACTTTAATGAGATTATAGCTTTATTGTAAGATTCAAACGCTGATAAGTTGACAACTGTCCACCAATATGCAATGGAACTACATGCAATGATAGTGTTGAGAGCTAGCATACTTATTAATGATGGCAAGAAGTAAAATGTACCCAATGTTGCAACAACAATCAGATCTGCAAGTGCCGCAATCTTTAAAGGTAAGAGTGGATTCATGGTGAATTCAAGCAAGACATTTTCGTTAGCACGCTCATTATTCGGTCTTTGAACCCCAGGGGCTGGAACAGCTGCAACAGGTGCTGGGTTGACACGTGCAGGTGCCACTGGTGGTTGAGCAAGTTGTTGTCGTAGTTGTTGTTGCTGTTGTCTATCGTTGATACGCTGCTGGTGTAATTGCATTACTCTTTCTGCATGCCTTCTAAAGCCTTCGTTTTCTTGTACAGCAACATTCAGCACATCAATCTGGTTATTAACATCGTTGACTATCTCGCGTCCTTCGTCTTGCATTCTTTCCATAAGTTCTCGTCTCTCCATTCTTTCCTCATGAAAGCCTCTCAAAAGAGGGTCTTCAGCAGGATCGTAATCACTTTCATCACTATCAGGTGGTCCACGCAAGATGTTCTCACGGTCGTTATTTTGCATATCCCTTCTAAAAATGTCCTCAGCAAGATCAATATGCAAATTGTTGCCAGCATTATCAGGCGGAGCACCGACAAAAGGATCAATAAGATCTCCTTGAAGTTGAGCTGCAATCGCTTCAGCTTCATCTACATTATCCAAAAGCCTAAACAATCGTTTAAGTCTTGGCTCCGGCCCAATCTTCTTGTGAACAATTTTGGTAAATCCTTCATCTTTAGTAACTGATTCGTGAAGTGCAATGAAGAAACCAAAGCAAATCATTGAACAGCCCAAAACTTGTAAGCCTGTAGTATATGTCACTAGGAAAAATATATCGTAGTTGGCAAATCTGAATAAAGAACCATCAACTTTACTTTCACCGAATAGCAATGAACCCCAAATACTTTCGTGAGGAATAGGACATCCCAATAGCCAAGTAAATACTCTGAGAGTAAACATTGTGAATATGGGTATTTGAAATATGACAAAGATCATAACCAATATACCGATCAATAGTTTATAAAGAAGATCATAAATTTGATCCGCAATCTTGCGCAATATTAGCTTCATTGGAAGTTTGTCAGGGACGTTGGCATCATATAGAGTCTTGAATGTATACTCCGAGTGACAAATGTCACACGAGGTCTTTTTTGAATGCTGTAACCATGATGTTAAACAATCTTGATGTATGTATTTGATAGAGCCCCTACATTTACAAGGATGGAACAATGGATCTTCAGGGGTACCTTCACAACGGCAAATACGGCAAGTTTCCTCTTCTTTGGCCATAGTGTGAATTTATAACTTATACTGAAATCAGTTTATATGCAAATGATTTAGTTATACTAAATATTTTTCTGTTTAAACAAGATTGTTGTAGCGAGTCAGTGAGTAAGTGAATCGTAAGACCAGTAGTCAGCTATAGTGAGAACAATTTATTGTAGTGAATGAGCGGTAGAGAAAGTTGAGTAACTCCTGCTATAGCACAAATGACAAGCGGAAAATAACAGTAAGCTATAACCTAAGTATAAGTTAGATGCCTTTCTGAATTTTTTGAATCAACAATGTAAAGTGAAATCACCGAAACCTTTTCTCAGTATCGATGATACAACTTTCTTCGAGATGTTCCACTTGAGCCTTTGAGAAGCAAATCGCCAAAGATCTGCAAAGTAGTGTTTCAACCAGAAGTATGGAAGATTCGAGCAGTCGATCGACCCGTGTGCTTACCTAAGCAGACGCTCAGGTGATATCAGTTGCTCTATCGCTCAATGATGGTAGCACAACTGAATGCCATTCGACCCCAACTGGGATAGTAGAGTTATCACTTAGAGCAGATTGTATGTATAACGACATATATTACTTATAAATACTGATCAGCGCAGCGTCTATATGCTGGTGCTACAAGATCCTTTGATTAACTGTTACACAACAGACGGTCAAGTTCTCACGCTACTTACACGTGTGCGAGGCCAAGAGAAAAAGGGCATGTATGCGATTCAGGGATTTTTCGCTCTGTCCACATATCTATTTTCGATAAATGGTTTTATACTGTATTCGAAATGAACAAGGAGTTTGTGTTGGTAGCAATTTACTTCTGACGGAAACGGCATCCTACCTTTATTACAGGCACAAGATAGTTGAAAGTGGACTCTGGCCGTATCAGCATGCCTCGGCGGAAGTTAAAGTTGACTCAGTTTAAGCATCATATCAAAAGGATGCCAAGGAGTTATGTGAGTAACACAAACACAGCATCGTCAATTTATCTGACATCACGATTGAAGAAAAAGTCTTGTCACTGACCACGTTTTTGTAGACAAAGTAAGAAACTCTTCAAAAGTGCTTCTTTAATACATCTTGGCTTTTATAATCAGGGTTGGGCTTCATTCTGTGGAGATTGCGCCCCAACTGAGCTCTCAACATTAAGCTGCAAACTACAATAATGTGTTTAGTGTCTAGAATTGATATAAATATTCAAAGATGCCCTCCTTTCTTATAGTAGCTTAAGTGAATGAAAGTAATAGTTTCTTTCAAAAATTAATATCTCATCATAATTAACAAATAGCATGATTCGTTTAGAACAGTTTGATTATATATTTGCCATTGGCATGCTGTTTGCATTCTTAGATGCTTTCAATATTGGTGCAAATGATGTTGCCAACTCATTTTCATCTTCTATTTCTTCTAAATCTTTAACATATTTCCAAGCTATGTGTTTAGCATCTATATGTGAATTTTTGGGAGCGGTACTTGCAGGTTCTAGAGTTTCGGATACAATCAGAACTAAGATTGTTGATTTGGATGCATTTAAAGACTCTCCTGCTGCCTTAATGATAACTATGGCTTGTGCGTTGATAGGTTCATCCATCTGGCTAACTATTGCTACAGCCATTGGAATGCCTGTTTCGACAACTCACTCCATTTCAGGCGGTTTGATTGGAGCCGGTATAGCTGCAGTTGGATCTGACAATATAATTTGGGGTTGGAGTGGATTTTCACAAATGGTAGCAGCTTGGTTCATTGCACCACTATTAGGAGGATGTATATCTGCAATCATCTTTTCTTTTGTCAAGTTTGGTATAATGGAAAGAAAGAACGATGTCAAACGAGCTTTACTTTTTGCTCCAGTTGTGGTTTTTGTAACTTTTGCAATATTGACTATGTTGATCACATGGAAAGGTGCACCAAACTTGAATTTGGATGATTTATCTACTGGTGCTATTGTTGGCTCTATTTTTGGCGTTGGTGCTTCTGCTTCAGTTATTTACATGATCTTCATCCATCCAATATTCCAAAGAAGGTTGATCCATGAAGACTGGAGAATTCCATTTTGGCATGCTCTATTTGGCTTTACTTATTATTTCAAATCCAAAGATGATATCCCACCAGTTCCCGAAGGACGTACTTTGATTCCAGACTATTACGAAGGAAGAAGAATAAATGAGGACACTGATCTTATTCATCAAGAATCAGAAGGTACCCAAGAAATTGCAATGAAAAATGCTCATAAGGTTATGGAAATAGAAATTAAGAAGAGCCAGTCATTGAGTGACAACCAAATCGAAGCACAAGTTGTACCAAAATTACAAGCTCTGGAAACAGTAGGAACAACTGAGGAAAATGTCTCTATCTTCAGATACGTCACGCCAGAAGAGTACGATATCTGGAAAATATTCATAAAAAAACCATCAAAATGGCCTATGTTATTTCTCTTGATAATTACCCATGGTTTTAGACAAGATGTGATTTCCAATCAGTCAAGTTCGGATTCAACTTTAGGTAAAAATGTGAATAACGTTCATTCGAAATCTATATTTTACAACATCAAAGCCGAACATGTTTTTTCACTGTTACAGGCTGTTACTGCTTGTACTATGTCTTTTGCTCATGGCTCCAATGATATAGCCAATGCTGCTGGACCTTTAAGTACCATATACCTAGTTTGGAAATCCAATACAACAACGTCGAAATTGGATGTCCCTGTTTGGGTTTTATGTTTTACTGCTGGTGCATTAGTTATTGGTCTTTGGACATTTGGCTATAAAATTGTGTCTCAACTTGGTAACAAAATGATTTTACAATCTCCTTGTAGAGGATTTTCAATAGAATTAGGTGCTGCTGTTACTGTTGTCATGGCAACACAATTGAATATTCCTGTTTCAACTACCCAAATTGCAACTGGGTGTACTGTTGCTGTTGGTTTATGTAATTTGAATTTACAAGGTTGCAACTGGAGAATGGTTGCGTGGTGTTATCTTGGATGGGTAATCACAATACCAATTGCAGGACTAATGGCAGGTATCTTGAATGGTATCATCATCAATGCCCCGAGAATGGGAGCTGTTTATGAGATGAGTGGTTGAATATGAAAATCTGCCTAAATTTTCGGTCTTCTTTCAACCTCGATGAGCATAAATCGTAAATATCGTTGAGTTTATATGTTTTGATTTTGAAGTTAGTAATTTCTACTGTTTGACACCTCTAAAGCCATTTAGCTACAGCTACGCATTGTAATATATCATCCCTGATCAACAAAATCAGTCTACACTACTCACAGGAAAACAAACCAGATTCTACTACGACAAGAATTGATAATAACATGAATGATTTGTAAGATCGATTAAATTTCGTGTCATAATCGTACTTAGTAATGAACAATAATTGTTAAGGCAAATTATATACAAATGATAATCGCAACAGGTCTGCGTGAAGACTTGAATCGAAGGAAATGTCAATCCATGTAGCATAATACTTATCAGAGTCAGCTACAACACAAGTGAGAAGCGCATATTGGTAAAGGAAAACAACTATTCATGAACCAGGTCGTTAAAATCATTTCACTTTATCTGATTCTTTAGTTTTTGCCATCTTTTTCGAAGCAATAGAAACCATCTTTGTGAACCAAACAACATTCAAGTAATTCAACCCGATATTCAAGGTAAAGATCATAGGAATAATGTAGACTGGTAATTGATCTTTGACACTATAACAGATCAAGAACATCTTAACAGCTGCATAGAATCCCCATACGATTCTAGAAAAGAAGAAAGTAGTCATTAACAATAAACCATTGATCAAGAAAAATCTGTCACTAACAGTTCCAGAGGGCACTCTTGATAAGAACCAGTGAATATTAACAAATGGTGAACTTAGCTCAAAAATCAAAAAGACAGGGACGCAAGGTAAACAAAATGGATAAAGAGATGTACCAAAAACAACCAAAGCTGCAAAAGCGTGGAATAAATATTCAAAACCAAATAGATCAAAATGCCAAATACAACAATAAAACAGATCCCAAATGAAGTATCCACATGTGATGGAAGCACAAAAGACACCAAAATCATAACTTCCAAAAACAGGATCTGAATGCATCATTGGATGGTTGAACATTGGAATACATATACCAATTGAAACTAATGATTGAATAAAAGCAACAATATGAATATCGAAATTTATCTTTCTTTTTTTATTTGTCAATTCAGTATATGTTGTTCCCCATAGTTTAGCATTAATGAATGGTGCAATCAACATGACTACATGGTAGAACAAGGCACTTGCAAATATTTCATGCCAGTGTTTAACCACAAGATTTGTTGCGGTTTCAGGAAATGGTCTGTATGCTAAGAATATATCTTTATCAATCGATAGCTGCATTGTGAAGTTTATGTGATCTAAAAGGAAACCTTATTGATACTGGCAAGGGGGATGGTACAAAAGGCCGAGCCGGAGTTAATATACAATGGATATTATCTATCTCAAACCTAGATCAACAGAACAAATCTTGGTTGAATCAGAGGGTAAATAGAGCACACAAGCTAATGATATCAAATACCAGTCCAAAGCTAACAAGATAGCAAAAGCTTGTTATCAAAAAGATGGTTCTAAAGATTGACTAAGTGATTGAGTGTAGAAAATCTAAGCTTCTCATAACTGGATCGGGTTCGTTTCAAACGGTTGGCTGGTGAAGCCTGCCCAACACAACATAAGATGGGGGGCACACAGCCTGCGAGCGACACATATTTAACGGGCCGGGCAGTCTTACCGGTGAGCGGCGCCTATCGACGCGTCGCTCAAATTACCTTATATCGACGCGACTATCTGCGTGAGATGAGGAAATAAAAATTTTCAATTTTGTTGGACACGACAACACTCTTGAAGCAGGAAGTGTGTACACTGTAGAGAGTTGAGCAGGTGGTGCAGCGGCACAACCACTAGCAGTCTAGCACTAGCAGCATGTGCTCCACGTTTGGTTTGGTTGAGCCCGAACCTGAGGATCAACAGGTTGGGAAAGCATGTTTGGTGTCTTTACGAGAACGTTTCGTATAGAAAGAAATTTCATCTTATCTACTTGTTTCAAACCTATCAAACCCAAATACATTACCAAATCACAATATTCCACAATGTCTTACGATTTAATCTGTTTAGGTAACCCATTATTGGACCTACAAGTCAATGTTGATCAAGCTTACTTAGACAAGTATCAACTAAAAGAAAATGATGCCATTCTTATTGAAGATAAACATCTCCCAATTTTCGGTGAAGTTTTAAAGATGGATAATGTTCACCTGATTGCTGGTGGTGCTGCTCAAAACACCGCTAGAGGTGCTCAATATATTCTACCACCAAAGTCGGTCTTGTACTTTGGATCTGTTGGTAAAGATGTTTACGCTGACAAGTTGATCGAAGCTAACAAATCCGTTGGTTTAACTACTTCTTATATGGTTCAAGATGATATTGCTACTGGTAAATGTGCTGCTTTGATCACTGGTTTAAACAGATCTTTAGTTACTGATTTAGGTGCTGCTAATCACTTCAAACCAAGTCACTTGGAAAAACCTGAAAACTGGGATTTAGTTACTAAGGGAAAGTACTACTACATTGGTGGTTTCCATCTAACTGTTTCACCAGATGCTATTGAATTATTAGGAAAACATGCTGCTTCTGAAAACAAACCATTCGTTTTGAACTTCTCTGCTCCATTCATTCCTCAATTTTTCAAAGACGCTTTAACTAGAGTCTTACCTTACACAGATTACATTATTTGTAATGAATCCGAAGCTGCTGCTTATGCTGAATCACACGAACTAGGTACCACTGACTTAACTGCTATTGCCAAAAAAATTGCATCTTCTTCAAAAGTCAATACTGCTAGACCAAGAACCGTTATCTTCACTCAAGGTACTGATGCTACTTTGACTGTTTCATACGATTTTGCTACAAAGGAATACTCTGTTGCTGAATTCCCAGTTCACGTTTTAGAATCTTCTAAAGTTGTTGATACTAACGGTGCCGGTGATGCATTTGCTTCCGGTTTTGTTGCTGGTTTAGTTCAAGGTAGTGACTTGAAGACCTCTGTTGATATGGGTCATTGGTTAGCAAAGTTGAGTATCCAAGAAGTTGGACCTGCTTTCCCATTCCCAAAACAATCTTACACTGCTTAAAGATTGAAAGAATGATAGTGGATCTATGATATCAAAGGTACCAATTATCTTTCTTTATTTTACAGCTCAATCTTCAACAGGATTACTATAATTTTTTATTTTTGTCAAATTGTTTTCTATGTATATTGGCCAGCGTTAAATCTTTAGGTTTCTCTCCCTAGTTTTGTAAATTAAAAGCATTCCTTTTACTGGTTTTTTTTTTCTTTATTTTCCTCGAATCATCTGCTTCTTTATTGTTATGTAATTCAACATTTGCATTAGTTATTATTAATCTCGTAGTAATACATATATACAAATTTTTCAATCGAATCTCGTTCACTAAAGCTGATGTGGCTGCGTACATTACCATGTTCATCGTAAACTTACGAGGATGGAAATGAACTCAAGCCTGGGCTCAGTAAAGTTGGAGAAGCTGAGCCCTGAAAAGAAGGCTTCCTTTGTCAGCTTTCGTCATATTGCTAAGCCTTGCAAGTGAGCCATGTATTCTTTCAAATAAAGCTTAGCTCAAGTGGTCGGGGAATAGCATGGAAAACAATTGGACTAATGGGTTTTGAACTTTTGTGAGCTCTTCAAGGCGATGCATGAATAAAGTTATTTGCTTGTTTGCATGCAGTGCGGCGTATTTATTTCGGCTTCTCCTATTTGGGAAGCCTAGCGATTTCAAATGAAACACCGGATTCGCCTAAGGTTTATTGTACTTGCAGTAAAATATATCTTACACCCATCTTCCGGATGATGGAGCCCGTTGTTTCTTTCAAAAAAGGAGATGATTGCAATACAGAACATAACTTATTTTGAGATATACGTATACTGGCATAGCCCGGATCATATATAGACCAATCACCCTATGAACACCAGTTCCCGTTGTTATTGTTCATTGCTCTTGGTACTGGTACTTTAGTCAGTTCATCGGTTGTTGTTTGAATTTCAAGCCGAAAAGGAGGTGCTAAAAAGTGGGAGGAGAGGCGGTGGGTACGATAGCAACTTACGTGCTAACTCCAAGTTGGACAACTATCACTCAGCTCATGATGTTATACTATTACCCTCTAGTGTACACTGATTGTTACTCCGACTACTTACTCACGTTGATTACATATCTGGGTATCTTGTTCGATAACCCTGATATATAACTAGCAATCATCACCATGAACCCTAGCCTAGTATTGTCTCATCAAATAGCTGCCAAACTCGTTTACGGGGATTGGTATGCGGGATGCGGGCTTGAAATCGGTTTACAAAGAAATTGGATTTGCAGACGTCTTTTGCTTCGGTGTGCACACGCGTTTCATTTGCCGGCTGAGAAAATAAGCTTTGCGTGAAAATATGCTTGTAGACTATAGTTGCGCACCTCACTAACCTCCAATACTCTCCCGGCCAACCCCCGTTACGCTACCGGGCAATCACAAGACAGTACCGGGCTTAGACCAAGGGATTCCAGAGGTGTTATTATGCACTTCGGCGTACATCAAATTGTGTGTCAGAGTTGAACTCTGTGTCCATTTGCATATCTATAAATGCATTCGCAATCCCCATAACTCTTTTTTTTATCGGTGAATCTTTTCTGTAACTTAGCTCTTTCGAATTTGGTGTTATTTTTCAAATATCTTGCTATATTGTTTCCACTCACGTTAAAAACTTGTCGAGCTTTCTCGTATCAACTTGAAGATCGAAAATAAAAAGAATTGCACACACTCCTTCCAAATCAAAATCAGCAAATCTTTGAAACGTTTTCAAGCTAGTTACTAATCGTTTACATATTAATAGATGCTTTTATACCCAGTAAACAGAACCGGCCTCAACATGTCTTCTTCGAATTACCATTACCCAAATGACCAACCTTTATCGTCGCAAAAGATTCCAGGACAGTCTCACAACGCTCCATTTGGTCCATCAATTTCACTTGGGCATCAGTCAATGAACTATCATACTCCGCTCCATCAACCGCTAACGTCTTCTTATTTCCCTGCTAGCTCGGGTTATGATCAGACCTCATCTTTGAAAGGATTACCTCCTTTACAAACTCCTTACAATTTCAACTATCCATATTCATCATCATCATCGTCATCATCATCCGCTGCATCCCAGATGTCATCCGCCGCACCACTTTCCAATAAAGCTATTGGTTCTGCTCATATCCAAAATCATAAAGGTTTGCATGATTCGAACTTTGGTAATTCAAATGGAGCTTCTCAACAAACGCCAAGCTTCCTGAAATCCCAAAACTTGCTGACTCCAAGCTACGTTGCCAATAATGTCAGTCTAAGTTCAATAGCTTCGACTAATTCATCATCATCGATAACATCTGGTAATATTCATCACTCAAATATGATGGTGTCCCCACTAACCGAAATGTCTTCAACATATGCATCAGAATCCCCTCAAAGGTTCCAATTACCATCACAACACTTCACGAACTCTCTACATCCACCTCATTTCATATCTCCTCATCAATATCATAATTCACATCCCCATAATTTATCCCTTCCGACGTCATCGAACATGAACTCTACGACGTATGAAATATCAGCTAATACCTTATCGAAAGCTATCAAAGCTGCTGAAAATAGTTCTGTTTTAACCCGAGGTGCCAACACAAACCAAAGAAATAAATCAGGTAGTTATAACTCTTCTGATCTGCCATCTCATTTACAGCTACGTGATTCTAATGATACTAAACCTACAATCAAGTATCCTTGTGATTTGTGCAATAAAGTTTTCTACAAACCTTATAATTTAAAATCACATCAAAAGACTCATTCAACGGAAAAACCATTCCCTTGCAAACATTGTAATAAACCATTTGCAAGATCACACGATCGTCGTAGACACGAAAGATTACATGAAGATGAGAAGAAGTTCAAATGTGGAGGTTTATTAAGTGATGGTACAACTAAATGGGGTTGTAATAGAAAATTTGCTAGAGCCGATGCATTAGGAAGACATTTTAGAACGGATACAGGATTTGTTTGTATTAAGCCATTGATGATGGATTTCAAAGAGATGGAGAAGAAAGAGGATCAAGATGTTGGGTCCATGATGGATGTGAGTTTGAACCCAAGTTCAGCTTTAGAAACGGAAACTCTTATCAATAGTATTGCAAGAGAAGCTGCTGTCACTGCTCTCAACGGATCGAACAAGTGAGTGGTTAAACCGCTATTTTTGTTTTATATCGTCCTGAACTTGTCTTTGCAAGAACAGAGACATTATCGCATTCAAATCAATTTGGAATTTGAATTCAAATTTTTACGGAGCTTTTTATATAGTTTGTTTTTGGTGTTTGTTTTTACTAGCATTTGTTACTGTAGTTTTTATCTTGTCAATTGATCATTTATTCGATATATATTCACTTCCTTGCCGTAAAAATATGAAATGATACCCTTTGAGTTCCGTAGTGGAAAGGCCAAACAAAGTAGATCTACCACGCGGAAAGTAAGCTACCAGACTACGCGCACCCCCGTTCATGCCGGAGATTCTACAATTTCAGAATAGCCGAACCTCACGTAGCCAAAAGGTGATTCCGCAAAGAGTGTTTATCAAGAATACGTGCTGGTGCCACTGAAAAACGAATACAACATAAACCAATAATAACACTAATATAGATCGTTATAAAACATGGTGGTTTACGAAATCTCTAAAGTTATCCGATGAAAAGCACTTTTTCAAAGATGAAATGAGGCGGAGCACTTGCATTTGTTTCTTTTTGCAAACTTTACTTTTTTTATCACCTAATGAAACTGATTCTCACACTTCAAAAGATTCAGTCTCGAATGGGAAACTTACTAGCTCTAGGAATCAGCTGGTAATATATACGACTAATTTTGAAAGATTCAAAGTAAACAGATTACTGAATGGATTTCGATAAAATAGTTTATAGTTCGATCGAGAGAAGGTATTGATTTCCAGGTAAGTTAGCTCTGAATCGTATTTCTGACATGAGTTAGATGTTTGATACTTACAGTGTCGAAGTAATTCGTTTTCTCCGGAACAAAAGGGAGCTAGGTCTGAGTCCTTTCTTCAATAGCAATTAGACGGCCGAACATAGATTCTCCCCTCTTTTTGAATTGAGTAACCTTCAGTTGCTCAATATTTGTTCAATGTCAGGATACATAGACACATAGGTTAAGGATCGAAAAAGACCAACTCAATGCGGTCTAGGACATGCTCAGTAACGGTTTAACTTGGCAAGCTGCCGGCTTTTCACCGGACCGCGCTATGCTTATAAGCCTTCGGGTTCCTAGAAAAGCCTTTTCTCAAAGCCAAGAAATTCGATTCACCGAAGACATGCTACGCCGGCGACTGCAAATAATGCCAGATCAAAAGCCTCTTTTTTAATCACGTGATTGCTTTTTGCACAGCCGTTTTTGAAATTGTCTAAGCACTGACATAATCAATAGAATCAAAAATTATCAACTTGCAAGCACTGATATCAAGTTATGGTACCAGAAGCTATATCTTTCCTCCTCAAAAAGACAGATTGCAACAGGAATTCAAAAAAGTTTACCTATAGATTGTTCGGCTGAACTGGTATATTATTTTTATTGTAATTCATCATGTCCAGAAACTCTGAAAAGGCTCAGTCACTTCTCAATAGATATCATGCACAGCAATATGGCTTACCACAAACGAGACCAAAGAGTACAAAATTTGTTAAAGATTTGAAGGAAGCTGAAAGATATCGTGGTCTTTGTGTACAAGAGATAAGTTCAAAAGTTACCAGAATAAATGATATACTAGTTACTGAATCACAGATACGAGATTTGAACGATGAGTTGAATAAATTAATGAAAGAGAAGAGAGCATGGGAATATAAAATTAAAGAACTTGGGGGACCCGACTATTTGCAATTCAAGCAAAAATCATCATCGGATAATGGGTTAGTTGTGAGAGGTTACAAATATTTTGGAAGAGCAAAAGAACTTCCCGACGTGGTAAAACTTGTGGAGATGACCAAACAAGAATTGACCAAAGCTCGTGAGATGAAGAAAGGTATGAAAAATGATGAAGCATTGATGAATAATATTAACAGCGTTATCTTCACACCTGAGTATTATGGATTATATGATGATGATGATGAAATTGATGAAGATGATACAAGTATAGCCTCTCAAGAAGATATCATACATCAAGTTCGAAGCATATTGGGCAATGATGCCTTACCAGCAGATTTAGTAACTGATTCCGAGGTTTCGAGGATGAACAAAGGTTATACAGGTGTTGACAAGAGTGGAAGGCTGGCGAGATTTGAAAAACGAAAGACCCGAAATATTCAAAGAGGGCTAAGCGAAAAAGAAGATGAAGAGCCTGTCGTCAAGTTTGATGAGCTATCAGATCAAGAGTTGACTTTACAGCAATTGGAGAAGTTTGTTGTGCAAAAAAGAAAGGAAACATTACTCAAAAAACTACAGAGTACTTCATAATTAGATTGATTAATTAGTAAATAGTGCGTATTGTGAACCAAATAGACGATAAAAAAAAATTGTAAACGACATCCCTTCCCGTATGGAAGCCTAAAATATAAACCTTACCAGTTTTGCGAATATTTCCCTGAAATTGCTGGAGTAATTCTTTTCATCCTCCCATATGATTCTATCAATTTCTCTTCTACCACTATCCAAGTCTAACTGGTCCAGTCTATGGATTTTGGTTCTTCTGAAAACTTTATAGCCTCCATAACAGAGAACAAACACAAATAATGAACCGTAGTTGGAGATGAAATAAGCAACTGACCAATTTCCTCTCAAAAACACAACAAAACCTACAACAATCACCAAAGTGAAGGAACAAACCATTCCAAAGTATGCAAGGTAAGGTTGGAATGGAGACCTGTAGGGATAATTTTCATCATCTCTACTAATAATGTCTGGTCTCAGTTTCAAACCATGGTAAAACCTAATAAATGATAAACACATCCCAGACCAAACAAGTAAACCAGTGGTCGCACAAACACTTAAGAGTCTTTCAAACACTAAAGCCGTATTGTTATTCACTGATAGAAATGCAAGACAACCAAAGAGACCAGTAAAGATAACACTAACGAAAGGCACCCCTGACTTGGTACAAAGGGAAAAGATTTTGGGAGCTTTAGCTTGAATAGACAAGTAATATAACGTTCTAGAAGCAGCGTACAATTGAGATGAAGCAGCAGTAAGCGCAAAATAAACCAAAAACCCATTCACCACAGACGCAAAACTGCATAAGCCTGCGCTTTGTAGGGCAATAACAAAAGGTGATTGATTACCATTACTAAATCCAGCCCATTCTAGAAGGGTACTATCACAGTTAGAGCCACCATTTAGTTCTATTATCCGACTCTCTTGTGTTTCAACTGCCAATTTTGCTGCTTCAGATAGATTTGAACCCGAAGTGAAATATCTCAATAGTCTAGGATCACCAGAGTATATATTTAAACCAATGATGAAAATTGTCAAGACATAAAAAATAATAATTCTCCAATAAATGTTTCTGGTTGCAATGGGAATAGAGCGTCTTGGATTTCTTGATTCACCGCCTGCGATGATAACAATTTCGGTTCCAACGTACGCATATGCAGCAACTATAGATGCCACCATTATTTGACAAAGTCTACCTTTACCTCCACCAATACCACGTGTTGATCCCAAACCCGTATCCAAGACATCAAAAGTTTCCCTGAATGGCCCATATATAATTTGTTCAGCAAAGTTAGATTTACTATGCTGCCAGTATTTAAAACCAATTTTGGCATAGTGAGGTGCTGAACCACCGCAGTTTAATATAACCATGTAGATCATTAATGCGACCAATATCATCAACTTAAAGACGGTTGAAAAATACTCAAATTCACCGTATACTCTAATGTCACAAAGATTGATAGACAGGGTGATTAACAGGAATAAACTGATCCAGCCAGCAGTATTCGGACCGGGTACATCCAATTTTGAATAAAAACTCAACATGATTGATGCAGCAGTTATTTCAGTTGGCAAGCCTATACTGTAACTGAACCAATAATTGACACCTAATGCAAAACCAAATGCATCGTCAACAAATCTTGAAGAAACACCAGAAACACCACCACATAACGGAATCAAGGTAACCATCTCACAAAATGATAACATGGTTGCCAACACAATAGCTCCTGAAAAAATGAATCCAAGCAAACAACCCAAAGGACCAGCTATTGAGAAAGCTTTACCAGATGAAAGTAAAAGGCCAACACCCAAAGTACCACCTAGCGCAATTTGATTCAAATGACGAACTTTTAACTTTCTTTGAATCGTTGTTTTACTATTGAAGTCAACTTTCAAGATTCTAGTGAAAAATCCTTTGAAACTTCGACTGTTAGGAGATGAGCTGGAAGGTTCCGTTATTCGATGGAATCCATCCTCTGGATCAGATCTCTTTATTCTTTCAAAGTTATAGTCAACGTGCTCTTCGTTACTGAGGATCATCTCAACTTGGCTATCATCAGATACCACAAAATCGCCACCTGTTGACTGTTTGAGTTTGTGCCGACGATGCTCACCATTTTGAGGCTGTTGTCTATAAGGCTGCATCTCAATCGGTAATTCATCAACGTCTATGTAATCATCGATTGGAACGGTGTTTAGAGTGCATTCAAAACTTTCGTTTGAGCTGTATGGATATACATTATTTTGCTTCTTGTGGGATTCGTCATCATGGTCAACTTGTTTTCTGGATTCTCCATTATTGAACAGGAAAGGGAACCATGCCTTTTTAGGAGCAACTAGAGCAATGCTTGGTTTGGCAGAAACCTCTGGTCGTATATAGTCATCATGCAGATCTCCTTCATTAAGTATCTTCAACACCCTTTTATTGTTTTGATTTCGTATCGCATCTTGTTTCTTTATGATTGCTCTCCGTATCTTTTCTTTGATCATCTCTTCTTTATGTAAGTTGTTGTTATAGCGATCGAAATCAGTCATGTTGGCTGTATTCTCCTGATCCGTCGTTACTGTTCCACAATATTTGTTATACAAGTTTGCAAAATAGAACTTTGAGTTTGGTGCCTCCTCTATGTATTGAAAAATTTGTTTATCCTTTATCATGTCATTTATCACTGAACTTCTTAGATCGTCGTCCATCATTTCAAGTTTATCAGACCTTATCTCTTCGCCTTGATTGAAATTTGAGCGAAAATCATACAAACAACTATTGCCTGAAGTAGGCACAGACTGATGTGGATCATTGCTATCGCTATAGTTCTGTTCATCGATATAATCATTGTTCGAGCTATCATCTATGTTTGATCTGATCGTGTCTATCAGTGTGATTTTTGGAAAAAGTCCGCCTGTTTCATGCGATACCGAGCTCGTGTGTCCTAACTGAAGATGAGCCTGCATCCAGCTTGGACTACCACTATTAACATTCTTATTTTTATTGCGACTGATTGGTGGTTGCCGTATTCTGTCAACGTTGAACAGTGATCTATTGTTATCGCTATCATCGTCTGACAAGTTGCTGTCCTGCGAAGCTGACTCAAGATCGTTATCAGATCCCATGAAGCCCTTTTATGAAATTAGCAGTCCTATTTTCAGAAATTAACCTAATGCAGGAAAATAATTATCAACGTTTAATATACCTGCTAGATATTTCTATACTTTTGTGATACATATATATACCCTTTGTTAAACACATAGTTGAACATGATTATCATCATCTCTATGAGAGAAGCCACTTCTATCAAAAATATACAGCTGACATCAGCGATGACATAATCACGAAATTCAATCTTTGAAACCTCGGCGAACTGCCAACTGGTCTTGCTTGTATCGATGTCGGTTTGTCACATTTGAGGCTATCCAGTGTGAATTGAAGTGTATTGTAGAGATCAAGGTTATTATCACTAAATCTTTGCTAATATACATATATATAAACCCAAGGTTCATCTTTTTTTTTTCACTGTTTACCTTTTGTACACGTGTGATTGACACCAGATCAGAAACAGCAAAGACACACACAGCACACAGCGTCAAGCAACTTTATATATTTAGATAATGAGTCAATCTCTACAGACACAGCCTCTACAGAATGGAGAGGGACAACCACAACAACAAAGATTGGTTCCACCCAAACAAAAGAACCCTGTTGCTATTGTGGTTGCAACTTACTTGAGATACCACAAACTATTGAAACAAAGGCAAGGTATGAACATCATTACTAGTGAGAAGCAAGATTTTTTCAGATACAAGAGAATTATTAGAGCATTGTTAAGTGACGATTACAAGAAACAACAATTGAAGCAACCTTCATTACCTCCCATTGAAACAAATCAACAAGCTCAAAGTGTTTTTATTTTGTTGATCCAAAATCAATTGGTTCAACCAATCAAAAAATTGAAGACAATTGAGGCAAAGGAAAAAAAAATTAAATTAGAAAAATCTGTTCCTTGTTTAGAACCAACTACAAAAGCAACCTTACAACCTGATGAATATTATATTTGGAATTTCACCCCTCCAAATCCGTACTTGATACTTTATTCCATTTTGGGTATTGTTGGTATTTTTACAGTTATTTTATTCCCTCTATGGCCATTTTGGATGAGAAAGGGTGTTTGGTATTTGAGTACTGGTATGCTTGGTTTAATTGGTTTGTTCTTCGTTGTTGCTATCATTAGATTGATCATTTATTTGTTCACTTTGATGTTCTTAACGAGACGTTTCTGGTTATTCCCTAACTTATTTGAGGATTGTGGATTCTTTGATAGTTTCAAGCCAACATACGCATGGGAAGATCCGTCAACTACTGAAAAGAGTAAGAAAAAGGGTAAGAAGAGTCAAAAGAACATTACTTCTACTAATACTACTACTACTGAAAAACAACCTGTTTCAAAAACAACACAATCTTCAACAAGTACAACGGAGCCAAGCAAACGTGTTGCTACTGTTGAGGAAATTGCTGAATAATGTTGCATCTTTATGTATGTATGTCCTCCAGAGTCCCTACCTTAAGTTACTTATTGAGATATGTAAATTTGTATATTATTACTGAAAAAATACATTTAGTATATAATAAATAATACGTGACTTTTTTTACTACAACATTACAAAAAACGACTTCTAAAAATTCAAAAACATTTTATTATGTAGCTAGAGACTTAAATCAGTAGCATAGAAAAAATCATAAAACAAAACTATTAGCATGTAAATAATATATAATGAACATTTCAAAGACATATCCGTGTCTTTGAAACGTAAGCAAAACCCAGAAAGAAAAGAAAAGTAACCTAAATAAATCAATCAATTGATTTAATCAACTTCTTCAACAGAAGGACCTTCTGGAGCTGCAGCACCTGCACCTGGGAATCCACCAGGAGCACCACCTTCAGGAACACCACCGCTAGCATACAAGTCTTTCAAAACCTCATTACCAACTTGTTCCAATTCCTTCTTCTTATCTTCATATTCTTCAGTAGTTGCAGCTTGATTTTCATCTAACCATGAAATAGTTTCATCGATTGCCTTAGTCAAAGTTTCTCTCTTTGAAGCCTCAACCTTTTCTTCAAATTGTTTTTCAGCAGCTGTACTCTTCAATGAATAAGCATATGATTCCAATGAATTCTTAGCTTGGATTCTTGCAGCTTCCTTTTCATCTTCATCCTTATACTTCTCAGCTTCAGAAACCATTCTTTCGATATCATCCTTTGATAATCTACCCTTATCATTTGTGATTGTAATCTTTTGAGACTTACCAGTACCCTTTTCAAGAGCGGAAACGTTCAAAATACCATTGGCATCGATATCAAATGTAACTTCAACTTGAGGAACACCTCTTGGAGCTGGTGGAATACCTGATAATTCAAACTTACCTAACAAATTATTATCCTTTGTTCTTGTTCTTTCACCTTCAAACACTTGAATCAAAACACCTGGTTGATTATCAGAGTAAGTTGAGAAAGTTTCAGATTTCTTACATGGGATAGTTGTGTTTCTTGGAATCAATTTTGTCATAACACCACCAGCAGTTTCAATACCTAATGATAATGGAGCAACATCCAATAACAACAAATCTTGAGTCTTTGATGAAGTATCACCAGTTAAAATAGCAGCTTGAACGGCAGCACCATAAGCAACAGCTTCATCTGGGTTGATAGACTTGTTTGGTTCCTTACCATTGAAGAAATCAGAAACTAATTTTTGAACCTTTGGAATTCTTGTAGAACCACCAACCAAAACAATTTCTTCGATATCTGATTTATCTAATTTAGCATCCTTCAGAACTTTTTCAACAGGATCTAAAGTTGATCTAAACAAATCAGCACATAATTCTTCAAATCTAGCTCTGGTGATTGAAGTGTAGAAATCAATACCTTCATACAAAGAATCAATTTCTAAAGATGTTTGAGCTGAAGATGAAAGAGTTCTCTTTGCTCTTTCACAAGCAGTTCTTAATCTTCTTAGAGCTCTTTGGTTTGTAGTGATATCTTTCTTGTGTTTTCTCTTGAATTCATTAGCAAAGTGGTTCACCAATCTATTATCGAAATCTTCACCACCTAAATGAGTATCACCGGCAGTTGCCTTAACTTCGAAAATACCTTCATCAATTGATAATAATGAAACATCGAAAGTACCTCCACCTAAATCGAAGATCAAGATATTATGTTCACCTTGGCCTTGACCTTTCTTATCTAAACCATAAGCAATAGCTGCAGCTGTAGGTTCATTGATAATTCTCAAAACATTCATACCGGCAATTAAACCGGCATCTTTAGTTGCTTGTCTTTGAGAATCATTGAAATATGCAGGAACAGTAATAACAGCATCAGTAACTGTACCACCCAAATAACCTTCTGCAGTTTCTTTCATCTTTGTTAAAACCATTGATGAAATTTCTTCTGGAGTGAACACTTTCTTTTCACCTTTGAATTCAACCTCAATCTTTGGCTTACCTTGAGAATCAATAACCTTGAATGGGAAGTGTTTAGCATCATTTGTCACTTCAGGATCACTGAATTTTCTACCAATAAGTCTCTTAGCATCAAAGACAGTATTAGCAGGATTCATAGCAGCTTGATTCTTGGCAGCATCACCGATCAATCTTTCAGTGTCTGTGAAGGCAACGAAAGAAGGGGTAGTTCTGTTACCTTGATCATTTGCAATGATCTCCACTCTATCATTTGTGAAATGGGCAACACATGAGTATGTCGTACCTAAATCAATACCAATTGCGTTTACCATGTTGTAATGTATGTATTCTTTTTAATCGCTTTGTATAATATAACTATGTATAAACTCTGTTATAATAATAATAATGATGAAGAAAAAGAAAAGTTAAAGGAAAATAAATTTCAAGTTGAAATAAAGAAGGATTGAGGCATATTTATATTACAAGAGTGGTCAATTGGACAGATTGGTTAACTGTATATAGCAAGCCATAGTGTAAACACCACACCACCTGTTGTTACGGCTAAAAATGGAATAGAATCATCCTAAAGCTTCCAAAATGGTCAGACAATAAACCTGCTCACATCTGCTGGAACCTGCTGGAAATTAGGATGCTTACCGGGGCGCGCACTGCACAGCACTGCACAGCACTGCACAGCACAGTAGATTATTCTACTAAATGCGTGCGGCGTCGAGAATATTCCAGAACCGAATAATCCGGGGTTAATGGCGTCGATCGACGGTTAATCATCTTCTGTTATCTAAATTGCTAATGATTGCAGAGTTGCTATTACTTACTAATAACTTACCTACTTACACTTCTCTCTCTATCTATCTATATAGTAAACTTTTATCTCTCTTTATTTGTTTACCCCTTTTCAACATATATATTCAATCGTCATTACCCTTATTTTTCTTTAGGTTGTATATCAGTGTGGAAACATCAGTCATCAAAGTTTCACGTAACTTGTCACACTCTCCATTGGCAGGGTTCTTCAAAGCTTCCAAGACCTCTTCGTATGTACAATGACAAACTCCACCATGACGTTCTATTACTACACGTAGATTTTGATGCAGCTTGAGTGTCAATGCTTTATAATCACTTGAATCGTTCCTTGTCAGCTTCAACTCCCTTTCAATGTCAATATGCTTCAATATTTTATTTTGTAGTTTCTTTATTCCCGTATGAATAGTTGACTCAAGCAGTTCATTATCAATCTGTAATTTTTGTTGAGCATTTCGAATTCTGATATTACGTTCCTTAATAGATTCTTTGGCATATGCCATGTAACTGTATTGTGCCGAAACGGGTACCGATTGATGGAGTTCTTTAACTTCATCGAGCTGATTCTTTATTCTTCTCAAGGATTCAGAATGCTCTTCATTTCTTCTTTTTAGCTCTATATTCTCTCTTTGATAATTTTCAAACAGCTGAACTTTTTTTAAAAGATTTTTATTCGAGATTTCAGCTTGTCGAAGTTTCTCAGTCAATATTCCCATCTCAAACCCGCTATGACTGGACGACAATTGTTCTTCTTTTAACTTCTTGAAATCGACAGATGGCAAGTTGTTCTCCTCTTTTGCATCCGGTGTTTCATCTTTGTCGTCTTCATAGTCCATATAGACACCTTTATTCGCTGCCCATATACCTTCATATCTCTTTTTTTCATCCTCACTAACAATCACGGCATCTGAATGATACTTCCATGGTTTAGCCCCATTAAACTCCTTCCTCGATGGTTTTTCCTTTCGCAACGTTGTTTTTAACTTCAGCTGTTGTGACTCTCCAGATACATAGCTAGCTAAATCAGTGTTAGAACTGTTGTGTAATGAATGAGAGGATTGTAAGCCAGAAATTTTCTGCATTATTTTGCGGTGTTTACCCCGTAATGGGCCATGATGATGATGGGGTAACCGCATTTCAGTAGCAGGTGAAATAGGATATTGTGGAAGCTCAGATGGAACTGCAGAGAAATTTAAAGATGAGCTCATTTGCTGGTGAAAATATGGCTGATTTTTTGAATCTGCGTCTATGTAGGTTTTTGAATTGAAATAACCCGAGATGGGACGATCATTTCCATAAATGGTGTTGCGATTTTCAAAGTAGGGGGTCAAATTTGGTGCTGGAGTGGGTAGTTTAGAAACATCCTCTGATTCTGACGTCAAATATTGACGGGTATCGTTTGTGTTGTCAAACATTGGTAAGTCTTTCAATGGTGGAGGTCTTTTAATCTGCTTTTGTCTCAGATTATTAGTCAACTTGTGCTTTTGATTAACTGAAGCCCTAATACTTGTAGTCTCCCTGAGATCTTCTCGAGAAACTTCGTCATCATAACCTTTTTGTTTTGGCTGGCCAGTTGTATAATGATACTCTTTTTCAATATCATCTGGTTTGTTAGTAGGATTCGGTATAGCATTGTCTGAATACTCAAAACTTTGATATTTCGGAGTCTCTTCCTGTTTTCTTCTTGTCTTGTTATACTCTGCTTCTTTTCTCTCACTCTCTTGTCTCTTAACTAGCTCGTTCTCCCAAATTTCTCGCTCTTTTAGTAATGCCTTTTGACATTCTGCTTCTTCAGAATAGCCACCGTAGTTGTCGGGTTCGTTCTCCACGTCCATACCTTTCTGTCCGATATACGGATACGTCCTGTTAACGTACTCACTTTGTTTCAAATTAGGGTAAACTCCATCAATGGTATTTGGATTATGAAGAGGGGGAACTTCCAAGCCTCTATATATTTTTCCTGTTTGACGATGCATCCTTTCATTTGAGAATCCATTTATGTTTTCCATGTTAGCTATATGCCTTCTCTCAGATAGACCACTGGTCAAAGATGTAGGTGGAGTAGAGTCATTTTGTTGATGCCCACCCATCAGTTCATAAGGTGTTCGTTCTCTAATATCTCTTTCCGCTTCTGAGATAGGAAATCCAAATTCATTTATATTAGATAAGTATTCCGTTGTATTCGGCTCATCAGAACGCTCAGAGGTTGTGTCACTATGAAAATCGGAATCAGAATCATACTGATCTGGAGAAGGATCACTATAGTGCTTGGGTGCTCCGCCAGTTGTTTCCATATCATGCTTGTCTATTCTAGTGTAATTGACATAGGGTTCTGATTCGTCTGTAGTTGTTGAAGAGCCCACTTTTGACCCTTCGGTGTTTTCTATATCAACCTTGTGCCTTCTTATCATTAATACGGAGCTATGATGTTCCTAGTACTAAGTCAATTTTCTTAACGCTTAAAAAAAAGGGTAAAAAAGTTTTTTAAGAATGAAACACAAATGATTCTACGGCGGTAAACTTCTTCTGATTGTTATATAACTATAATCAATACTCTCATTTGTCACCTAGGTGACTCGAAATCCAAACAACCAACGTCTTTTGTTCTCTTTCACAATAAACACAACCACTGAAGTGTCGCTATTGTTTGTTACTTGGGTTCCACGATTACATCTTTCTGTCGCGCCTCAAACACCTCTACACGCCTCACGAAAAGGTCGTGCAAGATCTTCACACACGCCAAAATCACACACTAGCTACGTATCAATCACACTTGTCCTCTCGCTACCTGTCCTTCCATCATCAGCTACCGTGGATCAGAGTTTTTTTTTGCTTTATCTTCTCTTGACTAGGATCTGAAACTTCGATAGATTCTAGCTTCTCCATAAATAAGCAACAATGGCGTTAGTTCCAAGACGTCAAAACAAACTGGTCCTTGTGGCCGCTGTGCTAACCTTCATTGGTTTCTTATGCTTCATTACTCCAAGTGGAACGAAAGTTGCAGAAGCTGATATTGCTCCTAGTGTCATTCCAGAAGGTGTCACCGATTTCGGTTCATCACTTGGTTCCACAACTGAAGATTCAACCCCTACTTACAACGAACTAGATGAACCTATCGTTTCTAAGGCCACTGCTGGTGCAGATGCTGCAGTCACTGCCGAAAAAGCTTATGTCCCTGCCTTTGCTGTCGAACAAGATGAAGTCACCACCTCAAAGGTTGCAGCAAAAGCTGAATCTACATTAGCAGCCAAGAACGCTGCCAGTGATATCACTGACTCTAAAGTCAAAACTTCAAAGCCTAAAGTTGAATCTAAACCATTGTATGATCAAAAGGAAGAAGCAAAATATGCTGGTGAAGTTGAAGCTGCTGCTTGTGATGCTGATGGCTCATACGTCGTTATGATCGACGCTGGTTCCACCGGATCCAGAGTCCACATCTATAAGTTTGATACCTGTGTCTCACCACCTAAGTTACTCAACGAAGAATTTGAGATGTTGAAACCTGGTTTATCGTCATTTGATACAGATGCTGCTGGTGCTGCTCTTTCTTTGGATCCATTGATGGACCTTGCTCTCAAATCAGTTCCAAAAGCCAAACGTGCTTGTACTCCGGTCGCACTAAAAGCTACTGCAGGTTTAAGATTATTAGGTGCTGAAAAATCTAAAGCAATTTTAGCTGAAGTTAGACGTCATTTAACAGAAGATTATCCATTTGCAGTTGTTGAAGGCGATGGAATCTCGATTATGGATGGTTCCGATGAAGGTGTCTATGCTTGGATCACCACCAACTATCTGTTGGGTAATATTGGATCCAAATCTAAGGACCCAACTGCCGCTGTCTTTGACTTGGGTGGAGGTTCCACTCAAATTGTTTTCGAACCAGTTGATGGTGAATCCATGATCGAAGGAGAACATAAGTATGAAATTAGCTTTGGTGGAAGAGACTTCACATTATATCAATACTCTCACCTTGGTTACGGTTTAATGCAAGCAAGAAAGAAGATTAACTCATATGTTATGGGTATGTTTTTAAACGATAAGAATGCTGCTGCATTACTCAAACCATTGACAGCTGCTGAGTTGAAAGATGACACACTAACTACTGGTATCTCATTACAACATCCTTGTTTACCACCAGGTGTCAGAGCCGACTCAATCAAAGTTGAGATGGAAGACAAATCTACTTACTTAGTTAACTTTGTCTCTCCAGCTCAATCAGCCACTGATCCAGTTGCTCAAACTGCTTCTACCCAGTGTAGATCGATTGCTGAAAGTGTTTTAAACAAGGATTCTGCATGTGAATCTAAATCATGTTCCTTCAACGGTATCTACCAACCATCATTGAGACACCAATTCCTGGAATCATCAGATATGTATATCTTCTCATACTTCTACGACAGATTACAACCAATTGGAATGCCATTAAGTTTCACATTACAAGAAATGAAAGATATCACCAAGTTGGTTTGTTCTGGTGCTGAAAACTGGGCTCAAAACTTCAAGGATCCTAAACACGTCAAAGAACTTGAAGATGAACCATTATGGTGTTTGGATCTGTCATTCATGACCGCAATGCTACATGTTGGTTACGATATTCCATTAACTAGAGAATTGAGAACTGCAAAGACCATCGAGGATAACGAACTAGGATGGTGTTTAGGTGCCTCTTTACCTCTATTAGACAAATCATCTGGATGGACTTGTAAGATCACCAAGGATTTCTAAACGTAATCAAGTTATCAATTTTTAATACTCCTACTCTTATTATTTTATTATAAATTATATCGCTTTTCCATCAATGTAGTACGTAACACATAAAGTCCGAAGCGTTCCGTTATTGAAGCTGACATCAGCATGCATTTTTAATAAAAGACGTTCCTCGGGATTCGCACGCACATTAAGATTGCACCATCATACTGATGAAATGGTGGGAAGAATCGATTCACCTAGTACACAACCTGTTCACCTCTTCTAAGAACCAACTACTTGATAATCAATTGGATCGACCAATATTTGTCACAAGAAAATTATAACTTCGCTTATTGAATCTTGTCATCTTTTTTCTCATAGTCCTCTTAGATAGTAAAGACAGCTCTCTGGAACTACTTCCTCAAAAGGCATACATCGCCCCAGAATTTTGAAGCAGAGAAAAAAAAAACCTCCGATAAAGCAGAAGAAATCAATAGAGCTTAGACTGAAAGTACCTCCCTCCAATATCATTAATATCTACTCAACTAAGACCAATGCCATACGACTCTCCAATATCACCAACTTCTCCAAGAAGTCGCCCAACGCTAGAGTCGAGAGGAGTATCATTCAACAAAGAAGATTTTGAAGATTTAACTCAACCAATGAAGCGAACAGAATCCCAACTACCCAAACAACCAATGCTTCATGATAGTTTATACTGCCAAGGAAATCCTAAGGGCTCATTCACAGTGAAAGTTGACAGTTCAGATCGGTTGGCTTACGACTCAGCAAGAGTCTCACCCACGGGCGACTCTAGTGAACCAAAGGAGTTCAAAAATACTACCGAGCAGTTACTTGATAAGCTATCTGACAAGGGACTGAAGTCCGTCAAGTCCCATGCCCAATTGGCAAAGACAGCACATGGAGTTAGAATCCTAGCTAAAAATTTGAACAAGGCTACGATTCATTTGCAATTACAATCAGTCATGATCATTACCAAGGCTAGAGATAATTCGCTAGTTTACCTAACAAAAGAAATGGCTGAATGGTTGTTATCAATCAGTGAAACAACAGAGGTGTATGTGGACTATCATCTAGAGAACTCAAAAAGATTTGATCCACCAGGTATACTCAATGATATCCCAAATGCAAAGGGTAGATTGAAATTTTGGACGAAGAGCTTAATCAGAAGTAACCCAGATATTTTTGATCTTGTTATAACACTAGGTGGTGATGGTACTGTATTATATGCATCAACCTTATTTCAAAGAGTGGTACCACCAATTATGTCATTCTCTCTAGGCTCGTTAGGATTCTTGACGAATTTTCAATTTGAAAATTTCCGTAATGTGCTAGCAAACGTTATCAAAAATGGTGTTCATACAAATTTACGTATGAGATTCACGTGTCGTGTGCATAAAGCTAATGGGGAATTAGTATGCGAACAACAAGTGTTGAATGAATTAACAGTTGATAGAGGACCTTCACCGTGGGTGTCGATGCTTGAGATGTACGGCGATGGGTCACTGATCACAGTGGCACAAGCGGATGGGTTAATCATTGCAACACCTACTGGTTCGACTGCATACTCGTTGAGTGCTGGTGGCTCTTTGGTTCACCCAAGTGTTAGTGCAATCAGTGTCACACCTATCTGTCCACATACATTATCATTTAGACCAATTCTATTACCTGATTCCATGAATCTAAGAGTCAAAGTGCCTTTACGTTCTCGTGCAACTGCATGGGCATCATTTGATGGTAGATCCAGAGTGGAATTACTGAAAGGTCATTATGTCACCGTTTGTGCCTCACCTTTCCCATTCCCAACTGTGAGATCGTCCAAAACAGAATATTTTGATAGCGTAAGCAGGGTTTTGAACTGGAATAATAGAGAAGAGCAGAAGGGTTTCATTCACTTGTTGAGCGATAAGAATAAGAAATCATACACAACATATCAAAAACGTCATGGTAGTAACCCTGAAAGTGACCTTGAAGATGAAGACCATCTCAACAAAAATCTGATATTTAGCAATACTGGATCTACGCAAAATAGCCCTGCTACGAGTACAAATATATCCTCTGGTGTCTCAGATGGATTATCAGAAATAACAGCCAAAGCAGATTCTCCCTTGACAGATACTGGCTATAGTACTACTTCATCATCCTCGCAGAGCAGAAATTCTATTAGCACAACAAATGCTCTTGCAAGTGGACAAAACAGCATCAACAATTCTCAAATTATAATGGGAGCTATACGGCCTTCAGCTAGACCAATTTTCCACATTAGTGATGATTCAGAACAGCATTTGAGAGGTGGTCCCTCCAAGTTGAAGAATATGATTCTCAATGACTCGGACGAAGAAGAAGATGAGGACGATGTTGATGACGATGAACAAGACGAAGATGGGGGAGAAGCAGATGAAGAGGAAGAGGAGACAGAAGAAATAACAGGGAATGAAGAAGAAGATGGATTTGAGATTGACTATAATGAGGACGAAGAACAATATGATTCAAACACGCCTTGTTCTCCAACCAATTCAAAAGGTGGCTCAAATCTTAATGGTGTCAAAGATTTGGACAAAAAATCGAAGAAAAAAACATACACTTATGAAGACGATAGTCCTTTAAGCGAGAATATGAGTGATTCTACAATTGATATCGACGATAATCAAGAGACACAAAGCAATTACTTCTTCCCTCATCCGAGTGAAGAAATCAGAACCCCTGCTCTCGGTACAAGTAATCGTGGGTCGAGTCAAAATTTGGAAAGGCTGACGTTTAGGCACAACTTTGAAAAAGATTTGAGCGAGAAATTGAAGAAGTTAGATGTAGAGTGATGTGATTGCCAAGGGATCACATACTCGTTACTCTGTGTATATTACGTATAAGTATGTGTATATGAATCTACAGCTACATATTAATTAAGACAAACTCAATAAAATGCAAGTCACGTGGCACGCAAAACGTTTAATTTGGGTAATTGGGGTATTTTGAGCATGAGGTAAAACACTATCCCCTAATCTAATAGCTGTACGCTTGGTGTGTAGTGATATTAAATTGATATAGCAAATCAATGATGACAAGAATATATGTATTAAGTAAATCGATGATCTCTTTTAAAAAAACCATAATGATTATAGATATAATCATATAAACGTATTTAGAATAGACTACGTCGACAAGTCCGTATTCGGGACACTTTAACACCTTAACACCAATAAAATATAAGTCACGTGATAAAGATTATAAATGAATTTAAAAACCCGTTAAAATGGCAGATCAGATCCACCAGGCACAACTGCCATTTTGTTAGTAAGCGTTACGTGCCCCATCGCAAAGTATGGATTTGCAGGACAAGGAGAGAACTGTTTGCTAAACAAGAACAAGAGGCATGACCTTTAACTAGATTTGGCATTCCGTTTCAATATCAATCAAGTACACAATCAATTACTCATATATTGATTTATAACATACTGCATACTGCATCTAAACCTCAATTGATATAAATCGAGATCAAGAAACTACTTTGGCTACCACCTTCAACTTGAATCGGCAAAAGGATCTCGAAATACAGTTTGCCCCCATACAACATCAAAATTTTTATTTCCTTTGATAAATTGAAGCGAATAACATTGACTACTTGAAGATCATTGATATTTTATATCACCATATTTGACTGACTGTTGAAATCCGCTTTTCAATTGGTGATTCTATTCATAGTAGTAAGTTGAAAGCTCAGCAATTGTGTGATTTACGCTGATAGATCGGATATCTGTATTCGATGATCAAGTTTTCTTAAAAAACCGCATACTAACGATATCTTTTTTTCTCAATGTAGAGAATATTCTAGACTTAACGATGTCGATCAACGATAGCGAACCTGAGAACCCATTCGAAGAAAATCACGAGCTTGATAAAGCCGGCTATGAGGAAGATGTATCAAGCTCTGAATCTTCCGATTATATAACCGAAGATGAAAAAGCTGCTGCAATGGCTTTATCTTTGGAGAAGGGAATACAAAATGAACCTGAACGGATTGTGATAAGTGATGATGATGACGATGTTGTCGATTCTCGTAAATTTGAAGTTAACATGCAGAAGATGTTAAATCCTCCTCCTCCATGCTACGAAATAGAAGTTGAAGGCTACAATACTTGGGAACTAACGGACTTGTTAGGGATGAATGTTGAAAAATGGTATGGCCCGAAGTTTCAAGTTGGTGAATTTGAGTTCAATTTGCTGCTCATGTCACCGAAGACAAAGCCTGCTTCTGTATACTCTGTGTATTTAGAAGGCCATCCTATAGACAAAGCATTAGGTGAGACTGACGATTGGCACTGCTGTGTTCAATTTGGTATAGATGCATGGGACCCAGCTAATCCTTCCATTCACAAAGCGAACATGGCCAATCATCGTTATACTTCTAAAGTTACAGATTGGGGTTTTGTTGGACATCTAAATACTAGACTTGTTCAAGACTCTAGACTGATAAAGAACAACAAGATCAATATCACTGCATACGTCAGAATCATTAAAGATCATACTGGTGTTTTATGGCATGATTTCCTAGATTATGATTCTAAAAAAGAGACTGGTTTTGTTGGTATTAACAATCAAGGTGCCACCTGCTATTTGAATTCATTGCTACAATCATATTATTTCACCAAAGTCTTCAGAAAGAAAGTTTATCAAATTCCAACACAAGATGAACTAAGCATGGATCTCCCAACGTTCCAACAATATCTTGAGCAGCCAAAGAGTGTTTCATTAGCACTACAAAGAATATTTTACAATTTACAAACTTCTGACAAACCAATTGATACTCTGGAATTGACTCATTCGTTTGGTTGGAACAGTGCTGATGCTTTCACACAGCATGATGTTCAAGAATTAAATCGTATCTTGATGGATAGACTAGAATCAAAGATGAAAAATACTGACATTGCAGGTTGCTTAACCGATATATTTGTTGGTAATATGAAGAGTTTCATTCGTTGTGTTAATGTTGATTATGAAAGTAGTCGTACAGAGGACTTTTGGGATATCCAATTGAACGTCAAAAACTTGAAAAATATAAAGGAATCGTTTGAAAACTATATTGAACTTGAAATGTTGGACGGGGACAACAAGTACGAAGCTCCTGGATATGGTTTGCAAGACGCTGAGAAAGGTGTTGTTTTTGAAAGTTTCCCTCCTGTTTTACATCTACAACTGAAAAGATTTGAGTATGATTTCGAATATGACCGTTTAATTAAGATCAATGACCGTTATGAATATTTTGACCAAATCGATTTGAAGCCTTATTTAGACAAGGATTGCGCGCATTATGATGAGGATTGGGAATATCAATTACACGGTGTTTTAGTTCATCAAGGTGATGTGTCGATGGGTCATTACTACGCAATGATTAGACCATCTTTAGAAGATGAATGGTTTAGATTTGAAGATGATAGAGTTTGGAAAGTGACTCCACACGAAGTTTTTGAAGGAAACTTTGGTGCCGATAGATTGACTACTGATTTGAGAAACAAAAGCAAGGATGAACAGCAAGAGTATCAGATGAAACGACACACTTCTGCCTACATGTTGGTTTATATTAGAAAATCAAGAGTTGCGGACATGTTAGCAGATGTAACTGAAGAAGATACTCCATTGCATCTTGCCAAGCAAATAAATTACGAGCTTGAAGAAAGAGAAAGACTAAGAAAAGAACAAGAGGAGATGCACTTATATGCCAATTTGAAGATATATACAGGCAAGGGGTTCCTGAAATACGAGGGTTTTGATCTTGGACCAAATGAAGAAGACAAAATCAACTACTCTGAAGATTTCTATGATCCAGAATCCAACCCTATAAAGATTAGAATGTTGAAGTCAGAACCTTTCTCTAAGGTATACGAACTTGTTGCTGAGAAACTAGGAGAAAAGTCTGATCCAAAGGAGTTTAGATTTTGGAACATTGTTAGCAGACATAGCTCTGCTGTAAGACCAAGCTCAGTCATACCTTATCAATATGATGACCCAAGATACGGAGATGTTACTGTTGGCCAGATTGTAAAGCATGCTGAATCAAGTTTAACTAGAAGAAGAAGAGCCAACCAGTCATCTCAAGCAGTTTTGTTCTTGGAAGAAAGTTCAAAAAGCATAAAATTCATATCCCATAGTTACTACAAGTTGAAACAAGAAGGCTCAGAATTGTTCAATGAGATTACTCAATCGGAACCTATTAACGATAAGTACGGGAAACTATGTGATATTATTCCTTCTCATTTTAGTCCAAAAATTGAAGCTGTCAGCTCTAGCTCGAATAATGCTTTAATATTTATAAAGTATTTCGATCAAGAGAAACAAATTCTAAAAGGTATTTCACACTTAATTGTATCACTGGACAGTCAAGTGGAATATTTGACTGAAATCTTGAATAACATAATGGACTTTGATATTGGCACACCTTTAAGATTCTATGAAGAACTGGGTCCTAATCAAATTCAACATTTGAGCTCCGATGTTTCCTTCTACAAATCGGAAATAGGACATGGTGATATTATATGCTTCACTAAAGCTGCATCTGAAATAAAACCATCTTCTGAAGGTGAATTCAAATCTGTTGATGAATACTACTCATTTTTAGCTAACAGGGTTCACTTTAGAGTTACTCCATTGATAAAAGCCGACGAAGATGAGGAAGAATACGTGAAAGTTGACATCGAAGAGCCATCGGACAAGGAGAACGATCCTTTGGAGAAACGGTCAAACTCAATCAAATCGCAGAAACAGTTTGATCTTTGGTTTTCCACGTCATCAAGCTACAAGTCTCTAGCTAACAAAATCGGTGCTCATATCAAGGTTAACCCAGAATACTTGAGAATTTTTATCTTAGGACACTCAAATCAAAGAATTCCTTTCAAAAAAGATACAAACTTTAGAAAATTAATAGACAAAACCCCCAAATCTCAGACATTGGACTTGCAATATGAAATTTTGAATGTCACTTTGACCGAATTTGAAGAGATGAAGTTATGCAAAGTTTCATGGGTTGGTCAAGGTATTTGTAGAGAGCAGAAACATGAATTCTTTTTGCCAAGATCAAGCACGATTGAAACGTTGATTGACAGACTACAAATGAAAGTCAACATAAGTGGTAATGATAGAGACAACTTGGTTTGCTGGGCTGCTAACAAACATCTTCTTGCTGGTGTTTATAATCTTGACCACACTATCGATGAGTTGGATCAAGTCATTATAGGTAATTATCCATCATATAAGAAAATTCTAGCAGAAGGCTCGGATTCTGTCAAATTGATAACAGGATTTCAATTCTTTGGTAAGATACAGAATCGTCACAGCATTCCATTCATATTTGATTTGATTAAAGGAGAACCATTTACTGAGACAAAAGTGAGGTTACACAAACTACTTGGTATGAGTGAGAAAGAATTCAATAGTGTTAGAATTGCCGTTTCAAATCTTGAAGATGCTGAATATCTGGATATAAAGGAAAGAGAAAACATGATACTTTACGATATCAGTTCTGCCAATCACTTGTACATTTGTATCGACCACCCTGATAGAAGTGTCAGAAGAGGTTCCACATTCGAACCATCCATTTTTATTAGAGAATAATGTGTGCTACTGTTGAAACTTTACATTTAGTATTTTTTTGTTTCATTTTATAAGCTAATAAGATTTTCGTATTTACGCAATTATATATTTCATGATTTATTTTCATTCGTAATATTTTATCATCCTTGCTTTACACAATACGATTTAATATTTTGGATTACATTGATCCTTTTCCAGTACCTACGCATACTTTGGAAACATGAGATCAAGTTCTTCAAAACCATCAACTACCCATTCTCTATCTAAGATGTGTACGTTAAGATCAAAGACCGGTAATTATTCAAACACTACTGAGATGTATTCCTGCATTTTTCATATTCCATCTTTCTAATTTGAGTACTGCTCAACTTGTCTTTAAAGCCATCATCTTTTGAACCTCCTCCAATAACAGCAACCTCACAAATTTCCAACTCAGGAAAGCCCTTCTCCTTCCTCACTTTATTCACGTAGGATCCACCGCTAGCTGTCTCCAAACTCAAAACTAAGGCATCAATCTCCTTAATGGTAGCAGTAGGGCCACACACATCTTGGATCATAAAGATATCCACATTTTGTTGAGGCATAATTAATGTGATGAAATCACGTACACTTTGAGCTCTCACCTCATAGTCTTCTAGAAACTCTGCATACTTTTTATTTTTCAACAATTCATCACCAGTCACACCAACTATAAGTCTGGATTTTGCTAGAAATGAGGCAGCTGTGAGAAGGATTCGGTGACCGTCATGTAGGTGGTCGAAGGTACCACCAACAGCAACGGTTGGATACATTGCCAACGAGCCTTCACAATTTATATCAGACAATTTGCAATGGAATTCTTTGAGCTCCAGAGATTCAATCTCATCTTTAGAGATAGTCACGAGGTGAGGTAGTTGACTAATCTTATCACCAATCTGCGACCCCAATATATTGTAGGATAAAATGGATGTCCATCTATCTGTATTCGAACCGATATAATCGGGCCCAAAAGTTACGTTGATTGCCAATTCCTTATCGTTGTAGAATCTTGCCATGTCATATATCTTAATCATCACCGTTAGCAGCCTTTTCAGATCCGTGATATCCTCCATGACCCAAACCGTTAGTGAGTGGCGATGATGAGCCTTACTCATCGAAACGGAGAGCAGCTTACCAAGAAGTGACTGGTCATCCACTTGAGCAATAGTTAGTAGTAATAGCAACAAGTCCCCATGCATGTTTCTAGACAGACACTCTACCCTTTCAAGCAGCCACTTCAACAGACATGCTGTTCTGAAGAGACTTGAAAATCAACTTGTTGCTCTCATTTCAAGGCTGTGACGGCAATTTTTTGTAGCCGATAAAAATACGCTTTTCTTCAAAAGGAGATGAAAATTTGAAGGGAAGAACTCTACTATAGATCAAGGCCAGTACAACGCTAATTAATCAGGGCAAGAATATAGAAAAGCAGACATTGTCATGTCTGATGCACTAGATGAGTTAACTAAACTCAGATCGGGAGGGACCTATATTCCTCCTGCAAAGTTGAGAGAGCTACTAGCCAATGTTAATTTGTCAAAACAATCAATGGAATTTCAAAAGTTACAATGGGAACAGTTGAAGAAGTCATTGAATGGATTAGTGAATAAAGTTAGTAAATCAAACATTAAAGTTGTGGCAGTTGACTTGTTCAAGCTAAACCTTGTGAGAGGTCAAGGATCCTTAGTCAGAAGTTTGATGAGATCTCAAGCCGTTTCTCTAGATTATACAACGATTTACACAGCATTAATTTGTGTGATCAATTCCAAGATACCCGAAATTGGTGAGTTACTCGTAACTAGATTGATTTTACAGTTTAGACGTGCATTCAAGAGAGATGACAGAGATTTATGCAAAGCAACAGTCATCTTTCTTGCACAACTTGTCAATTATCAAGTTTGCCACGAAATCTTAGTTTTACAACTTTTACACTCATTATTAGAGAGTCCGACGGACAATTCAGTTGAGACTGTCTGTTCTTTGATAGCAGAATGTGGTTCATTTCTGATGGAACATTCAGCAGTGGCATCCAACGCAGTCTTTGATAGACTTAGAATCATTTTGAACGAAAATATAATATCCAAGAGAGTTCAATACGTTGTCGAGGACCTTTTCAAACTGCGAAGATCAGGATTTGATAACAAACCAATCATTGAAGAGGAACTCGATTTAGTTGATGATGATGATAAAATAACACATACCCTTAATCTTGATGATAACTTGAAAGCCCAAGAAATATTGAACATCTTCAAATTTGATGAAAACTATGATGAGCATGAACAAGAGTATGAGAAATTGAAAAAAGAGATCTTAGGTGATGGTGATGATGATGATGACGAAAGTGAGAGTGGGTCTGATTCTGAATCTGGATCAGATGTGTCCGCATCTGAAGATGAATCAGAAGATGAAAACAAAGATGACTTGGTGAAACAGCAGATTAAAGATTTAACTGAGACGGAGCTTACGAATTTCCAAAAAACAGTTTACCTTACCATAATGTCAAGTATGGGTCACGATGAAGCTGTTCATAAGCTTTTAAAGCTTCAACCTATAGATCCTGACAGAAAAGAGTATATGCTAGTTGACATGATAGTTAAATGTTGTGCTCAAGAAAAAACGTATGCCAAGTATTATGGTCTTATAGGTGAAAGATTGGTTGGCTTGAATAAAGACTGGTCCCGAGCATTCGATACCGTATTCAAAGAGAACTATCAACTCTGTCATAGATTCGAAAACAATTTGTTGAGGAACATTGCTTCGTTTTGGGGTCACATGTTTGCATCTGACAGAATGCACTGGGAGGCAATGGAGGTCATCAAGTTGACTGAATCGGACTCTACTTCGTCTGGTAGAATATTCCTAAAGTTTATGTTTTTGAAGATACAAGAAGAATTAGGCATCAAAAAGTTACAAATAAGAGTTCAGGAGGAGTATATACAGCCCTTTTTATTGGGAATGTTTCCAAACTCCAATGCTGAACACTTGAGATTTTGTATAAACTTCTTTACTGCTATAGGGATGGGTGTACTAACAGAGCAAATGAGAGAGACGCTAGATAACCTTCCTGAAGAGGATGAAGAGGAAGAGAGAAGACTGAAAGATTCAAATGTGGAAAAGAGAGGCCGTAGTAGAACACGAAGTGGAAGTAGAAGTAGATCAAGTACTGGGTCCTATTCGAGATCTCGTTCTTATTCCAGAAGTCGTTCATACTCAAGATCCCGATCATATTCAGGAAGTCGATCATTTTCAAGATCCAGCTCTTATTCAAGATCAAGATCTAGATCATATTCTAGAAGCCCTTCCTATTCTCGATCCCCATCACCGGGCAGAGGTAGAAAACTAGAGAAAAAATCAACGAGAAGAGATAGATCTGGATCCTACTCCAGATCAAGGTCACCGTCATATTCCAGATCGAGGTCAAGGTCATATTCCAGACCTAGGTCAAGGTCATACTCCAGATCAAGGTCAAGATCATATTCTAGATCCAGGTCAAGCTCTCGTTCTCGTTCCCATTCCCGTTCTTTCTCTCGGTCAAGATCAGCCTCCCCAAACGATGTCAGAGACCAGAAAAGAAAACGTTCAGTATCTCCAGCTGCAACTAGAGACACAAACAAGAAACCTGCTTTACCATCAGGACCGAAAAAGGCTACAAACGCTCCACCATATCGCCCAGAAGAATCATCATCATTTCCTAATAGACGTACAACGGAACTTCCGCAACATCGAAGAGCTGATTCACGTCCCGAAAGACTACAATTTCCCCCTCACTATGGTTACGGTGGCGAACACTCAAATTCAACATATTCAAGACCTTCTAGAGGTACAGGTTCCAATTCTGTTCCTGTAGCCCCTAGAAGACCTACTAATGGTAGCGTTAGCAGAAAAAGCTGAATAAAAGACGAGTGAATAGTAACACTTTGTATATTATAACATTATTTTTATAGAAATCTATATATGATATTAATGTTCAATAGCTTGATTAATTTATTGAATGAATTGTAAGTGCAAAATGAACAGGGAAACGTAGCTATAACAGTAAATCAAAACCAAAAAAAAAAAAAACACAAAGAACAATTAAATTATAAACTAGAAATGAAATGCTTGGAAAGCGATTGGAGAAAATCAAATCACAAGGAGGAGTGGCAGTGTTTCTAATTGATGATACTAGACCTCGGTGGCAACTTCTTCAGCACTTGTTGAGGATTCGGTATTAATTTTGCTAGTTGTAGAAGCTGCAGAAGGTGTATTGGCGATATCAGAAGGTTGCAATCCAACTGGGATAGTCAGATTCTCTTCGAATCCTCGTAGATCAACCTCACTCAAACCGACAACACCTCCAAATTTCTTGAAACGTTCCATGTAGTGAACTCTTTTCTTGTAAGCTATTTCATTAACAGCAGGATAATATTTAGAGTGATCATAATCAAAGTCAACTAAACCATTGAAATCTTTATCTAGTTGCTCAGCAGGACAAAATTCAGCAAAATCTGCATCAAAGACCAATTTTTCTCTAGTTAATGGATCGATAAATGGATAAATCAATTTTAAGAAAGTTCTGGCTAAAAATGGAATATTTGTCAATAAAGCTTTTCCCAATCTTTCAGGATAATGAGTTTGTAAAATGTGTAGAACTTGTTTACCGACACCCAACGGAGGAGTCTTGGAAGTTTCAACATCAGCTGCAATTTCAGGATGATTTTTAAAATCAATCAATAAAGCTAAAGAGTCTTGTCCTGAAGGCATGAAATCAATACATCTTTCCAAGAAAAACACTAAATGTTGAACTTGCCTGAATGAGTTCTTGGTATTTTGTCTTCCTGGTTTCAAATACAAGCATGATCTTGACTCATTATCGAATCCCAAAACTACTTCTTTACCCGTTTCTGATTCAGGCGAAACCAATTCAGGAGTCACGATATTTTTCGAGTCATCGGTCTGATAAACAATACCAAACTCCCTTCTCCAACTTAATGTTCCTTCAATTCTTTTAATAGCATCATGAACTTCCCATTTTGTTGCTCTCAAATATCTTAAGAAACATTCTCTTGTCAACCAAGCTTTTTCATCTTCAATTAATGGCTTCATCTCAGAAGTATGAGTTTTATGTTCAGTAGTGGATATTAGCAACGATTCATTCTGGAAATGTTTCAAAACCTCCAAGTACTTTTGTGTTTGCTCATTTGTCAACTTAGTTTCTGCTGGTGGTTTAATGTAATCAGGAGGATTTTCAAAAGGGGTGTACACTGTGATTAATTCCTTTTTCTTTTTGGCATCCGTGGATGTAGATGTTAATGAGGAAGAGGACCCTGTCGAAACGTCTTTTTTCTTTCCAAAACCAAACATTGTCAATCTCTAAACTTCTATTTATTTATTCTATGTTCAAGCGTATCGAATAGATATTGCAATGTTTCTGAAGTGCAAGATTATAACTTACACCTACACCTATATTAGCTGATAACAACGGTTGTCTGTGGATTGTCTTGAAGCTTCGACGCGATCTGGTTTCCGGGCGCCGGCTTTGGAAACGCTGAAACGGTTCTTCACGACTTCCGAGCGTTGTTACCGAAACAAGGATACTTGCACGATTTTTTGATATTTATATATATATATATATATATACATATACACATGATGATCTTGTAAAGAATTAATGATGAAAAGTGTAATTTAGAAAAAAAAATTGAATAAAATATTACAAACCCAACCCTTTGAATTTTTTAAACATCTTATCTCTTTTGCGTCCATCCTTAGAGTTAGATGTGGTTTGAGAATTACTAGATGAAGAACTTGATGGAGTTTGATGCGATGTATGGTTTTGATTCAAACTCTGCTTTTGTTGAGCAAGAGGCTTCTGCTGAGGGGTTGATTGGGCGGATGACTTGTTTACCACTGGTGCTTTTGGAGCTGGTGGTGCTGAATTTTCAGCAATGAATGATGGAACTGGCTTTTTCAGTGATTTCAAATCTAATGGGAATCCTGCATCTTTTCTTTCATCGTTTATTAGTGCGATATCACCTATTAGATCTGTGGTTGTATATAACTCATCTGTTCCAATGAAAATATTCTTATTGGCTTTGGATTCACACGAGCTAATCATACTCAATTCTGAATGTGTTAACCCACCAGCGAAGAAAATAAGTAATTTTTGCTTTGTTATATCGTTTGAAGATTGTTTGGTACTCTTCCATTTAGGCTGATTTCTAACTGGTTGCATATAAGTTTTCTCTTCTTCATCTATTGGAGCACCTTTAACATATGGGAAATCTTTTATTGGTTCACCTTCAGCCAATTCACTTTCAGTTTCTTTATGAAGAACTTCAGGTAACTTGTTTGATGCCAATCTAGAGACCAAATTGCATAAAGTTGGAATGTATCTTTCAGTCAAGTTGTCAGTGTTTTTTATGTCATGGAATATTTCTCTTCTATAACCTTTCACGTCCAATGAAGGTTTCAATAGATTTAAGTGTAGCAACTCAAAATTTTTGAATAATCTAGTTATTGATTCAATCTTATCAGGCAATCCCAACATACATAATTTCTTCAAATCTGCTTCTATTATACCCCCTCTATAAAATGCATAAATGATCAATAAACGAATTCTATTAGACATATCAATCTTAGGGTTCAAAAAGCATTGTATTAGAGCATCTGTAACGGGATCAAAATATTCCTTATCGGAACTTAAATTAGTTGCGATTTGTCCTTCAAATGCCATACAATCACCAACATCTTCTTCATTTGTAAAACATTGTTCGATTCTTTTGATTAGTTTATAATGACCAACAACAGCTTGTCTTTTTGCCAAGTGATCAGATTGAGTTAATGCTGCATGTGCGATATCCGAACCATACGTCAGCTTGCTAAATTTGGTATCTTCAGCTTGTAATTCACGATAATGATCCATTATAACTTTTGAATATTCAGGAACAGTTAGGTCTTTCATATCTATAAATAAATTATCATTCTGATCAAATTGTAAGAATTTAGTTTCACGACCTTGTTTTGTATCAACTTCATATCTATATTTATATATATATGTTCCACGTTCTCTTTCTATATATTTATCCATAAGATCAAATATTTGAGAACTATAATATTGGAAATGACTGAAAGGTGACATGAAATCCATAGTACGATCAGCAACGAAAAACACAGTTTTACTAGCAGCAGGAGTTAAATCTGGATTTCTTCTATAGTATTCATCAAGTTTCATTTGAAATTGAGAGGCGATTGCCTTTGATACAGGTGAATTATAGTATCTAACAACAGGATATTCATTTGTAAGAATACACAAACTTAACATTGATTCAACAGCTTTATTAATTTGATGTTCCGTCAAATCTCTTCCTAATTTGGTGGAATTGAAATATGCAGGTATAGAATAATGACAACCAGTAACATAAGATCTACTATATATTGGAGAACAAGATAAAAATTCAATTTTATCAAATTTACCACCACAAGAATTGAATAAATATTTATTTGATAGTAATTTATCAGCATCAATTTTAGTTAAGCCAGGCATAAAACAAATAACTGATGATTCATACCTCTTACCCCTGGAAAATTCACTCATTAAACAATCAATAGTATATGATCTAGTAGGATCTAACAAATATATAGCTTTATCTCTATTTGTTGATCTTTCAGGATCATCAATCTTATAAAATGTAAACACGTAATTGAGAACATCATCCTTTAACAATTGTTTAACTAAAGGGTATATCGTATCATCAACTATCAAATGACGGAAATTCGATTGATATTGGTTAAGTTTCTTAACCAATTCTAGAAATAATTTGAAAATGGTGTTAGTATTCAACAACAAGAATGTAGCGTATGTATATTTTATTTTCAGGGACGTGTAGGAGATGGAAAATGATCAAGACATACCTTGTTTTTGCAAGTCAAACAATGACATCCTTAAGAACTATGTAGTGAAAGTCAATGCTGTATACCTGCGCTACTATATTGAATTTCAATGATATCAATTATCCTCTTTGTCTTCCTCTCTTTCCGCAATCGATCTATCCGACCCGTTCGTTGCTTTACGAAGAAGAGCCTCTTCAACTTACTTGCAGATCTGCCGCGAGTAAGTCGGCGTCGCGTCGATTTATCACTTAGCAGTATTAATGAATGAATGGATGATCTTTAATTTATCGTAAACAGTTTAAAGGAAGTTGAGGGGGTGTGTGTGTGGAATGTAATTATATATATCTATGTATATCTATGTATTAAGAATCAAAAGAAATGGGTATAACATCTAGAATCTTCATGAATTGGCATCTGTGATTTAAATTCATTCAATTCATTCTTAATCATCAATGCTAATTGTGGAGTTAAATTATTACAAGTTGCACTCTCAGGATGTCTATCGTACTCATCCTCATCATATGTATCATAAAGTAAAATCCTACTTGAGAATCTAACATTATTTTTAATTACCAACTCTCTATGTTCAGTCTGTTGTTGGAAACCAGATAATAATTCATTTGAATTAATACTACCACGAGATCCAAACAATGATAATTTTGAAAATGAACCTTGAGATTTTGTTCTTGGTTTTGATTTCTTCGTTGTTTCAAAAGTTGATGTTGATGTAACAGGTAAACTATCAGGTCTCAATTTCGGAGATGTACTTTTCGACTTTGTATTTAATCTATTAATAATTGATTGACGACGTGATTTTTTTATATTTGTTGAATGTTCTTCTTCAACTATAGTCAATGGTTGAACAGGTGAGTTGTCAAACATACTATTGTTATCAACATCAATGTATTCATCGAAATCCTTAGATAGATCATCATCTTCATAATTGTCATCATCGTCATTGGCGTTATCATAATAAGTAGGAGTAGGAGTAGGTAAAGACACATGAGAACCTGTTGAATTGGCAATGGAACCAAGTATAGCCGATCTAGTTGTTGGTTTCAATGATGAGTTGAAAGTTGGACCATTCAAACCTTTGAAAGATAAGGAAATAGGTCTTGGTTCATCGATATCATTAGTAGTTGTAGATGGCTGAACTTGACTGATTTCAGTAGTTGCACTATGTAAACTATCCAAATCATCATCATTGAACTGATATTTAGTTGACGAGGTATGTTGCTCACTAGCAGTATTGAGTTGTTGTGGCGGTATCTGTTCCTGTTCATCAACTTGCTCTATATTTGAGGATTGCAGTTGACCTCCAAATTGATTTTGCTTCCAAGGATGACTTGAGGTTGTTTGAGCGGGTTTTATTATAGGTTCAACCATATCTTTATCATCTGATGATAATTTGGAAGATGTATCTTCATCAAATTGAATTCCACTTAAATTGAAATCAGTATTAATAACAGACATATCATCACCGTCATCATCACCAAATTTGATCATGTTGTAAATATCCGTCAAGTCATCATCATCATCATCAACTAAATCTTTTTCAACATCACTAATTTTCAAACTTCTCTTACTATGACTTTTACCAATATTGGATGATCTAATTGTAATTGGAGATGATAATGGACTTGAAGTATTCTTTAAAATACTACTTCTTTTACTGTTGAAACCACCACCAACACTTATCGGTGATCCTAAATTGAATGAACTATTAGTTGGTGATCTGAAAACAACCATACCATCCGAAGTAGTTAACAATTCTCCATATTCATTACCATTTCCTGAATTATTGATCATTTCAATAATAGATCCACTACGTGCATGAGTTCCAGCACCACCACCACCACCACCATTTATACTAGATCTTATTGATTTTGATCTTTCCAAACTAACTATACTTGCAACTTCATCAGCTGCTAAATGTTTAGGGAAAAGAGCATCACCAGGATGTAGCTTTGATGATGAAGATAATGAACCTAATGATTTTTGTGGTGATAAGCTTAACATTTGGAATTCACGTTCATAATCTGGTGATTGTTCACCAATGGCAATGTGGTTATTAGTGTCATTTAAGTTTGAAGATGAAATACGACTTGGAGCCAAAGATTGAAATTTGGGTATTGATGCTGATGCTGATGTTGTTGTTGTTTTTGTTGTGAAAATTGATTTTGATGCTGGTTTCTTTGGAGATGGTGTTAGATTATCCAAATGAATTTCATAATTATCGAACGGAGAATCTTCAAAAGTGTTAACTACATTAGATTTTTGTTGATTTTGTTGTTCTTCAGTCGTTGGTTCATACGATGCAACTTCATCTTGTTCATGATATATGGTTTTTCTAAAAGCATCTGGAGAATTATAAGTTGGTGTTTTTAACAAATCATCAGATGTGATTGCCGGTGATATTTCATTAGAAGAGAATTCATAATGTGATTGTGATGGAGTTGACAAAGTAATTCCTTGATCTGTGTTTGAACCATTTGAAAACCCATACGTTTCTAACAGTGGTTTTTTTTGTTGTGTGGTTGTTATTGGTGTAGTATTTTCTTTATCATTTGAAACTGTGATTTTTGGAGTCTCATCAACATTAACCTTGATTTTAGAATCATCAGTAGCCTTTCCAATCGTTGGTGATAAATGACTCATTGAATTACTTTTACCAAATAACTTTTTCTTATTATTCTTCTTATCCTTTTCGTGATTATTATCAATTTCATCCAATGGTTGACCAAACGATATACTTTTTCTTTTCCAACCGGATAATAAACTTCTACCCTTTTCTTTCCTTTCTTTACTTTTTAGCAATTTTGAATCTCTATTACTTTGTTTAACTTGTTGTTGTTGTTGTTTCTCATGTTCAGAAGTTATATTTTCAAAGTTGCTATATGATTTAGATTTGAAATGACGAGATCCAAATGAACCTTGTGATAAAGCAGGACTAGGTCTTTCCAATTCTTTTGGAGTGGCAGGAGGTTGTTTTGGTGAGTCTGTTGACGGTATTTCTGATTTTTTCTGATTTTTGAATAATCCTTTGAACGTCAACCTTTTATTTTTAGTACTTGTCTGTGTCTGTGTTTGTGGTTGTGTTGGTGTTGGTGGTTGTGGTTGTGTCTGTGTTTGAGGTTGACGTTCAGGTTCAGGTTGAGTCACTTCCAAAGCAGGTTCATTACTAGGTGGTAAAGGTAATGATTTAGATCTTGATAATGATGACGGTCTTTGAGGAAGTTGCTTGTCTATTGTCAAACCATCTTTTGAAAGCGGAGAAGGTGATTTGATAGGAGATGAAGTTTTCAAAAGGATGTTATTATCAGATTGACTGAATTTAGGTGTACCAAATGGGTTCAATGATGGAGAATCATTATTGATCATTGGTGGTGGAGATGCAAACAAATCATTTTGGTTAATACGTGGTGATATTTCTTCCTTTATATCATCAAAAGTGGAATCTCTCACTAAACGCATTGAATAAGTAGGTTTGTGAGATTTGATAAAATCAACATCATCTTGTTGTTTTGATGATGATGATGATGATGGTACAGGAGGACTAATTGGAACCAGAATTGAATCATCATAACCAATTTCATGAAATGAAGAAGATATTTGACCTAAAGAACTAGATTCAGAAATAGCAGGAGGTTTTAAATTTTTTAATTCTTCAATTTGTTGTAATTGTTGATGATGACTAAATATAGTTGATTGAGAAACAGATTCATTATTGAAAACATCATATTTTTGAATAGGTTCATTGAAAACCATTGATGGTGAGAACATATTTGGAGTCATTTGTGTAGGATATTGATTATCATTATCATTATCATTATCATCACCAACAACATAACTTTTCGAATAATCATAAGTATTAGAATAATCATCTATTGAATGTTTGAAAGGTGTTGGTTCACTTTTGATAGTACTTGATAAACTAATCAAATCAGGTATATTTTTATTATTTGTAACAGCAACTGCATGTTGAGTAAATCCACTATAATCAGCAGCATCTAAAGTATCAGTAGAAGCAGCAGTATAAAAAGTTGATTTTGATTGATTTATAAAAGGATTATAAGGTTGTTGTTTAGCTTCTTCTGATTGTTGTAATTGATTCAAATAATCACCAGCACCAACTTGTTCTTCTTCTTCTTCTTCTTCTTCTGCTTCTTCAGAAATTGAATTAAATTCTTTAACTTGTTTTGAATTCAATTTATTATTTAAAATATCACCTAATGATTGAATACTGGGACTTGTCACCATTGACATTTTCTTAGTTGGAACTTCTAAAGAGGTAGTATCATTTGAAACATCATTGATTGAATCTAAAGATGGTGATATGATTAATGAATTGCGAAGATAAGAAGCATGAGTATTTTGTCTATTTAAACTAGGACCATTATAAAATTCAATACTATTTAAATTCAAAGTATTTTTAGAAGTAACTGTACTAGCAGATGATTCAACAAGATAACTATTATCATTATTCTTAGTATTTTGAAATTGATTATGATTGTAAATTAAAGAATTATCAATATTTGAAGAAGAAGTACTTGTTTGAAAAGAAGATGAACGATCAATATTTTTGAAATCTTCATCATCTTGAACGGTACTCATTGAATTGGCAGGAGATGAAAAGGAATTAGGTTGTGGTTGTATTCTTGAATATGGATGTTGCTGTAATGGTTTATTATTAGTGGTAATGGTGGTAGTTGATGACTTTTGATGGAATGGGTCCAATTGAAGTAGTAAATCAGTACCTTGAGATGCCGTCATTTGAGTATATGGATGAAAGATGTCAAGACAACCACTGATAAACTGATAAACACTAATAAACTATTAAAACAAAGTATTCAATAAAAAAAGGCACGTCAAATGAACAAGAAAGGGGAAACGCCTTAATTAAAGAAAATGTCTCGAAAAGGAAAGTGGTGCAAAGATGTTGTGTCGACGCGTCATTTCTTATAATTTACGCGTTTTTATTAAAAGGAGGTGTTTGACAGCTAAGCACAGTATTTTAAATATGTATGTATGATATGTAATGTAATGTAATGTAAGTTACGGACGGATAAGAAGTAGATGTCATGCACAGCATGTTATTAATAAATAGTTAAAAAATAATTTTCAAGGTGGTGAAATCACATGATTATACAATCTTCACCATTAGCTCCTTTATTTCTTAATTTTTTCATTCTAGCACTTTTGGAATATTTGATATCTTTCGATGATTTAGTGTTTGTAGCTGTAGTTGTAGTTGTAGTTAATGCTTTTAAAGCCGGTTGTTTATTTTTCAGCGGTAATGGACCATATCCATTATAACCACCAGTTGGTTCTTTATATTTACTACTAGTTAAATAACTTCTAGCCTTTTGTGAAAATCTTGTAGATGATTTTGATGCTGTTGGTGCATCACCCTCAAATTGAATATATTCAGTATATGCTGATCCTTCACTAGTCACAGTTGAAGGTGAATTGATCTCACTTGATGAAGAACGAACACTCAATAGATCATCTGGGTTATTTGTAGCTAAAGTATTATCATCAGCAGCATTGATACTATCTTGATCAGCACCATATTTAATAATTGGATCAATACCACCTTGTAAGATTGAATTAGCTAAGAAACAATATAATTTGATCCAAGCTTCTTCTAATTCTAAACTAAATGAATTTTCATCTGAAAATCTATCTTTAAAAGTCTTGATTAAAGCTTCACCCATAATTTTAAAATATTCAGATTCAATACCAAGGATTCTTGAATGTAATCTACCTAAGTTTTCTAAAGATTCATTCATTCTTGATAAATCATCTAAAGTTGACATAGCTATATTAATAACACCTGCAAAAGCACTAGCTTGATGTTTAATTGAAGGAATTAATTTTTCAATAACTGGATTCATAGAGATTAAATTTTGATAAAATTGAATACAAAATAATGATGAAGTGAATGAATTATTTGAATTTGAAGTGAATTGGAAAGTTGATATGTTTTTAGATGATGATATAGGAGTGATTGATGATGATGAATTAGATATAATTTTAGACCAAGAATATCTTAAAGAATCGATTTCATTTTGATTTAATTTTAAAGAAACTTTCAACTTTTCTTGACCAACAATCATTGAATTAGGTAACCAATGAGTATCAAAAGTGGTATTGAGAGTTGAATTTGATTGAATCGAAGTACTAGACATAGTTCTTGATAACATTGAAGAATTTGAAGAAGAGGGAATTTTCAAATGAATCGAATGTTGATCCGAAGATAATTTAGTATTAGACATCGATTGTTGAGAATTAGAAGGGAATCTTGAAGAAGTAGTAGTCATGGTATAATATTCAAGAGATGTTGTCATTAAGATAAGTTAATAGTAGCTAAGAAGAAGAAGAAGAAGAAGAAACAAAGAGTATCTTATATATATTTATAATAAATGGAGATCATTCAACCACAAAATGCAATTAATTAATCCGAATTAGGAAATATTACTTTGATTATGTAATCACATATAATATAGATTACATAATACTAATTACCGGATTTATTATATCCTAATTAGGCAATACAGCCTTTGAAAAGTATATATATACATAATACAACTATGACTGGCATTTACCACCACCATGTACCTACTTAATATTTATTTTCTTTAACTTTGATAAGATAAAAAAATGGTTGAACGTGTTAATACAGATATATTATTATTTGATTTAGATGGTACATTAGTTAAAACAACTATAGCAGTTGAGAAAGCATTTGGTAAATTATGTGATAAATATGGTTTGAACTTAGATGAATTGTTGAAATTCGCACATGGTACAAGAACAACTGAAGTTTTAGCTAAAAAATTCCCAATGATTGATAATACAAATGAAGTTGCTACAATTGAATTTGAGACGAGTATTGGTAAAGATTATGTTGAATTTGTTAGTTTAGTTCCTGGTTGTTTTGAATTACTAAATTCATTACAAACAATGGAATTAAATTATTTGAACAAGGGTTCAAATAGATGGGCTATTGTAACTAGTGGTACATCACAATTAACACATTCTTGGTTTAATAATATTTTGAAAAGTATTAATAAACCTGAAGTCTTCATAACTTCAAGTGATGTTACTAAAGGTAAACCTGATCCACAAGGTTATTTAATGGCTAAAAATTTAATTATTAAAAGATTAAATTTGAAAAATGATGCTAAAAGTATTGTATTTGAAGATGCACCAGTTGGTATTCAAGCAGGTGTTGCTTCAGGTTCAATTGTAGTTGGTATTACCACAGCATTCGATAAACAACTGTTAATAGATGCAGGTGCAACATATGTTGTTAGTGATTTAAGTAAAGTTAAAGTTATTAAAGATGATATTAACGGTATTGAATTAGAGATTGACTGTTTATAGATTAGATACGTCGATCGACGTAAACATAAATAATCGACGCGTCGATTTACAACAAATCAAATTCGCGAAATTGAAAACAAACAAACAAATCAATTAAATTGAATTGAAGTATCATATAGTATAGTATAGTATAGTATAATAGCCGGGGTATAGTTTGATAGCCGGGGTATAGTCTAATAGCGGTTCAATATGTCTTCCCAACAAGCATTAGAAGAATCTCTTGAGAAATTCGAAGATTTGAAACCACAATTAGAAACTTTGAAATCTAAATTAGATCAATATTTATCAACAGTTGAACAAAATCTAATCAATAAAAAATCAAAATTTGAAAAAGAATTATTAGATATATATCATCAAGAAAAAGATTTGAATAATCAATTAATACAACAAAAACAAATCCAAGAACAATTATCAGTTGAATTGAATAAAGATTCTGAGAATTTTAATTCATCTTCATTAAAATTAAAAGAATTGAATTTAAAACAAGATGAATTCTTGAAAGAAAAATCCAAGATTGAATTTGAAATTGATAAAATTAATAAAAAAATTCAATCTGATATGAATTCAATCAATTCAGAGAAAAATTTCATTAATAATCAATCTCAATTAATTAATGAAAAAACATATCAATTTGAAAATTTATTAGGATTATCGATAAGTAGTGTTGATTTGAATGGTGGTGAGGATGATGATGAGTATTATAATGGTATATCATTCACTTTCAAGAATATAGATCCTGATGATTTCAATAAAACCGTTTCATTCATATTCGATCCAACAAATTACAAGATAATATCATCAAATCCCAAATTAGACGATGATATAATAAATAGAATAATTGATAATTTCAAAAATCATAAAGAGATAGGATATCTATGGAAAGATATGAGATATGAATTGAAAAACAAGTTATTAAGTTGACATTAAATGGTGTATTTGTGTGTGTATTTGTGTATTTTAATTAGTTGTATTTGTATCTTAATAAATGTATTTTATGATAACTGAACGCGTACGTATTAAATTTTCCACTTTCAACTACTTGAACAACACTTTATCATTCATTATCAGTGTATATAACTAACAATAATGTCGGATGAATCACAACACGATGATGATAAATCATCTTTGAAACACACAATCGAACAATCTCCAACTTTGGAATCTCCTTCTAAATTGTTGAAAACTCAATCTCCAACTCCACAACCAATACCTCAACTAAACACTCAGGAAACAGCACAACAAACAACACCAACATTGATACATCCACCACAATCAACACCACCACCACAAACACAAACACAAACAGAAAGTACACAAACACCAACACTAACACAACAACCAGTTAAGATACCTCCCGTTAAGACAAACAAACCAAACTATGAAGTAATTGATGGTTCAAAATTACGTAAATTTTTAAATAAATACATAACTGGAGATTTATTAATTTGTTTGAATGAGATATGGAAATTGAAAGAAAAAGGTGATTTAAAGGTAAATGATGATGATGATGATAGTAATGTATTGATTAAATTAGGTGAGTTGTTAATTGAACTAGGCATGAATAAGAAGAAAAATACACGAATGGAACAGGATACAGATACAGATACACAAATCAAAACAGAAAACTAAAACTAATTACATTAAATAAATAAATGAATAAATGACTAACTATCTACATATAATTATTAAAATTTCTCTTCAGTAACACCACCACTCAAAACTTCATCTTGACTTAATAAATTCAATGCAAATCGAGAAACTAATCTTAATAATCCGATTTTCCAACCATGAAATAATGAACTGAAACCTTTATTCAATTCCAATTCATTATTTAAATCCAATTGAAATTCATTATTATACGTCTCATCATTCAATTTAATTGGTTTTAATCCCATTATAATATAATAAAATGTTGAAAAATATCCATAATATCCACCAAATTTAATACATAAATCATCATCTTTCAATTGCATTATACTTGGTAGAGTTGTTTTATTAGTTAATAAATAATTCAATTGTGCTCTATTATAAATCGTTTCAAATGGTAATTTAATAAATAATCCAATAATTTTGAAAATTAATAACAGTAAATTATATAATACTGGATAATTATATTTATTTAATTGTAATTTGGAAATTAATAAATAATTTGGATACATTATACATAATGATTTAATCAAATTAGTTATTATATTTGGTAAGATTAATAAATTAGATGGTTTAAATAAGAATGATTTTGGTAATTTCCATAATATTTCTCTAAATGATCTAATACCTTTATTTGAACTTGTAACAATAAATCTCAATCTAATTAATGATATTTGTTGAATTAATAAATTTGTAATTAAATTAGATACTATATTTATAGTTAAACTTAAATTCACATTTGGTGAATGAATTAATTCAACAAATAATGGATCTGGTATATTCAATAATCCTGATAAAAATCCACTAACCCATGATTCAATTGTATATTGTATAGTATTCATTAAAAATGATGTATTAACAGCTTTCAATATACCTCTTGGTCCTTCTTTTGATATTGTGGCAGATATAACATCAAACATATTCAAAGAATTAGGTTCAATTATAATACTTGATGATTTCAATTGTTTATTTATCTTCATCTGACTTTTGGAAATTGATCTTGTTTTCTTATGTTGTGTTCTTTTCAATTGTGTTGATGTTTCTATATGAGAATGACGCAGTCTACTTGGTGACATATCTTCTTGTTGGAAATAGTTAACATCATCTTCGTCATCTTCATCTTCATCTTCGTCATCCCCACTAGCCCCACTGACACTAAAACTTGATTCTGGCGTCTTCACTTTCCCTTCCAATTTCTTCTCAAATGATCCAACTTGAAGTAATATACAACTAACTTCAAAAGGTTGACTAACAAGCAATTTAAAATAATTAGAAGTGAATGAATTAATCAATGATAAAAATAATTGTTTCAAATTACTCAACTCAAAATATTCTTTAAATTCTAAATCTGAATATATATTCTTCTTATAATAATTAATTGAAGGTTTGGTAACTAATGGTTTTATTATCTTCCTAGTTACATAATTCGTCCCACCACCACCATTTGTTCTTTGTTGATTTATAAATGGTAATGTTGTTGAAATTGATTGATTTGTATTATTATCAATTATACCCAGATATGGTTTATATGATATGGGATAATTTGAATCAAATTCGAATTTATTCTTATATGGTCTGAAAGAATTCTCAATATTGTCCTTTGAATTCATTGTGTGATAGTTGATGGCATGTATGGTATTTACAATATACTAAAAACTTGCTTGCTTGCTTGTCTCTTGTTACATTGGTTTGCCATCAAAAGTCATAAAATGGCAACCTTTTATCATATCGACGCGTCGATGCGTCGATACGTCGATGCGTCGATTTTAACACTTGAAAGACTTAAAGATGAATGATAGATAGATAGTATTGTAATTTACTCAACAAAAATGAACAAGAAATGACAAGAAGAAGAAGAGGGGAAGGAAGGAAGGAAGAAAGGGTAATATATAGTATAGTCATGGTTTGTAAATAAAAAAGGCACATAAACACATTTGAAAAAGAGTAAAACTTATAAAGTTTTTCTTCTTATTCATTCAATTTCAACATGATTTCTTGGATTTTTTTTTTTGTTTTCCTTTTTGTAGAGTGTATTGTTTTTGTTTTTTTGGTATTTTGCTTATGCAGACACTCTCCATGTCTTTAACAAGTTCAAATATTCCCAATCAGTTTGTGGACCATCCATACCAAATGTAATTGGCATTAAGAAGACAAAACTACCAATAACAGCAGTATATAAAATCAAATAAACAAATGTTGAAACAAATTTGTTATTAACATAAGTTGTAAATGTTTGAACAGTATAACAGAAAACAATCATAGCAAAATATAATGCAGGTAAATAATGATGAACATATGTAACTCTACCCATAATACAGAATGGTGCAAAATGTAAGAACCATCCTAAAAATGGATATAATCCACCCATTAAAAACAAATCAAATTTATCAGAATAATATGATGAATTTTCAGTTGTTTCAATCGATGGGAAATCAGTTATTTGTCTTTGCCATCTAATTAAATAATAAATAACCATAAATACAAAAACAAAAATTGAAACTGATGATGTCCATGTTGTTGCTGGTGATCCAACTAAATAATATTTAACATTTTCATCACCCCAACCACATAATCTAATACCAACATTTAATGATGGCCATTGCCATGCTTTTGATGCTAATTCATCATGTTTTTCTGGATCTGGAACTAATGCATTATTAGTTGCCATCATTGCAATATTTAATTGAATAAAATCTTTTAAAAATGATGTTTTTGGTAATTTAAAATCTTCTGGTGGTGTTGGTAATTCTGGATTTTCATGAGATTCAATATTCCACCATGTTCTTTTATCTCTTTTAAATGGATTTTTCAAACAAATAACTTCACCTTGTCTAAAACCCCATTGTGGTAAACTCATACCTGATGCTGCTAAATAACAACCCAATTGTTCAGATCTAAATCTAACTGATGATGTTAATGGATGTAATCTTAATTTATCTTCAGATCCATATTGATCCGCAATTTCAACAATCCAATTATCTTTAGCATCTCCAATTGTTGCATTACCATAACCTGAAACTTCAAATTCACTATTGGAAACAGGTGCTAAAACTTCATGTGTATGTAAATTTCTACCAGTTGTTTTATGAACAATTCTAACTGACATACCATCAACAACATAATGTGGTTCAGTAAATGAATTTCTTGGATCTTCTCTTGTTAATTCGAAAATCCATTCATTATTTGAATCTTTATGAGAATAAGTTGTAACTTGTTGTTGACCTGAACCTTCAGGATATGTTTGAATATGAGAATGTAATAAACCACCAGTTAAACCTTGATTTTTAACAGTAATAACTGAATTTAAAGTCATAATATCTCTTGGACCTGAAGTTAATGTTGAACCAACTAAATTAGCTTGGAATAATGATGACATATTAGCATCACCTGGACCAGATCCAAATAATAAATCAAAATGAACTTTAAATGAAATTAAAAACACAGTAAATGGAACAATAATTAATGCAATAATTCTTGCAACCCAATGATAAAAATATCTTTTCCATGTTAAAGTTGTCTTTTTATTCAATTGACCAAATTTAATCCAAAGATCAACAACTGTATAAATACCAATTAAAGTTGTAACAAATAAACCAACCATTTTAACAGAACATGTACAACCAATATTAATACCAGTCATTAAGATCCATTTCCACCATTTTCTACTAAAAGCATTCGATTCTTTTTTATTTTGTGAATGGAATCTAGCAAATGAAAACATTGTAGTAACTGTGAAAAATAATAACATAGAATCCAATAAGATAAATCTAGCTAATGTAGTATAAGAAGTTTCAAGAGTAACCATTAAAGTGAATAAGAAAACAGTTTTTCTATTGAAACCAAATTCTTTCATTGTGAAATATGCAACAGGAACACATAATGCAGAAAATGTAGCATTAAATAATCTCATTTTAACATAATCAATATAATCTGGATAAGCTTGACCTGAAGGGAAATCCCATGAACCATTATAACCAGCTAAATAACCAGATAATCCAACAAGCATCTTACCTAAAGGTGGATGAACATCATGATAGAATTCATGTCTTAAATAATAAGAACCAAATTTACCAAAATGGGCTTCATCCCAAACAACATTTGGATTTATACCAATCTTATACATTCTAACAAAGAATGAAACAGCTGTGAAAATCAATGGAGATAAGATTGATTCAACTTTATATAATGATTGCCAAGTGGAATCAGAACTGTATGGAGGTTCAACTTTGGAATCTTTCAAAGCTAATTCTATCAAAGTAGCTTTAACTTCTTCTTCAGTGATTTCCTCATCTTGTTGGTCTTCAGAGAGGAGAGGTTTAGTCTTCTCTTCTTTTTCAATGGACATGATGATGATAGAAAGAAAAAGAGAAAGAGGGGGGAAGGAAAAGAGATTGATGAAGTTGAGATATGGAATAGAAGGGTACAATTGAAGATCGACTTAGTAAGATGTGATATGATGTGATTAGTATATAGGGAAGAGTAACATAACATCCTCGAGAACGCGATTTTCGTTGACACGTTGATGCATCAGCCACATTCTTCTTACTAGCATCAGCCACTTGATGTTCGAGGCGTTTTGTGTGTATTTCTGTGGCTGGTGTGCTTATTGCTATTCGGTGCCCTATTATTTGTACATGTATTTTGAATAAATATATATATATATATATACGTTCATTTATGCGCTCTATAAAAATTGATAACTATTTATCACCATCTTGTTCTGTGTACGAATCGATCGATACACTCGATGAATCTCCAGAAACAATCACTTCGTTTTGTAACCTTGTTCTCTCACCATTAGACTTGGTGCCGCTCCCATATCCTGCTCCCATACTTGATGGAGATTGTTTCGGATTCAATGCAGGTTGCGAAATATTTGAATTTACAGAACTGATTGATTTCCTCTTTACAGATTGACGATCATGGAAATTGTAATCGATGCTATCTGTATGAATACCTGCAATATCATTAGCCATACCTGCTGCCTTTGGAGTGATTTTAGCAGCGTTCATTCTTCTATTAATTTCATCTGTATTGGATCCACCTCCACCAAAGGAAAAATGTCTGAAAACTTTTTTGGATAATGAGCCATTACCAGTCATCATTTCACTTGGTAATGGGATATCTGAGTTTTGTGTAGTAGTTTTATTACGTTCAGCATTTGACATCACAGACTCAATATCACTTGCTGGTCTACTTCTTGCTCTAGTTAAAGCTCTCGTCAATTGATCACCTAGTTTTTCAGCTGATGGAACATTATTTGGCCAACTTTCACCACCTTCAATATCGTTTTCTTCTTCGTCATCTTCTTCATCGTCATCTTCTTCATCTTTATCACCATTATTCATCTGGGTATATGAAGATGCTATGGTTCTTTCCTTTTTCAATGCAGGTCCCATATCATAAACTGGGAAAACACCTTTTGGTGACCTCACAGGTTTATTTCTTGATTTTGTAGAGCCTCTAGTTGAGGATTTACTCAAGCTACCAACAGCTTCATATTGAGAAGCGCTTTCTGGTGTGTATAACTGAATAGGATTCGAATTTTTATTTTCAATATTATCACCATTTGACATTGTAGAACTAGTCTCTGAATCTGAAACATTATTATAATTTGCCATTGTATTAATTGTGGGCGTTCTTATAACTCTTGAATCCATATTCAACAATGGTTGTTCATCTTTTTCATCATATGAAGGTAGTTGCAATTCCTTCATATCTTGTTCAATAACGTATAAATGTAAATACCATGGAATAGCAATACCAAAAAATGAACCACCAACAATATTACCTAAAGCAGCAGGTATCAACAATTTCCAAAAATATCTTCCCCATCCAAAATTACAATTATTAAATAATCCAGCAGGTATTAAAAACATATCTGCAACAACATGAGTGAAACCCATTGCAACAAAAGTGAAAATAGGTAAGAATATCATGCAAACTTTAACATGTAATGGTTTAACCATTATTTGTAAATAAACAGCTAAACAAACGAAAAAGTTACCAGCAACACCTTTTAAAAAAGTTTGCATAAAAGTAAAAGATTCTTTAGTTTCTGCTATTTCCCTTGAACCATTTACATAATTACCAGTTGATGTAACTCCACTAACATGACAAAACAAGTAAACAACAAATATTGTTGATGCAAGGTTAACCCAAAATGAAATAAACCAACTTATAAATAAATCCATAATGGTAACTGCACCTCTCATTACACCAACTGAAAAAAATAAAATATTTGAATTGAATAATTCCATACCCATTGAAATAACATAAAATAACCCAATTGAATAAACTGCCCCTTGTAATAAATTTATTATCCCTTCCATATTATTATCAATCAATCCTCGATTTTGAGATTGACACATTAAATCAAGCATACCTCCAGCACTGAATAAAAATGCTCCCATTATAGAATTGATTATCAATAAATGTAACTTAAGACGAGATTTCTTCATTGATGTAGCAACAACAGCTAACGCAGCCTCATGGGGTGTGATATAGTAAGTATCATCAACCATCTTATAACCGAGATTTCAGGTATGCTTATGCTGTGCTGTGCTGTGCTGTGTTGTGGGGGTCAGATCTGACAAGGGTTTTAGAGGTCTCACTCGTGCTACTTAAAGTAAATGTAGGCTATTTTCGACTAATTTGAACTGGGGTCTCGGATCAACTGTGAGATCGGGAATCTTTCTTCGGATTAACTATCTTCTCACCCCCTTCTTATTATTATCTGGGTGTTTGTTGATCGTGAAAAAAGTCACTTTCAAACTTGTTTATGAGCTAACTAATTTATGTTGTATCTATGAGTCTGACGATCTTATAGTATAAGTGTGCATCTATCCATATATATGTACATATTAATATTGCATCTTCCTCTCGGGCCGTTTTCAATGCACACTTGCAAGTATTACAGGGACTCAAGATGGTATGACATAGGATACCAATTGCAGTACTTTGACCAATAGGGTCATCCGGAACGAAAGGAAATGGTTCATGGAAAGCAAATCATTACTGTTTTTAGTAGGTAGTTAGCCGTGCGGCTTACAAAGATGTATTCCAACTCTGCGGATTCCGGTTTATCCTGTTGTTGTGATTGGCCGGACTTTGAAAACAGAAAGTACCGTCGCGTCGGTCGATTTTCTAGTAAGTGCCCTTTTTTTATAGTTTTTGCTTCCAACTTGTTTCTTCCCGCTCCTCCCCTTTTTTTGTCGCTCTCATGGCGGTTCAATTCTGTTATTTTATACGTTTTGTTTATCAACTAAAGTTTCGGCTTACTGTAGAGTGATCAGTTGATGATTGAGAAGCTATATATTGGAATCTGCTATCTGAACAACTATGTACGAAGCCTGCTCGTTTAAGCTTGTTGCAGCGCTTCATCAATTCATTTACACATCTTGTAAGACATATGGGGTACTTATCATCATATCAATTGTTTTTGCTCTAGTAACAACAGAATATACTTTACTCCCTTCCAGTTATATAACCAATTTACCTAAAGTTCCCTCTCGAATACCAATACTAGGTTCTTTATGGGTAATTTTTCCAAAAGCTACAAATTTTCAAGAATCTCCATGTCTTAAATTTTTAGCTTTAGCAAAAACATTTGGTGATGTTTATCAAATTCAAATGGGTTGTAGATTGGTTGTTGTTGCAAATTCATATGATTCAATATTGAAGCTATGGTGCTGTAACAATGTCAGGGGAAATAATTCAAGACCTGTTTTACATACATTTCATAGCCTTTTGTCACAGTCAAAGGTTTTCACAGTTGGAACAACACCTTTTGGAGATTCGTATATAAAATCAAGAAAATATATATCAAGTCATCTATTGAATGAAAACTGCAATAAAAATCATAATACTTTAGTTATAAACAATGAAGCTGACAATATAGTTAGGAGAATACTCAAACAATTATCAATGACAGGTGAGGATTACATTGATATGGATGTCACAAAGGAATCACAGTATTTCCATTTAGCTGTTGCTTTAAGAATTACATACGGCTACAAATTGGATGTTACAAACAATACAGCAGATAAAGATCTGGCAGAAGAAATGATATTTGTTGAAAACTACATTACTAAGATCAGATCACATGTTCAAAACGTCCAAGACTATTTACCACGGTTTTTCCGTATTATTTTCAACTATTTCAACAATATAAGTGAGGTCTCATTGGACCTTTATCAAAGACGAGAAAAATACCTTAGCAATCTATTTTGTTTCACAAAGCATCGGCTTGATTTGGATGATCAAGATATTCAAGGAGCAATGATGTACGATTATTGTAAAAGCACAAACAAAGATGATATAAGCGAGAGACAAATTACCAGTATTTGCCTAACTATGGTGAGTGCTGGCTTAGACAATACACCACTCAACTTTCAATATGCGATGTCTCAATTCAGTCAATCACCATCTATATATAAAAAAGCGAGACAAGAATTACTAGATTGTTATGATAACGATCCTATAAAATGCTGGAAAGAGTGTCATACCAGTATGAAATGTGACTATATCGTTGCTGTTGTAAAAGAAACGCTGAGACTTTTCACAGTTTTACCAATGTCATTACCAAGAGCGACAACAAAAGATATAATATATCAAGATGCAGTGATACCAAAGGGAACAACATTGTTCATGAATGCATGGGCTGGAAATCATGATCCTAAAAGATTTCTCAAGCCGATGGAATTTATACCAGAGAGATTTTTAGACTTGAAAACAAACAAACTGGATAACTCGTTGAAACATTTCTCTTTTGGAATTGGAGCACGTATGTGTCTTGGTAATAACCTGGCATTCAAGGAATTGTACATTCTTATCTGTAAGTTTATTTTGATGTTCAAGATATCGGCCTCAAACGAAGTTGTTGCTCATTGCTCTAGTTTGAATCCACTGGAGATTAACATGTTTCCTTTCTCAATTGCCATAGAGCCAAGACCATATAAGACCAGATACTCAATACAAGATAGTGCGTTGGTAGAGATGTTGTTGAATGAATCAGAGCCAGCATCATCAGCATCTGCAACTGTTAACTGATAATGTTGCACAGCCTTTCGAGAACACAAATAAATATTATCGCTGCGGCTGTAAAGAGTCTGAGCAATTTGTGAGCATAATAAAGACATTCTGGATAAGGTGTTATCATATCAATAATTACTAGTTTAGGACCATTACCCAGTACTTGTACAAATATATAAACTATATATAAAGTATAAGATATCTTCAATTCATTCATTAGAAATTATAAGCTCGATCAACGATACAAAATGTCTCACTCAGCGCACAAGATGATGGATATGCCAGATCATGGTGGAATGGACCATGGAGACATGGATATGTGTAAAATGTCAATGTTATTGAATGCAGACTACAAAAATGTGTGCGTTTTGACTTCCAAGTGGAAGATAAAGTCAATTAGTGGTTTAATATTCACCATGATTGCTATTGCAACAATATCTATTGGTTACGAATTATTGAAGTACTGGACCATCAAGTGGGAATCTAGATTTAACAGCATATCAACACGAACACCGGCAGAGTATAAAGCTTATAAGCTGAAGAGTTCTATGTTGTATGGTTGTGCAGCTTTCTATAGTTTGATGATCATGTTAATTTTTATGACTTACAATATCTGGTTAATGGGTGCCGTTGCAATTGGCTCTATCTTGGGTCACTACTTTTTCAGTTTCAACGGTCCACTTGGTGCTTCTTTGACTTCATCAGTGGGCTGCCATTAGAATGTCTTATAATCTTTTACTTTGTCTCTTTATCATTGCACTAGCAAATGAATTATATGTGCGTGTGTTTTTTTTTTTTTTTTTCTTTTCAATTTCAAAAACTCGTTGTTACATCTAAATGGTAAAACACTATATATCTATTTCCTAACTCGCCAACGAAATCTTCCAATCTTGGTTAATGATGACCCCTGGGTTTCTAATAGTCCAAAAACCATCTGCAGGTAGTACTTCTGCTGTCCAATTTTTGTCCCCTTGAACGACATCCACAGTTTTAGGAGGAACAATTGGACCACCTATCAAAACTATTCTTTCAACTTTGACATCAGCTAGTTTTGATGTGAAAGTCTTCGTAGCATCACCATCAATGATGGAAGATTTAATTTCATTATCTCCAGCTTCAAATTCAATATAGACGAAGTCTTGATCAAGTGAATGATTAAATGATTCTCCATCATCGATGTATAGATAACCTTTGGCCTTAGCTGAATCATCCATCGTAACAAATAAAGTATAAGGATCAAAAGTCATCAGTCTTGACGATCTTCTATATCTGGCTTTTATAGGAATAACTGATCCTGACTTGATCAAAATTGGTATACTTTCTAAGGGAGCTTCAATTTCATGATATCCTTCCCCAACAATTTTTTCAAGAGTATTGAGGTTATAGTATGGTTTTGAATCAGGTATATAAATTGACACTTTATCTTGTCCAGGTGAGGTGACTGGTTTAACCAATAGTTGATCAAAAAAGAATTGGTCATCAATGCTATATGTTTTTGTATTTTCTGGTGTTTCGTAAGAAAGTGGTCTCATGATCGGGGAACCATCTAAAGAACTTTGATAAAATTGAGTGTATAGCACTGGCAGTAGTTTGTATCTGAATCTCAATGCATCTCTCATGATTGATGTATATGGCTCACCCGCAATCCAAGGCTCACGTCTTCTAGAGTCAATATGAGCATGACCTCTAAAGAAAGGATACCATATACCAGCTTGATACCACCTAGTTAACAGTTCTTTATCAGGGTTGCCAAAAAATCCTGCAACATCAGCGCCCGCAAATTGGAAACCAACAACATTCATTGTTAATATTTGAGGAATTGATTCTTTCAAGTACTCCCACTTTGCCATGTTATCACCTGTCCACATTGCCGATGTTCTTTGAGAACCAGAATAAAAAGATCTAGTCAATATGAATGGTCTGATATCCGGATTTCTTTGTATCATTGCCTCATATGTTGCTTCATGGTATGTCAAACCATACAAGTTATGAACGGATCGATGCTCCCAGTTCCCATAGTGTATATTATCCTTTGGTGATGTAGTCTCCGGGCCATTAAAAACAGAAGGTTCATTCATATCGTTCCATATATGAAGATTTCTAGCATATCCAGCAAACTCCGAACCGTTTTCGAATTGTTTATTCCAGAAAGGTTGTGATTCTGGATTTAGCGTATCAATCCAAACTGATTCTCCTGGCCAACAGTGACCTTTATAGATCTCATCTGCATTGTGATTTTTGATACCAACGTCAAGCTTCTCAACCTGTTCACTAACTTCATAGTGTGTTTTCAAATGTGGATCAATAATGGCAACAAGATTTCTACCAGTCTCATCCAGTTTTGCTAGCATTCTATCGTGGTCTGGGAACAATTCCTTTTTCCAAGTGAAATACTTTTTCTCATCAGTATATTCGATATCTAACCAAATAGTATCGTATGGAATTTGATGTTCGTCAAACTTGGATGAGATATCCAAGACATCAAGCTCATCGTTATAGTTCCATCTACATTGATGGTAACCTAAAGAAAACATGTTTGGAAGGGTAGTGAACCCAGTCAACTTACCGTACGATTGACTCACGGATTGTGGATTATTCTTCACAATCAAAACAACATCAATGATACCATTTTCGGACATCCAGTGAGTTTCAACCTTTTCTAAGTTGTCTTTGGAGCTCAAAACTTGTTGATCAGTCTCCTCTTCAATGTTCGATTCTTCTTTTCTGATGTCAACATAAGTATCTGCACTGTTGATCCAAAAGATCCCAGCACTGGATTCTGGAGACACAGCAATCATGAAGGGAATACTTCCGTACATCGGATACTTACTTTGTGTTTCGTATTCAAATATATCAACATTGAACAGTCTATAAGGCTCTGAATCTGTGGTATCTTTTAGTGACAAAGAATCTGCATGTTCCGGAATACCATAAACATGTTTGTATCCCGAGAAAGTAAAGTCTAATGCAACTGACTCAGGTCCAAATGGTAACTTGTCTTTCTTGGAATCTTTAAAGCTGTCACTGTATGCGTTATAAGTTGATTCTTCAGGAGCAATATGGATAGAATTTTCAGCCTCCTGTTGTTCCTTTGTTCTATAGTGCTCCATATTTAAGAGATTACGGTCATTCATGGTGATTCTAAGAGTGCCCTTATAAAGTATTTCAATTTTGAACTGAGTGAGGTTGACAATGGCTTGATATTCACCGTACGTCAAAACCAAAGTATCATCGGAAAGACTATAGTCAAACGTTGTCAAATCTGGTTCTTGAGTAAAAGCCCACTTACTTGCCTCGTCATATCTCTTACTATTCAAAGCTTTGGAATTGAACCCAGTTCTCTCTTCGTTGACTTTCAGTCTCAAATTCAGATCGCTCAACACGGAGATCTGGAAAGGTAGAGAAACATGGCTACCGTCATTCAGTCTTTTGAGCAGTGAGCCTTCCACCAAACCTTTATCCTTCTTTATGCTCAAGTCTTGTGAGTTTATAGAGTACCTTGATTCGAAATCGCTTCCTATTTTGGCAACCTCACTTGCAAAATGTCTATTTCTATGGCAGAACCCTGAATCATTGCAGGTTTTGAAAAGGTACGATTTGACAGCTCCTGCGGGAGACGGTAACAGTCCGAAGAGCAGTGCTACCAGAACCAATATCGAGCACCATCTGTTCAGCATTGTTGCATTTGTTTCTTATCAGCGGAATTGTCTGACTCCATCCAACACTAGTGAAATCACTAACACACTATATAACTACACTCTACACACTAATACTAAGCTCTTCGGGGTAATCAAGGTGCCTGGTTCGCAGCCCTGCTCGCTCCTCTGATTTCGCACACGAAAAATCAAATCGCATTTTTTGAATGTAAACAAAAGCACAAGCTGTACTACACTGTTTGTCTTGAGTGTCCCATTTAGCTGAAAGATCCTGATCAAATCACTATAATATACCCATATACATAAATACGATGCCTGGTGAGATCATAACGCTCCAAGCAGGTAAGTGTTCCAATCTTGATGGCTGGCTTGCTGATTAGCACTGGCGATAGCTTATCTTTTAGCGATAACGAACTAAATTATACTAACTCATAACGACGCGTAATAAAGGGCAATGTGGTAATCAGGTTGGTGAAACTTTCTGGCAGCAACTCTGTGCTGAACATGGGATTCAATCAGATGGAAAGGCATCTCCAGAGAGCCAAGGAATACAGCGAGATGACCAAACTGATATATTTTTCCAGCATAATGATAATAACATATATACTCCTAGAGCTCTTCTACTTGATATGGAACCAAGAGTAGTCAGTGGGATAAGAGCCAGAAATCCAAACTTGTTCAACCCTAAAAACATATACCTCTCCTCCGATGGAGGTGGTGCAGGTAACAAATGGGCAGAAGGTTATGCACATGCATATAAACACAAAGAGGAAATAATGGATATGTTAAGTCGAGAAATCGATTCATGTGACTCATTTGAAGGTTTCCAGCTCATTCATTCAGTTGCAGGTGGTACGGGATCAGGTCTTGGCTCTTTCTTATTAGAAGAGTTGAGTGATAGATTTTCTAAAAAATTGATTCATACATACTCCGTATTCGGGGCAGCTGAAGTTGTTGTTCAGCCATATAATACAGTTTTAACTTTGAAGAGATTGATAGAAAACTCGGATGCAAACATTGTGTTTGATAATGATTCCTTGATGTCAATAGCCACAACAAATTTACAAATATCAAGCCCCTCGTACACCGATACAAACAAATTGATATCAACGGTGATGTCTGCGGCAACAAACACACTAAGATTTCCTGGTTACTCTTATAACTCCATGAGAAGTATATTTTCAACGTTGATACCTACTCCAGAATTACATTTCTTGATACCTAGTTATACCCCATTTACCTCTGATTACGTTACCAATGGTATGGAGATCAGAAGAAGTACTGCATACGACGTTATATTGGAGGTTTTAGATAAAAAACTAAAGATGTGTTCATCTAGCGACAATGGCTCCAATCTATCAGTGCTGGATATAATAATTGGTGACATTGAACAATCTGACATTCAAAAATCTCTAGTTAAAGCTAGAACGAGAATTAAATACGTTCCGTGGAGTTCTTCAGCTATTCATCTTGCTCTAGGAAAGAGATCCCCTTTTTTAAATAATGACAAAACTACCAAAAAGCAAGTTAGTGGCTTGATGCTCTCTAATTCTACTTCAATCTTGAAACTGTTTGAAGATACGGTAAATGAATATGATCAGTTGAAAAAGAGAAGAGCTTTCTTAACCAATTATTTACAAAGTGATTATGAGCAACAGTTTGGGGATATCACAACAGAGTTTGACGATTCTAGAGAAATTTTACAAAGCTTGATTTCAGAGTACAAAGATAGTGAAAGTTTGAGTTATTTGGATGAGATATTTGACGATAATGAAGATGAACATTACCATAATGAAACAGAACAAACTGGAGAGGATGCAGATATGTTATGATTTGAAATGAAAAACAGAGTGTCTATGACACGGAGAATTTTGTAAATTAGTTTTTTTTTTGTTTTGTATAGCTTTACGTATATCTTAATTAGCGATTAATTCTTAAAACGATAGTGGAAGTCGTTATTTAGCTTTATAAATAAAATGCGGAGAAACGAACGAGATAATTCATATAATCTAGCGAATGATTCGGGTATGTGTTGTTTGTGGAGTTTGATAATCGGAATTGTTGGCGGCATTTGAGTTAGCAGACGAACGACGAGGTTGCTGAGGTCTACTACCTGTGAAAGTACTGCCGTTCATATTATGAAACGCATTTCTGTTAGGGAGTATTGGGGTAGAAAATGGGTGATGCTGCTGCTGCTGCTGTTGTTGTGGTTGTTGTTGCTGTTGTTGTTGAATTTGCTGTCCTGACGGTTGCTCATTACCGTACCTACCGTAAATGGGATCTGCAGGACCGAAATCAGAGCCCGTTATATCGACATCAGTCAAAATATGTGGGTGATTGTTTGCATTCGTTTCTGCGTCATCATCATCGTCATCGAGATTAGCAGTCGAGATCTGGTTTGTCAAATCAAAAGAGCTATGAAACCCACCATTGGATCCGTCCGGAATGGTAGAATCTATCACTCCAGCACTATGTTTGAACAATATCGTTTGATCTTCAACATGATTCATTGTGCTTAGCATTTCATGTAAACCCAAGTCTCTCCAATTGAGCTTTCTCACCTTCTGTTTCATCCGGTTGGCATATGATGAGTTGAACAACGGATTACCACCGTAAGCTATATTCAACTCATTGTCAGTGTCTTCAGGGGGCAATAGAAATTGCTGCAAGATGTTCTGTTGGTCGTTACGATAAGAGTCTGGGTTGACCTCGATATCGTCGAATGGTAAGCTATCCAAAGTCCACTTTTCTTGAAACAAGATATGATTCGGCTGCTTCATATGCAAGTAGCTCACGTGAGAGTCCCTCGTCATGATTGTAATAACTATTTTGGCCCTTCACCGTATAAACACGCTTATATACACAGTATAAGCACTCAAATACATGTCACACACACAAATCATAAACAAGGTACACAACCAACTTACACATCCGTACACCAACTCTGCCCACTAAGTTTTGCATAAAAATTTGTGGCCCGTCTTTAAGACACATACATAGCAAACACCACTGTTATTCTATTGAAAACAGAATATATATCTATCAAATCCTACAATCTACATCATAAAATGAAGTTTGGTGCAAGATTGATCTATATAGCTTTACTTTTGATGGCCTTTGTGGAAGCCAAGAATGTATTCAAAGGTTTAAGTAATAACTTTGACGAGCTGGAATTACAAAAGAGAGATGGAAAGAGAATTGCCAACATTGATTTGAAGGCTGAATCTTACGGGGTCTTTGATAAAAGAGACGCAAAGAACGTTGTTCTTTTGAACTTAGTCGTTGATGACGATTTCTCACTTGAAAAGAGATCGAAGAGAGATGCTAAAAATATATTCAATCTTCAGTTGAATATAGACGAGTCAGAGCTTGAAAAGAGAGATGCTAAAAAGGTTGCCAGTTTGAACCTCAAAATTGATGATAACTTTGGTTTATACAAGAGAGATGCAAGTGCAAAAAACGTTCAAACCATCAACTTGAAAATAGATGAATCGGAAATGAGCGGCTGGAAAGCTAAAAGAGATAATGAAAACGTTCACACTTTCCATTTTGTTATTCCAGACACTTCTTTGTTCGAAATTGAAAAGAATCATGAATCTATCCTATTCAATATTGAGCTTGATCAAGATCAACTACTTGTACCAGAGGATTCGAATGAGCAATACATATTCTTGACCCGTGTGGACCCTCACGCTCCACATAAAGTCAAGGTTCAAGATCATGCTTCATCGAAGCAACAAGCTGAAGGCCAAGAAATTCACGATGATTCTGCGTCTTTAAACATGATGCCAGATACAATGCATGGCTCATTGGCAACTGCTTTGACTCAATTTGAAGAGATATCCATCTTTGCCTCTTATATCAGGGATATGGTTGACTTGTACAAGAAGTGTGAAACTCATGAATTTTCCACTGAATCCGAAGATGGTCCATTACTGTTTATCTTTGCTCCATCTAACGAAGCAATTGTTACATTGAATCAAAAACCATGGGAGTTCCCAACCAAGGTCAAAGAAAAATTGAATCAAAATGATGAAATTACAACAGCTAACATCAAAACCTTCATCGAGTCTCACGTTGTCGAAGGTCAGGGTATTTTCGGAGAATCCCCTCTTAAGTTGAAAACTTTGAATGGGAACATTATTTATTTGAAAAATGACGATGGTCAGTTCATGTTAAAGCTTGAGGATATTGATGAATGGTTACCAATCGAAACTATCAAAATTCTTAACAATGGTGCGCTTTTGATCATTGATAAGACCTTAACCTGGCCAGGAAGAGACTAGAGTTGAGATCAAAACCTGTTACAACGCTGTAGTCGTTTTTCATCTTTTTTTTGCGTTTTTGTTATTGTGGGTTTAAATTGTAATGGATCGTGCCATCATCGCTTTTGTTAGTTCTTTTTTTTTAGTTACTTTGTTTTTATGGGCATTTGAATGCGAGTTTTTATTTTATCCTTCTTATTTTACGATGATACTAAAAGTGTCAAACTCAACTAATGTAAATTATTAGTAGGGAAAAGAAGCACAAAAAAAAATTGATCTAAAAAATATACATATTGAAATTACAATTGTGAAATATCACAAATGATGATACCAACTAACTAACTTGTATAGAAGGGGGCACTATACCATTACATAGGTTCTCGAATAGTGCACCTTTCATGGTCAAACTACCAGGGGTAACATTACTCTTGGCAGCCAATTTGAAGGCACCAGTACCTATACTCATGGTTTGACCTAAAATGATTCTTTCGGAAACACCTTCAATCAAATCATTCTTCATATAGAAAGCAGCATCGAACAAGTGATCGGTTGTCTTCTCGAACGAAGCTAATTGTAACACCGAATCTCTCATCTTAGCTAAACCAAATCTCGTAATACCTAAAACTTCACCTTTATAAGTCATGACATCACCCAATAGTTGAATATGACGAGGATCAACCGCCATACCATGGGAACTCATCGTGTAGTCAATTTCACCAATGATACTTGCCCTAGCGGCTTCAATACCCAACACATCGAAGATTTCCAAAACATGATTAGTTGCCGTTTTGTGAGCAATTACACCATCTGTGGCCATAACTGCCTTCAAACCATAACCTTCAACAAGTAATTCTTTCTTACCGTCGTTCTTAACATTGATGACGGCTCTTGAAATATCTGGTAAACCTTTGACGACAACTTTAGTCAAGACACGTTTCAATTGTTGCATTTTGAAGAATAAAGAAGTCTTTTCTAATCTTTCTCTTTCATCTGCATCACGAGCAACTAATGCTGCTATTTCCTTGGAACCTGTGGATCTAGCAGTAGGTTTACCCATGTCGTGACCCATTTCGCTAACCAACACTTGAATTCTGTTTTTACCAACGATCGCAACATCTCCTCTGGAAATCTTTAACTTTGGAGCGTTAACTATAGCGGTTGCAATTTGATCGATACTTAATTCAAGTTGTAATCTTTCAATTGTCTTCAAATCAATCTTCACTTGCAAATAGGCTTGATCCTGTTTATAAACATCTTCAATGAAGAAGGTAACATCAGACAATAGAGTCTTTTCAAGTCTACCTTTAACAACTCTGGCAGCTCTTTCATCTTCGTCGTTAACCAAAACAGCATTAATGATAGGAGTAGAAATGGATTTAGAAGCATTGATAATTTCCTTAATACGAGGAACACCCAACGTGACATTCATAGAGGCAACACCAGCAAAATGGAAAGTCTTCAATGTCATTTGAGTACCAGGTTCACCAATAGAATGAGCACCAATGGCTCCCACAGCAGTACCTGGCTCAACCTTGGCCTTTAGGTATTTCGTCAAACATAAATCTAAGAACGCTCTTATCATAGACTCGGACATCTTCGCTAATTGATTAACAAGAACCTCGTTTGCAAAATCGCTCACAATTTCAGTACCCGGATCAGTCAACAAAGGATCCAAACCTCTTTGTTCTCTGAGTCTAGCCAATTCTTCGCTTTTCTTCACGATGTAAGATCTGATTGACTCATAAAAGTCTCTTTCTGCATCAAATCTGTCCACAAATTCAAGCTTGTCAAGATCTTCTTTGGCAACTGGTTTACCAACGTTATCAACTCTGATTAGTCTGTCTTTTAAAGGATCAATAATCTGATCGACTATTTTCCGAACTTCAAATGGATACAAACATCTCTCGTTGTGATTCAAAGTAGTGTAGAACGCATGGTCCCAGGATCTATTGAAGTTGACTGGTTTAGCGTCACCTTCCATATCGAATGGATCCAATCCATCACCACCATAGTTGAATTGCACAATACCATTACTTGAATTTCTGACCGTTTCATCATACTGGGCACTCAAATCTTCCATTGATTTCATTAATCTACGAGATGTGTAACCAGTTTCGGCAGTTTTAACGGCAGTATCCACCAAACCTTCTCTACCAGAAATAGCATGGAATAAAAACTCTGGAGGTGTTAAACCGGAGAAGAAAGAATTTCTAACGAAACCTTTAGATTGAGGGGTCTTGGAGTTCTTTAAGAAATGTGGCAAAGATCTATCTTGGAAACCATCTGGAACTCTATGACCTGCGATAATTTGCTGCCCGACAACCGCCACCATCTGTGAAACATTCAATGTAGAACCTTTTGAACCACAAGTAGCCATAATTAATGGGGCATTAGACTTATCTAGTTCTCTAATACAAACCTCACCAACTTCTTCTCTGACCTTGGATAGCAAACCACCAATCTTAGCTTCCAACGTTTGTTCCTCGTTACAACCTGGTTGTGTTTCCAAATTACCGGTTTTGAACATAGTAATCAACTCATCACACTTTCTATAAGCAGCTTCAACCATATCTTCCTTTTTACCTCTTAAATCATCACTTGGTGTAACATCATTAATACCGATAGAGAATCCTCTATTACCTAGGTATCTTGCACATAATTTGGCCATTCTATTCATTGCATTGGCAGCTTCGTTAGCCCCATAATCTCTCAAAATGGTATAGAAGACAGAATGTTTTTTACCATCACCCAATGTCGATTTGTCCATAACACCAGATAATATTTGTGAGTTTCTGATGATGACAAAACCATCGTTTGGGGACATTTCATTTGGATAGCCAGCTTTTGGTGGGATGAATGTTTTATTTTTGGCATCCAAATTGATCAGCACATTTGATGATTTATTTGGTTTAATTAGTAAACTGAAAACTTGTTTCCCGGTCCATAAGTAAATTGGTTTGAAAACTGCTGGCGGTGGTAAATCGAACTGCATATCACCATCAGACATCATGGCTAGTAGCTGTGTGAATGTTGCCTTATCATAGAATGAATCTTTACCAGAAATCAAGAAAGAACCAGTAATGAAATCTTGAGTAGCGGCAATGATAGGTTCACCAGACTTTGGGGTCAAAAGGTTGTTCTTCACACCCATCAAATTCATCGCTTCAGCTCTTGCTTCCTCTGTTTGTGGGACGTGCAAATTCATTTCATCACCATCGAAATCGGCATTATAAGGCGTACAAACACACTCGTTTAGTCTGAAAGTTCTCCATGGTCTGATTTTGGCAAAATGTGATAAAATGGATAATCTATGTAGCGAAGGTTGTCTATTGAACAACACAATATCACCATCTTCAATATGTCTTTCAACAACATCACCAATCATCAGTTGTTTAGCAAGCTTATGTCTGTCACCATATCTTAAATTTCTTTTGATGTCACCTTCATTTTTCTTCACCAAATAATTTGCACCAGGATGAACGTCTGGACCATTCGCAACCAACATTTGTAATTTTTGTTTATTATATCTAGTGACCATTTCAGGATAAGTCAAGACCTTGGCCACTCTTTCAGGAACAGCAACTTCATCAATTCTCAAGTTAGGATCAGGTGAAATGACAGTTCTTGCAGAGAAGTCAACTCTCTTACCCGACAAGTTACCTCTGAATCTACCCTGCTTACCTTTCAATCTTTGACAGAACCCTCTGATTGGCTTAGCAGATTTTCCACCTGCACCACCAGATAACATTGAAGGGGAAGCTGCATCAGAGTTAATGTACATAGCAACAGCCAATTGCAGATAATCCCATTGCTCCATCAATGAATTGATACTAATACCTTTCTCGACACCAGCTCTTATCATGGAGGAAGTCCAAACAATCTCAGTTAACTTCACAGTCAAATCATCTTCATTGGAAGTATTGGAATCTGTCATCAACACAGAAGGTCTAATACAAACGGGTGGGGCAGGTAAATATCTCCATATATACATTTCTGGTCTACCACCCTTCAATGGATCGATACCCAGTAGTTCACAATCACTTGGACTAATCTGTTTAAATAAGTTTAAAACTCTCAAAGGATTCAAGTCATCGAAACACCTCTTGAAGAATTTTTCCAAATCTGGGTTGGTTTCAAAAAATCTGTTGAAATCTTCATCCCATTCGGCCTTTTCTTCGGCACCTTTCTTACCAATCCATCTGAAAGTATCATGGACAATCTTCAAAGCAGCAGGACCGGCACCAGCAGCAGCCTTCTTGACAACACCGTTCAAAGCCCCACATGACAAACATCTTCTTTGTTTTTTGGCTTGGTCTTGAATTTTCTTTAAAATTTTCATTCGTCTCAAATTATCAATTCCTGGTCTTTTCAACTCACTTATAAACTGTCTTTTGGTCTGTTCATCAAGTAAGACAGCGGAACATGTCTTACAAATTGTTTGAAGTACTTGCATGATCGCTTTGAAGTAACCAACATGGAAAACAGGTAACGCAAGCTTGATGTGACCAAAATGACCATGACAAGTAGTTAACGATCCACTACAAGTGGAACACCATCCAGACTTGGACGAAATACCCATACGAGTATCCAACGCACCATTCTGCACAGGAGTTCTACCTTTATCCAAGTCAAACAAATTTCTTGTAGAAACTTCAACCTCAGATTGAGCGATAATATCAGCAGCTGACAAGGCACCAAACTCCAATCCAGAAATACATTTCGGTGAAATATCAACAACCGTCTCCTTCATTTGTTGATTTATGTGTATCTTGAAGTGACTATTAGAATCTAGCTGATAAACTAGCTTGTCTTTGTTATTCTTAACTCTAAGATTTAGGCCTGATCTCAAGTAATCATAGCAAATTTTTTTTTTTTCCTTTGTTTGGTGAGATGTTAAAGGGGTCGATGCGTCGATCGAGTTGAGCTGCGTCGAATTTTTACTTTACAGCCGTTTCATGGATTTGGGGTTGAACAGTTTATATTACACACTTATACACACACATACTTCATCATTCAATAAGGAGGGAATTTCTCAGCCATTTCGTTGGCTGCTTTGACTAAGGCTTTCTTGGTTATCAACATCAAATTAAGCATTGGCTCAAAACCGTAATCATTGAACACTCTTCTAGCATCAGCTTCACCAGATTTGTTTGTAAAGTCAAAGTATCCATAGTGGAGAGAATTACTCTCCAAAACTTCGTCTTCATAGTGGAAATAATCATACTCATCAGCTTGATTTCCTGATTTCTTGGATCTCTTCTTGGATCTCTTTTCGTCTTCGTCTTCCATCTCTTGATCGATCGTGGACGTCACAATCTTGTAAACTCTAGATGGGATCAAAAAGTAGTCAAAATTATATTCCTCATCAGCATTCTCGGAATTTTCCATCTCTTCAAGAAGCATTCTGTACATTGGTGGAACAGTTTCCACTGGCATGTTGATCAACCTTTCACTGATAATCAGACCGGTTCTGAATTTCGAGTTGCTTGCCAAAACCTGTCTTAAAAGAACATTTAACTGAGTCTTTGATGAACTTTTCTCGATAAGATAGTCAACTAGTGATTTAACTGCCTTATTTGAAGTATTTTTCGTTATATTGATCACCGATAATAAGGAGAATGGATCACTACTGTTACCGTCAGTTTTGATAGTGGTTCCAACATGGTTTTCCTTTAAAATGAAATCTGAGAGGTCTGATAATTGTAGAAATGAAGAATCTTCACCAAAAAGTTGTCTTAGAAAATTCTTTGTAGCATGGAAATCAACCTCTGGGTCCAAATTGAAAAAATCGAAATCAACATCCACAGTTTCTTGTTCTTCTTCTTGATCTTCTTCTTGTAATTCTTCATCATCTGTGGAAGAGACGTCAATGTCCGAGTCAACTTCTTCCTCTTCAACTTGTTTCTTAGTTCTTTTACTCATATTTGGATTTTTCTATACTGAATTCGACGTAAAATAAAGCTATATCTACTGAGAATAGTATTTCCTTTAAAATGTCAAATTATAAAACTCTGCTTCCAATCTGAGATAAATTTTTTTTTAATTTTTTTTTTATCATGCGAGCTTGAAATTTTTATAAAGGCGAGATGCTTGTTAGATGTGGAGATTAGTTAATATGTGTGATAACCCTGTTGACGTTCAGGAATTTTCTATATTGACAATCACATAACCTATACAATGTCATTACTTACCGGATACCGCTCGGATTCTAGCGGAGAGGAAGAAATATCTTCTTTGCCCCCTAAAGAAGTTACATCGATAGGGAGTCATTTCTCAAGTCTGGCGAACCATGAATCACAACTTGCAATCTTAGATCCAAGAAGAACCAAAAAGACATTCACAGGTTATGTCCAAGAAGAAGACATTGATGCAGCCGTTTTCAAGACAAATAAAAGACTATATTCGAAACTTGGAGAGCTGGCAGATCGAGAAGGAGGTGGATCTTCACTCAAATTGATGAAGTCCTCTAAAGCAGATGCAAGGGCAGCGAAACAACGAAGAAAAGATAGAGGGGATGCTGCACTTCTAGAAGGCGAGGCTAGCTACAAAGGCCCATGGGCAAGCTATGAAGAATCCTCGGAGGAAGAATTTCAATCTGAAGAGGAAGAAGATATACCTGAACCTGTCACTGATTATAGTGATACTGATGAAGAAGAAGCTGTCGACGCTGGTAAAAAACCAGAAAGTACAGAATATTTTGGGCCCAAAAAAGATAATTATTCATATATGAGAATACCGATCGATGTCAAGACGAATCTAAATAAAGAGCCAGGTTCCAGAGAATGTTACGTGCCGAAGAAAAAGATACATACCTTCGATGGCCATCCAAAAGGAACTCAAGCCATTCAATTCTTCCCTAAAAGTGGACATTTGCTACTGTCATGTGGTAATGATAACATGATAAGATTATGGGACGTTTACCATAAGCGTCAGCTACTCAGAACATATTCAGGACATTCTAAGCCGGTGAAGCACATTGAGTTTAATTCAACTGGTAGCAAATTTCTCAGTTGTAGTTATGATAGATATGTGAAATTATGGGATACAGCAACAGGGGAATGTGTTTTCAAAGTTAAACTCCATGGAATTCCAAATGTTGCCAAGTTCAATCCAAACAACGACTCTGAGTTTTTGGTTGGTATGTCCAACAAGAAAATAGAACACTATGACATAGAGAAAAATGAAGTTATACAAACATACGACCATCATATGCAAGCCATAAACTCTCTTGAATTTATTGACGATAACAAAAGTTTTGTTACTTCATCTTCAGATAAATCCTTGAGAATATGGAATCTTAAGATCAATATGCCAATAAAACAGATTGCTGATCCAAAGCAGCAATCAATGCCATATCTCAAGAGACATCCAAATGGTAAATATTACGTCGCTCAATCTATGGATAACAACATCATTGGATTCTACGCTAGATCCACTGATGGGTTCAAGAAAAACAAGAAAAAACAATTCAGTGGTCATAGTTCTGCAGGCTATACAATAGGAATGCAGTTTACTCCAGATGGTAAAAATTTGATGAGTGGTGACTCAAATGGTTATGCTTACTTTTGGGATTGGAAGTCCACTAAACTGATCAGTAAATTGAAAGTAGACACCAAAATGATAAGTTGTATAGATGCACATCCTCAGGAAACGAGTATAGTTGCTATGTCAGGGTTGAGTGGTAAGATCTTTCTATACGACTAAGAGAGTTCTCACTACACCCATGTTATAGATATATAGATATCGATTTCATAAGAATCGCTCGGAGAATTAAAACTAAAATTATGAATGAACATTAATTAGACAATGCTATACAATCTATACCAACAAAAAAGAGCCCAAGCCTAAAATATCATGCATAGAACGACACAGATTTACTCTTTCTAGCTTGAACCTCACTAATACCTTCAACAAAGTCTTCATGTTTTATAACAGATTGACCATTTCTCAACGCGATCATACCAGCTTCAACGGTGACAGCCTTTAATTGGGCACCATTGAACTCATCAGTTGATCTTGCCAATTCTTGCCAGTTGACGTTGTCATCAGTAGTCATCTTTCTTGCATGAATCTGTAAAATTTGTGCTCTGGCTTCTTCGGAAGGTAATGGGAATTCAATCTTTCTATCCAATCTACCTGATCTCAATAAAGCAGGATCTAAAACATCAACTCTATTAGTTGCCGCTAGCACTTTGACTCTATCATCTGATCCAAACCCATCCAATTGATTCAACAACTCCAACATCGTTCTTTGAACTTCCCTATCACCACTCTTATCAGAGTCAAATCTCTTCGTACCAATGGCATCCAATTCATCAATGAAGATAATAGTTGGAGCCTTTTCTTTAGCCAATTCAAAGGCATCACGCACCAATTTAGCACCATCACCAATGAACATTTGAACCAATTGTGGGGCGGCCAATTTCAAGAAAGTAGCATTAGACTGAGCAGCACAAGCTCTAGCCAATAAAGTCTTACCAGTACCTGGTGGACCATACATAAGAGCACCTTTTGGTGCCTTGATACCCAAATTCTTGAACTTTTCTGCCTGTTGCATTGGAAGAACGACAGCTTCAACTAATTCTTCAACTTGTTTATCTAATCCACCAATATCTGCATATGTTTCTGTTGGTTTTTCATCAACTTCCATAGCCTTAACTCTGGAGTCATATTCTGCTGGTAATGTATCCAAAATCAAATACGAATCTTTATTCACACCGATTAAATCGCCAGGTTTTAATTTTTCAGGTTCCACTAGACCTATCAAAGGTAGGAAAACTGTTTGTCTTGTAGAAGTTTTGATAACGGCAGATTTTCCTGCTCTAGTGGAATCCAAATCAACGTTGGATCCTTGTTCTTTAGCATCTGCTTCAGCTTCGATGTCTAATAACTCAACAACATTTCCCACCAAGTAAGGAAATTGTTTATTGTTCTTGATTTTATCTTTATTATCCTTGATCTTTTCAAGCATGGTAGTTTTTTCATGTTGTAGTCTTAATAATTCTGATCTGAAAACTTTGATCTCATTATCTAATAATTTCGTTCTATTCACAATATTATTTGTTGAAGAACTTAAGATTTCCTGATCAATCTCAAGCTCCTGATTGTTTTCAAGATCTTCTAAAGTGGACATTGCGTTTTGATGTTGTTGATGTTGATACCCGTACTGCAATTGATGATGTATATACTACTTGAAAAGTGTTTCTATACCAGCTATTTTACTTCCCAGTTTGTTTGCCACCCGTCGAGCTGTTTTTCCGCGAGACTGCGTCGATTACAAGCTATAAAGGTAGAAGCGTCGCGTCGCGATAGATTTGAGATCTAGAGGAATACGATGTGGGTTTACAAGCATCACAATGATGAAATGGAACGGCTATAAAGGTTTAAAATACTGAGTTCCAGGTTGAGGATTACGGTTACATGTATAGTATTCAATCAAATCAATTGAAATGCGACAAACAAAGTCATGCAAGCAAAAACAAAAATACTCAAATTAATATTAACAAACTAAACTTAGGTGACAGTAACACTTATTGACTGCTGAATCAGTGAAAACTAACCAATTGTACTTCTATTATCTAATGAGATTTTAACTATATTACAGAGCATTTAAGAAACCGTGGTATCAGCTATGCTTATTTCTGGGGAACCGTATTAATCTGACATCATGTGGAATTCTTTTCCAACTCAGCACTCAATCTCTGAGTGAACTCATCGTCATTATCATCATCATCCCAACTTTCATCCCATAGATGGTCCTGCTGAACAGTGCCTAATGATTGTTCTTCCGTCCAGTTATCTTCTGGGAAATCTTCGAATTCATCTTCTTCCTCCAAGGTTTTTATGGTTTGAGTTGGTTCTTCTGGTTTTGCTGGTGCTGCTTCAGTAGACATTTTGTGTGCTATAATATTTCTCACTGTTGATACCTGTAGAAGATTAACTGAGTGTATAAGATGTCAGCTTGAAACCCCATGTAATGTAGTTTGCCACTTACTTGATTCAATGGCAGCGAGAAACCGAGACCAGTCAAACTCAGTCACCTCTACACCACATGAAAAATGGAAAATTCTTACTGACTAATTGATTACGAGAGAATCAGGATCTATGTTTATTGCTATATAAAAGGTGTATGAATATCTGGTCAACGAGATGCATACTTACATTTACACTCTGAAACTTCTTATCGGTCATCAATTTGGTAGGTATTGATGCAAAGCGGACGTTTGAAAGCATATAAACAAAAAGAAGTTTGTAAAATCGAGAGTCAAAACACATTTTCACAACCGATCGCTTTATCTGTAATCGGGAAGTTAAAACTGCGCAACTCGCTTAACCCCAAAGTCATTCTCTCAAAGTGGCTTTTTTTCAATTCAAGATTGCGGTTTCCTCTACTACTTCCAAACAAGACTTCATCAAAGGAAATAACATTCATTATCAGTTGAAACTTACCTCTTCAACTTCGTCCCGTATCTGCTTGCATCCTCAAGATCACGACTGCACAAACAGAAAAAGGCTTGATACTTTTCCCCACAATCTGTACTACTCTTAGTACCTTACGTTAACCAGTGGACAATCCACACAAAGTATGTCACATACAGACGCAGTCGAAGCTCTAGGAATGAAAGCACGTTTTACACGAGGATCGCATAGTTTCACGAATCAAAAGGGACCTCCATTGCTTCCCAAAACACACCCATCAATCACATCGTCTTTATATGGAGTGTTTCCATTCTTGGTTTTACTTGATAGGCTTATGTCTGTCTTGACGTGGACCAATAAAGATCCATTTTTCAATTTCATCACCATTGCAATTTATATGACTATCGTGTTACAATGGTCCTACATCAGCATTATCGGACTTCCCATACTAATAAGTCTGGGTTCTTGTGCCATCATATGGTCAGTTAGCACCGTTGTTGAAGATTTAAAATCCGAAGAGTTTCCTCCAACGTTGGAAGAAATATTAGATACGTTGAGCAACGTTTCTCTAAGAATTGAGTACTATCTCAAGCCTTCCAAAGTGTTTATCAGGATGAAATCTTCTGATAAAGTGAAGCTTCTGTTCAGTCTCTTTCTAATGACTCCCGTTCATGTGTTTCTTGTGACAAGAATTTTTCAAACTAGAACGCTTTTGCTCATTACTGGGGTAGGATTTTTAAGCTATCATTCGCCATGGGCAACAGCAACTAGAAATATCCTATGGAGAAGTGTACTTATCAGAAAGATCTCGATGTTTGCAACAGGTTTGGAATTTTCAATGGTTGATAAGAACCTGGAAATATCTTATTTGCAAGATTACAAGGTTATAGAGCCTAGAGGCACAGGAGCCCCTATTACTTCAAATCCAAACGGTAAGATATTAGAGTTTCATGTCATTGAAAATCAAAGAAGGTGGGTTGGCTTGGGTTGGTGTAACATCATGTTACCTTTCGAAAGAGCTGCTTTTACAAATGAGAAAAATGTTGAATGTTGTGTTGACTTACAGAGTTTCAAATTCCCACATATACCACACTTGACAGGTGAAAATTGTAAATGGAAATGGTTGGAAGAAAACTGGAGGATTGATCAGAAATTCTGTAATTACAACAAGCAAGATGGTTGGGTTTATTATAACAATAATTGGGAGGATCCACAATATCAGGATTCATTGACGCGGTTTACAAGAAGCAGGTTGTGGACAAGAAGGGCATTGGTATTGGTTGATCAAACCGATGATTAAGTTTACGATGCTGAGTCCTTATCGCAAAATCGAGTGGAAAAAATAAGAATGCTTCAATACATGGCCTACAAAAAGCAGCCATTCCGTATACATTATAGGCTAAATAGCTGAATACTATTCTTCAAGTCCAGACTTCTGAACTATTATATAGAGATGTAATGCTCAACATAAACTCAACCAGCAGCCGTTATATGGCTCGGTAAAATAGATCTTGATATCTTTTTCAAATACAAACCTCTGCACGAGTAGTGTGCAACTCAGTCTCGTCGCGTTTTCATAATGCTCGCTTTCAACTACAAGTCGACAGCACAAAACGTCGACACTCCTAACAAACCAGCCCAACACCCTCTCAAAGCCATATACTTTTGACTCTCTACATCTAAACTTACGGTTTTAAGGCCCTCCATTATCGGATCTACATATATTGCAGTCACCTGGTCATACATTTTGTTCGATACCGTATAAGTGTTCACTTCCAGCAATCCCTTGAAGACCACCGTTGTCCGCTTTATTTTGTTGTTCATCAAGAGCCTCTTACTCGCCTTTTTTGAAGACGAACTGGACTCGCACACGACTTTTACTGAGAGATCAACTACTACTTTTCACCAAAGAGCCGATATACAACGACATATTTTGAACCTTGGAGTGCATCAAAAGTTGTATAATAACCTCAATTGTATATTATAGAGTTACTGGACCATATATCGATCCATTTGAATCTAGCAAACATAATGTCTGGGCAAGCAGAAGTGCCGACTAGCAATGGAAGCCAACAAGTATGTAATCTCTACATTCTCCGATTTTGACTTGGAGTCTGATCTCGAAACGAAGAAAACATCATATACTAACACTTTCATTCAACCTAATTGTGTTGAAATTTAAACTAGGAATATTCTATGGATAGAATAAGGCTTGAGTCTATAGAAAAGAGAAGGAGAGACTGCAGCAGTATAATCAAAGAAAGAAAACGAAAGTTATCAGAGCTTTACTGCGTCTCTAGGTTACCTTTACTACCTATATCGAATGATCAGGTTTTGCAGATAGAAGACAAGTTGATGGCGTTTTTGGAGAAAAACGATCTTGAAAATGGCCACGAATTTAGTATCTCAATCTTGACTCATGAAAAACAACAACATAGACGGCCTTCACCTCCAAGACTGCAGCAACAATTGCAGCCACCGCAAACAGCAACAGCCGAAAAGCCAGAGACAGCTCTCACTACCCCTCCTGTTATACAAAATCCATCCAATGACACAGCATCAACATCAGCATCCGCATCCGATTCTACACCGATCATAGGAGCTCCAAAGACAACGGCTTCAATTGATCAACCACAAGAGGTTCCTAGTAGGACTCTTCAGTCACCCGAGGTGCAAGAGCCTCCACACAAGATTCAAAAGTTGTCGCAACAGCCACTACAAAGTATACCTGAAGGTTATCAGGTTGACAGTGTATCAGTCCCTCCATCTGATGAGCAATCATCTTCGAACGCAAAATCGTCACATTCACAATCACAGCTACAGCAGCAGCAACAACAACAACAACAACAACAACAACAACAACAGCAACAACTACAACTACAACAACAACAGCAGCAGCAGCAGCAAAATCAAATGGTACCAATCATGACAAAATTTCATGTGGAAGACGTTCCTGGGGAGCCACCAACTCTATCATCGCTCATACATTCATATTCTGAAAATCCTCAACCTAGAAGAGTGGACGTCAAATCTAAACGAGATCTAGATCATCAATCCGTTGATATAAACAAATTAATGGTCATGTTGATGCCTGAAAGCAAGCCGCATAAGGTTCCAGAAGCTCGCTCATTAACTGAATTATACTATCATCAACAAACATTACAGCTACCGAAATTGCTATTAAGAGCGCATAAATCGTTGACAACGGACTCTTATGAGACAGCATTAGTTGAAGGGAAGGTGTCAGTGCTGTATTCAAGAATGGAAGAGTTGAAAAGAAAACATAGTTGGTCCTTAAGACAGCCTAAAAAGACGGTTGATCCGTTTTTACTCTCAGGTAAGAAAACCCATTGGGATTATTTATTGTCTGAGGTGAAATGGTTAGCTACTGACTATAAGCAGGAAAGAAAATACAAGATGGTTCAATGTTACTACATTTCTCAGGCCGTGATGGACTACTGGAATTATGGTAAAGTTTGTTGTGTCAAGCGTAAAGAGATTGTCTTTTTAGATTCAGAACCAAATGCTGTGACTAACGAAAAGTCGGCAATTGACTTGGCTAACCCTGTTGATCCAGAATCCTTACCTGATGCCGATGATTCACTTGATAACAAACGTGGAAGCGATGAGAAAGCGACTGGCGATGTCGAACATGAAGAAAACATGGTAGTCGTTGATGAGGAGAAGGACGATGGTGAGGTGGCGGAAGAGGAAGAGCAAAAGCTGCACAAAGCACAAAGTGAGAAAGAAGCTCAAGCTGAGGAAGAAGCGGGAAACACTATTGATGTTTCATTGCTAGTCTCCAAAATTGATGCGACAAAAGAAATTCCAGCTAAAAAACTACCAGAATTGTCCTTTGAAGATTATACTAAAAAGAAATCTGAGGATGGATCCGTTCATCCATTCAAACTGTTTGCTGACTTGCATCAATTCAATAAGACAGAGCTAACGATAATAACCAACTTACCTGCTTTCATACCCTTCAATGAAAAGGAAAAGGATCATATTGTTGAAAAATATCAGTATGGTCACATCTCAGCAATGTTACCACCATTTGATGAGGAGGCTGAATGGGAAAAGGTTTTATTCAAGAAGCAAAAAGAGATTGAAAAGCATAGTGTTCCTTACCAAAAGGGATTATTTGCTTCTAATTATAGACGCTACAATATACTCAAACCCCCAATGCCACCATCGATTAAAAATCTAGAATTAAGAATTCCAACCATCTGGTTACCTCAAAATGACAAGTATTTGATTAAATATGTTAGTGACTTTTCTTTCAATTGGAATGTGATTTCATCACATCTTTCACCTAAACCTACGGTTAGTTATACTTCCAACATTGAAAGAAGAACACCATGGCAATGTTTTGAAAGATACATTCAATTGAATGATAGGTTTCAATTTTCTGATATGAGAGGTGTCTATGCTGTTGCTGCCAAAGAATGGTTAGAAGCTGCCCATAAAGTTCAAACAACTACAAAAAGAAGAATCTCACCATTGGGTGTTGGTATTGAATCGATTCAAAGAGGTCATAGACGTTTAAGATGGGGTTCGATGTTTGATGCTATGCGTAAGTTAATGAAGAAGCGGGAGAGTGTCCAACCTCCTTCTCAACAACAAAGAAAGCCCAACGGTGAAGAGAAAAGAATGGATACGCCAACTCCTGAGCAATTATCCAAATTGAAATTCGAGCGTGATAGAGCAATCCAAGATGCTTATGCTCAAAATAATAATGGTAACTATCCAAGGATGAGAATACCTGTCAATGCTGCTGCTAGACCAGTTCCTGTACATGATCCATCTTCTCAAGCCCAAGGAAGATTTCCTAATAACGAAAGGCAAGGTTCAAATGGAGTGCCACAGTCTGCTACAAGTGCATCTGCAGGGCAAACTGTTCCCGGTCCCAACTCTGCACAAGGAAACGTGGCTGCTGGTAATCGTCAGCCTAATGGTCTTCCACAATTACCTCAGAGTACACCTATGGGTCCTGCTCGTAGTCGTGCATTCTCGGGTAACTCTGTGCAATCACGCTCGGCAACACCAAATGGTACGCCATATACACCGGAACAGATCCAGCAATTGATGCAATTGCAAAGACAGAAGCAACTGATGCAACAGCAACAGCAACAACAGCAGCAGCAACAGCAGCAACAGCTACAACAGCAGCAGCAACAGATGCAGCTACAGCAGCAGCAGCGTAGTCAATCTCAAACTGGAGGGACTCCCATTGCATCTCCAATTTCAACTCCTACTCCGCAACAAGTACTCGCAAGTGCAACGTTGAGTTCGCCGCAAAATTATTCGCAACTTCCATTACAACAAGGTACGAGCTCGCAACAACCACAGCAGCAATCTGCCTTGTCAATTTCCAGTCCACATGCACGTACTCAACAATTGATGTCATCCAGTTCACCAACGCCTTTACAAGTATCACCACACCTAGCTAATGCACAGCTACAACAGCAGCAGCAGCAGCAGTCCACACCACAAAGTGTGAATCAGCAGCCGGTTAGAACTGGTAGTACAGGAAGTACGCCAAGGGTAAACTTCACAACATCTCAAGTTTCGGCAATCATTAACCAAATTCAAACACAGAATCCAAACTTACCCAAAGAGAGGGTCACAAGATTGGCGGTTGCATATCTAGCCAACTATCAGCATACACAAAATCGTAATGCAGCAGTGCAATCACCACAACCACCTACACAACCGATTCAACCTGTTCAATCAGGAACAACTCAGGTTGGGGCTAAAGTTGCCCCTTCTTCTGGTCAAATGAGTACCGGTGGTATTACCTCAGGTAATTTGGGAACTCCTTCTTCCAAGCCACAACAAGCACCGTTGACACCTCAGCAGTTGGCAGCGTATGCTAACAATCCGAATCTGACTCCACAACAGCGGAAACAGATTCAAGCTTTACGTGCTCAACAATTGCAGCAACAACAAAGAAGGCAGCAGTATTTGCAACAACAGGCAGCCGCATCCAAACAATCGGGTGCTGCTTCACCTCAACAGCAGCAACAGCAATCTTCTCAAGTAGCAGCAACACCTCAACAAAAGCAGCAACAACAGGTTCCGGCTCAATCACCAACCCCACAGCAGTTGATTAACAACTTGACTCCGCAGCAACAGCAAGCTTTGAAAAACCTGCCTTATGAGCAACAGAAGCAAGCTTTAAAGAGCTTAGTTTCTCAACAGCAACAGATGCAAGTTCAAAATCAGGTTCAAGCTCAAAATCAGGGTCAAGCTCGAAATCAAGTCCAAAATCAAGCTCAAGCTCAGGCACAGGCACAACCCCAACCTCAGATGCAAACACAACCCCAACCTCAGCCTCAACCACAACCACAACAGCAGCAACAACAACAACAACCTCAACCTCAAGCTCCATCGCAACCACTACCAGAGGCACAACCCCAAGCGCAAACTCCAGCTCAACCGCAGGCGCAACCACAAGCACAGTCACAAGTTCCGTCACAAGCTGAGTCACAAGCTGAGTCACAATCACAATCACAATCACAATCACAACCACAACCACAATCACAACCACAACCACAATCACAGTCACAATCACAATTACAATCCCAATCCCAATCCCAAACACCGCAACAACAATCACCTCAATACCAACAACAACAAGTTGGTGGAAGTACGAGTACAAGTACAAGTACAAGTGGAGGACAAATGAATCAAGCACAAAAGAAAGTTGCATCATCATCATCTATAACAACTAGATTTTCACCACAACCAGGTTCTGTAATTCATGCTGCCGCCGCTGCTGCTGCTGCTGCTGCTAGTAATAGTAATAATTCAACTGGTTCAAGTGGTACACCTGTTGTAACTGGTAATAATAATGGTAATGGTAATGGTAATGGAAGTGGAAGTGGTAACGGTAATGCTGCAACAACGGGTGGTTCAAGTACTGGATCTAGTGGTAGTAATTCAGGTAGTGTTCGTACATCACCTATAGGTAATGGGAACGCTACACTAAACAGCAACAACAATAATAAATAAATAATGGTTGAGAAAAGTTAGTTACATTATCATTATTATTATTATTATTATTATAGAATAGAGGTGAGTTTTTGGTTTTTCATTTAAGTTTTTATTTTTATTTTTATTTTTATTTTTATTGTATATATCTTTGTATATTAATCTAATTTAGTAATTTATCAAATTTTTGAAATTTTTGAAAAGAAAGAAAGAAAGATTAAGAATAAAAATGGGAATAGTAATAATAAAACACTAATGTACTTTATGACAATTGAAAGTTTGTGTATTTGGATTATGAAGAGTGATAATACGAAATAAAATAGTGAAAAAAAAAAAAAACAAGGAGGGGAGGAGTGGTAAACAAACAAATACACAAACAAAGTAACAAAATTAGAAGAAATAAGATCACAAAGTTGAAAAAAAATAAGTATTTAAACAAATATACACAAAAATATAAATGATGAAAGAGCAAACACAAATAATTATTAGAATTAAGTATATTTCTAGTTTTCTATTTTTTTTTTTTGTTGTTGTTGTTGTTGTTGTTGTTATTGTTATTATTGTTACATTAGACGTTAATTGTAACGACACCAGTATCACCAAGTGCACCTAAATTATCAACTATCAAATCACATTTAAATTTCAATTTAATACCACTAGATCCAATATCTCCATTTTTAGCAATTATTGAAACATTTTGAGTTATAGGTGAACCACCAACAACAATATTAGATGCTGAAGGTGGACTCATTTTCAATTCAAATGCTTTTGTAACAGCTATACTGAAAGTTAAATTATTAATTGATGATGATATTGATAAGTTTGTAAATTTAAACGATAATTTAACTTCATTTGAAACTTTTGAAATGACTGAATATTCAATTTTAAGAGGATCCTTTTGTGCGAATTGATATAGTTGTTGTTGTTGTGGCTGTGAAGGTGGTGATTGTGCGGTGGTGTTGTTGGATGAAGATAAGAAATCAAATTGGAATGGATCCAGTTTTGGTGGTTGTTGTTGTGCTGGTGCTGGTGTTGGTGTTGATGCTGTTTGACTGGTTGAGAACCCACCAAGTAGATCAAATGCACCACCAACTGGTGGAGCAGGTGATTGTTCTCTTGTATTACCTTGATCTGGTGATGCTAATAAGTTGATAGCTCCAAATCCAGATAAATTACCTGCTTGACTATTGTTGTTGTTGTTGTTGGTGGAATTGAATGATAATCCACCTAAATCACCTAATAAATCAGCAATAGCATCATTTGTTGATGATTGAGTTGGTTGTTGTTGATTTGATTCATCAACATCATCATCATCAAAATCAATTAAATTCATACCTTTTGAAGATGATGTAATTTCACCAGTTTTCAAATAACCAGCTTTTTCAAGAATATTATTAATTCTATCATTTAAAGCTAAAATATTATTAACTTCAACTTGATCATCTGATTCTTCTTGAATTAAAGTTTGTAATTTTGGTTGTGCAACTTTTAAAGCAGTAATTAATTCTGAAACAGTTTCATCATTTGAATCAAATTTACCTGTATTTGAAGCATTATTTAACATATCATCTAAAATATCAGCTTTTCTTTTCAATTTTTCAATATCATGATGAACTTTTTGTTTAGTTTCTTCTAAACTTTCATCTTCTTTAAAACCAGACATAATTTTCATTAAATCATTAGCTTCTCTTAAATCTTGTGGTCTACCTCTTCTAACTAATTCTTGTAATTTAGCACTTTGAGCTAATCTTTCTTCTTTTTGAATTTCTTGAATTGATTTTAAATTATCACTTGGATTTAAAACTGCAGCATCTTCACTTTTAACAGGTGGGAAATCATAACCTTTACTTCTTAATAATCTATACATATCTCTAATATAACCTAAATCTTCTTTATATCTTGAAGTTTTACAAATTGTTTGAACCCATTCAGCAATTGTACCTAAAATTAATCTTTGAGTTCTTGTATATGAAGGAGGAGGTCTTTCAGGGAATTTTTTAACTAATTCATTTAAGAATTCTTTTCTTGAAATTTGTAAATGAATTGGATAATTACAATTTTTAACCATATAATCTAATAAACAAAGAGCTAATTCAGCAACTTGAGGATCTCTAGAATTAATTAATTTAACAACAGTAACTGCAGCTTCACGAGGTAAATTTCCTTGTTTATCATTAATTAAATCACAAATTTCTAAATTTAATGCAACATTTGGTTCATCTAATGAAGGACGGCAAGCACGGTGAATTCTTCTAAGAAGTTTACCACTTGCACCTGCAAGTGAATTCATAGAAGACATGATAAGAAGAAGAAAAAGTAATATGAATTGAGTTCAAGACAAATGAAGTAGCGAATAACAATCAATGGTTAATGAATAATGATATAAATATGAATAGATAGATAGAGAGATATCAACTATCAAAGACAAAGCCAGCACTGCTTGATTGATTGTTGTTTGATGAGCGACAAATTTATGAGATTTCTGTGATCACGTGATTGTGTGTCATGTGACTTTTCTTTGATATTAATTATTGTTAGTGAGTAATATATATATATATAGAGTATCTGTATCCTTTATATGATGAAACTTTGTAATCCATTGCTCACAACATATGTATAGAAGAGAAAAAAAAGGGTCATTTTATTTACCAACATCATCAATCTCATTTTGGTCAAATTTGAGATTTCTTCTTCCACTTCAATCTGTAATTGTAAGATAATTATCATTGGTCAAAATAACAGATCAAAATCAAAAACTTCAAGTATGGGTATTCTTAATAACGAAGGGGAGAGATTAATAAGCATCAAATAAAAGAAATTGTCTAACCTATTTTCGCTGTCAATTTATAGTACGAAACTGTTACAACAGTTATTTTGATCTATTATTCTATAAGTTACCATTCATCACTACAGAAGTGAAAAACAGAGATGCTAATATTAAGCTACAAGCGAACTGTCTTCATGAGGACCATCTCAAAGAACACAAACCATTTCATCCTTCTAAATTCACTTGTTAAGATCCCTCTTTTATTATAATTACATAATCAGTTATGTCATACAATATACAATATACACATACTCAGCCACAGCCCAGAATAGTTAAAGGTACAGTTACAGCCACACACCGGTGTTCCCCGCGTGGCTGTGCAAACCCTCCCCTCTTTGTTCCCCACTAATTAACTACAATTTACGTGAATCGGCAGCCCCGATTCGAATAACAAATGATCTATTTCATTAAAGTAGTGTTATACAATATATATATATATATATTGGAAAAAAATGCAAATTTTGCATCAGGGGCTGGAATGTTGAATATATATATTTATATATAAACATCTTTCATTATTGAATGTGATTGTCATACAAACAACAATAAAGCAAATTTCAAAGCAAAGAAAATTGGAAATCTCGCAGCCATTCATCCCCACAAAATTTGCAAAAATCTTATTATACTCTCAACAACAACAACATGGCTTTGTTTAAGAGATTTCAATCACTTTCTAATTCTAATTCCAATTCTTGTTCAAGTACTATTACACCTTCAAGTAGGATTATTGTACCTTCTACTTATTCACCAATGTCTTCTCAAACAACAACAACTTCACCACCAGCTTCTTCATTCACTATACATAAAAATTTTACAGCTAGTTTGAAACTATTAGATGATTCAATATATATTAGAAACACTTTAAATGAATCGATTAGTGATTATATTCCAATTAAAGGTTGTTTATTATTAATAGTTACTAAATCAATCAATATTAAAACGATAAATATTACATTTAATGGTGAATCAATTACTAATTTATATATTCAAAATCAAAATAATGATTCAATTGATTCAAATGGTGATTCAAATAATACATTAATTAAAAATTTAAAAAATTGGAATTTAAATGATAAATTATTACCTGGTTGTTATACTTTCCCATTTGAATTTTTATTTGATATTAAATTACCTGAATCTATAAATCATAGATTTGGTAAAGTTAATTATTCAATTGATTGTCAAATTCAAAGTTGTTTAAATAATAATACACCACCAAAGATCAACAATTGTTCTCAAATTATTCAAATTATAAGATGTAAACCAATTCAAATCAATTCTAGAACAGATGATTCTTTAGCAGTTGGTAATTGGAGAGATTTATTATACTATCAAATCTCTTTAGAGAATAGATTATTAACATTAGGTTGTGATTTTAATGTTAATTTTAAAATCTTACCTATATTAATCAACAAATTTAAAATTCATGCATTGAAAATTACATTATATCAATATTCAAATTATGAAATTGATGAATCATTATCACCAAATGAATTCGATGTAACTAAATTAAAACAAGATGATAAAATTCAATTATATTATGAGAAATTTTTAAATAATAACAAAAGTGATTTTAATCAAAATATATTTGAAAAATCAATTAAGATTAAAATTGTTGAAAAATATTTGAAAAAATCAAATGAATCTGATTATAATCAACAAAAATTATTAGAAATTTATCCAAGTTTAAAAAATCAAGATTTAAATTTGAATGTTTCACATAAATTGAAAATATCAATGGTTTTAGAAGAAAAAGATGACGTTAATGATGATTATAACAATGATGATGATGATGATGATTGTAATTCAGTTAAAAGATCAACTAGTGTTTCATCACAAGATTCTTCAAATACTATACAATTAGATATAACAAATTCAAAAGATAAAGAATTCAATCATGATAATAACAATAATTTCATGATTCAATCATCAAAACCAATTTTTGAAAAAAATAAATTGAAAAAGGATAAAGTTGAATTAGCATTATCTACTTCAATTGTATTATTGAAAAGACAAGTTGAATTGGGTATTCAACCACCACCAGGTTATGAAGCTAAAGGTGAATCGATTTCAAATGAAGTTGAAATATTAACAACTGGTTTAAATAATAAAAATAAGAAAACAAAAACTAAAACAAAAACAATGAATTCAATGTTCCCTCCAGAATATAAAAAAGTTTTGAATTCCGGTAATTCAAATTCAAATTCTACTTCATCAAAGTCAAGTGTTTTATCTGGATTTGGTGAATTTTGTTATCCACCAGCTTATGAAACTATTATTGGTAATAATCCAATTTGCTAACTTATAATATATGTATTTATGCTACCTTCTTTCAATTCTTTTTAACTTATATATTGCAACTAACTTATTATATTACATATTTATCCATGAATCTAAATAAAGTAATCCTTGTTTTTTCTTATCATCATTATTATTATTATTATCGTTATTATTGTTATTGGCCATAGTATCATCTTCATCATAATAACCATCATTATTACCACTTTCTAAAACTCTATAATTATCTTCAATATTAAATATTTGATCATGTTGAGGTTTATAAATATCAACACCTTGAATTTTACCACCACCAGCTTCTAAAATACTTTGCCATGTAGCTTTATATAATTCATCAACTTTATCTAATTTTTCATCAAATATTAAAACATCACATAAGGATCTAATATCAGATAAACTTAATTCAACAGGTGTAACACCACTTTTTGATATAAAATCACTTAAATCATCTAAATTTGGTAAATTTAAATTATTATCAATTGAATATGAATATTGTTTTAAATTATTAGTTAATCCATTTTTATTAAAACATTTAGGATAACTTTTACTTGCAATGAATCTCCAAATAACAATCAATAATGAATCAATAAAATCAGTATCTAATTCACTATCTGTAAACCAAGGACCACCAGTAACTTCAATTGAAGGTGATAAATGATATAACATATATATTTTCCTTTGTGGATATTTAACAGATTTAACAGATTTAATATAACTTTGACTCTCCAAAGATTTCAAACATCTAGCAACAACATTCTGATGTAAATTAGTCTTTGCTTTTATAGTCTTAGTCCAAATACCTTCCCTATTAGCAGCTTCAATATATGAATAAACCATAGCTTCATCATTACTCATACCTTTCACTTTTTTAGCTTCATATTCACTAATAGGTTGGAATAATGTCTTACGTTCTTTATTCTCTAAGATTCTAATCAATCCACTATTTAATAATTCTTGTATATATTTCATTAATTCTGGAATTTCTTTAATTGATGTCATATCAATTAATTCTTCTTGACTATATGATGTTTGATGCTCTTGAAGCATCATACGATGCATCTCTCTTGCTTGTTTACTCAAATTATCACTTATCGATTCATCCATTGACATATTGATGTTATTTAATCTACACTAACCTTATATTAACCCTACCAACCTTGTTTTGTTAACCTAGTATATTATATATAAAGTACTGATAAATTTGAAATTTTTTTTTTCTTTTTTGATCTGTGAAGTGTCACGTGGTTTGATGTCACGTGTTTGTTTAAAATTTAATTTTTTTAAATTTTGATAATTTGTTTGTTACTGTTATGTTATATACAAGAGGGACACTGTTTGTTATAGAGGGTTGTTGTTGTTGTTGTGGGGATGTCGAGTTTCAGAAGAGTCAAGCCGAAGGTTATCTTGGATGACGATGATGAGGATGATGGGGATCATCCAATAGTTAAAAAAAGTACCACTACTACTTTCAAAAGACGGAAACCCATCAATCCAATTGTTATACATAACCCAGTTTCTCAGGATGATGATGAAGAAGAAGAAGATGGGGTGAAGTTGAATATTAAGATTAACAAAAAGAGAAATACAGAGTTGCTGCAAAAAGTGGGTGAGTCAGATCTAGATATGGTTGAAACAATCCAGACAACAAGTATTAGAGATGTACTCAATAGATATACTGATAATTCGCAATCTGTACCACCACCAGCAATGACAGAGGTGAATGAATCACCACCAATTGTTCCTACACAGTCACAGATTAAAGAACTCAAAGAAAGAAGGTATAGATCTCAATTACCTGAATTTGATGAACTAAAACAACAAGACTTGAAAGACGATTATGATTCAGATCATGAATATAAAACAACACATCGAGATGACGATATGGATATGGATATGGATGTTGATATCGATAGAGATGAAAGATTTACAGATGGTCGTCTTGCAGTGTCTACTAATGAACAAAAATTACAGCAATTGCTTCAAAGAGATGAAATTGAAGAAGCATTATATCATGCTCAATTATCAAATAGTAGTGATTCAGAAGAAGATGATGATTCATTCAAATTAGAATTGGAATTAGATAACGATGATTCTCGATTACTTAATGATGATATCATTAATCTTGATTCTGTTGGTAAAAAGGCTAAAGTGAAAGATAATTGGACACTCCCAAAATTACGCATCCCACCCAATTTACAAACAGAATTAGAAAATCTCAAACAACAAAGAAGTAATTTACAACAAGTTATTGATAAAAACAAGATTACTTTAACTCAATTGAAAGATACAAGTAATACTTTAAAAGACAACAAACAACAATTACTACAATCAATGAATGATCTACTAATTTAATTTAATTCAAAAATCGACGCTCGTTCCGGTCGAATTACCCGATTTGGAAGCGTCGATCATCGCGCAAAAAACATTGACATTTCCCATCTTTTCTTGCAAAAAAATTTTCGTTTTTTTGTCAACTATAACTACTAACTCTGAGTCATGATTGAATTAAAGTTTTGTATTATCACATTACATCAAATAGTCTACTCAAAATATCATGTTTGGTAAAATTCTAATGAGATCCTTTTCTTCATCAGCAACAGCAGCTACAGCAGCTACAGCAGCAGCATCATCATCATCAAAATCAAATTCAATCAGACATTTGATATCTATCTCTGATTTGACAACTCCAGAATTTACTTCATTAGTCAATAGAGCTGAATATCATAAAAAATTAATCAAATCAGGAGATAAACCATCAAATGAAATTAGCCAAGCATTAATTGGTAAATTAGTTGCATTAATTTTCACAAAAAGATCAACAAGAACAAGAATTTCATCTGAAGGTGCAGCAGTTTATTTTGGTGGACATCCAATGTTTTTAGGTAAAGATGATATTCAATTGGGTGTTAATGAATCATTATATGATACAACTAAAGTTATATCATCAATGACTTCATGTATATTTGCAAGAGTTAATTCCCATTCAGATATTCAACAACTTTGTCAACATTCATCAGTTCCAATAATTAATGCTTTATGTGATACTTATCATCCATTACAAGCAATTTGTGATATTTTAACAATTAAAGAAACTTTTGGAAATATGAAAGGTTTAAAATTAGCATGGATTGGTGATTCTAATAATGTTATTAATGATTTAGCTATTGCTTCATTAAGATCAGGTATTAATGTTTCAATAGCTACTCCACCAGGTATTGAAATTTCTAAATTTATAATTGATAAAGCTAATGAAATTTCAAAAGAAACAGGTGCTATTTTAGAATTAACAAATGATCCTAAAATTGCTTCAAAAGATGCAAATATATTAGTTACTGATACTTTTATTTCAATGGGTGAAGAATCTCAAAAATTAGCTAAATTAAAACAATTTGAAGGATTTCAAATTTCATCAGAATTAACATCATTAGCTGCTCCAAATTGGAAATTCATGCATTGTTTACCAAGACATCATGAAGAAGTTACTGATGAAGTGTTTTATCATGAAAATTCAATTGTTTTCCCAGAAGCTGAAAATAGATTATATGCTGCCATAGCTACAATTGAAGCATTTGTTGTTAATAAGGGTAAATTTATTTAATTTATATATATGTATATATATATATATAGATACGTACATTTTTATTTAATTTTTTTTCTTAATCTGTGATTTTGAAATTCTATCAAGTGTAACTTGTACTTTATTATTTTTATTCGTTATTACAGGTTGTTCGTTATCGTTATCATTATCATTATTATCAATCTTTAACTGTTCAGCACGTGAAATACTAAACATTTCTTCCATATAATTTTCAATATCTTCAAGTGAAGGAACATCTACAACCAATAATGGATCAATAGAATGTAAAGTTTCCAAAATATTGGAAACATTCTCAATAACAGGATCTTCACCTCTTAACTGTAAATTTATAACATGATCAAATAATAAATCAGGTTCATTTAAAACATCTATTTTTTCCAATCTTTTCAAAAAATAACGTATGATTCTAATGATTTTCCCAATACCGTCTTTATGAACTTTGATATTTTGATGATTATCACCACGATCTATGATTCTCCCTTTAACGATTTCAAACAGTTCTTCATTTGTTATTTCATCAGGTATGTAATTTAAAGCAATGAATTTAAAATCGTATAGTCCATTACATTTCTCATTTAAATCTTTTATAATTTGCAATCTTTCATATTTTGCAGAATTGGTCCTATCAATCATTATAACTTGATGTTGTATCAATTGTTGTATTGTTAATTTAATAATTTTATTTTTTTTATCACTTTTAATATCATCATTTTGTAAATGAGTCCAAGTAGGTTGGAAATGTTTAAGTATCTTGAAAGTTGTTGTTTTCCCACATCCTATTATCGATATTGGTACTATAATGTATCGTATTCGAGCTGACATCCAGGTGATATGATGAAGAGTACTGTAGTGTAGTGTAAGTGTAGTATATGTACTAAGTGTACAGTATAATAGTTGAAAAATAGTCGAGTTGAAATAAAACGTCGATCGACGTCAATCGACATCGACGCGTCGAAAGGGGAACTCGAATTCAAGTGATTTCAACACACAACAAGTGTTGCTTTCATTACCTACTCTTCCTTTGTTTGATCAATTGCTCTATTTTCAAGACATATACCTATAAAGATGCCTCCAAGTTTGTCAATTCTCTCAAGAGTGAGTGCATTGCTCAAAGATGAAGAAGATCTGGCGAAAATTACAACATTGCAGGACAATATAAATAAAGAAAGAGCATCGATAACATCACAACTTAATTTAGAATCAGAAAATAGAATTGATAAATTAACTTCAATATTTGAATCATTACAGAACTCAGGTAAGAATTTGAAACGTTTAAAAGATAATTTGAAAAAAGTTGAAGAATTAAAAGATGATTCAATGACTAATATTGATAGATATTGGTTATTTGATAAATCATCTGTTGTATATTCTAATTTTGGTGAAGTTGAAAATACATACTATAAATTCCTTAATTTACCTCAACAGTTTGAAACTTTGAATAGATTGTTGGATAATACATTACCTTCAAATGAAGATGATTTTGATGTTACTGAAAACTATAATGACATTTTACGAATTCATTATGAATTAAATGAATTACGGGATTTCAAGGATAAATTATTTGTCATGGCAAGTAATACAAGGGAAGATTTAAAACAAATAGTTTCTAAATCTTTCAGTCAATTGGATAACCTAGTTCATAAATTTGATAATTTTATAAAATTAATAATTGATAATTTTGTTAGTATAGTTGGAGCTCAAAATTTTGGATTAATAATTAGAATAATTAAGATTATAGAAGCTGAAGAAAGAGAAGACTTTAAATTAAGAATGGTTACATATTTAATTCAAGATAATAAGAAAAATTTCAAAAATACAGATCAAGATAAAGTTCAAGAATCACAAATTAAATTGAAAAATTTTGTTCAAAGGACACAACCTAGAGATTATAAACAAAAATTCACAGCATATTTTCAAGAAAGTATTGAATCAACATTTGAAATGATTTTACAAGATCAAGGATTAGATCAAATATTAAACATTTTAGATGAAAATTATTATGAAATATTAAATGCTTATCAAGTAAGTGTTCCTAAATGTTTCCCTAAAAATTGGAATTTTTTCCGTAGATTATTAGAATGGTATCAATTAGCATTACGTGATGTTATTTTAAAGATATTAAACAATCCAGATTTACCAAATATAACAGTTGTTCAAGTTTTAACATTTGATTATAATAATAGAACTGCATTAAAAGAAAAATATAAATTAAATAAAGCAGAATTAGAAAGTTTAAGTTTACTTAGTACTGAAGAAAAACAAAGATTATTAAATGAACATTTACAATTTAATCAAAGTAAAACAAAAGAATGGGTTAATAATGCAACTCAAAATGCAATGAAATTATTTGTATTAAAATCAAAAGAACCACCAGATTCAACATTTGAAAAATTAGGTATTGAAACAGCACAAACTATGATTGAAATTTTACGTTCGAATATTAATTCATTATTAGATGTTGGTGATTCTCCATTAATGATTGAATATTTACAATTCTTTGTTAATGATATTTTAAAGAAATTTTATATTGAATGGACAAAGATATTGAAGAATGAAGTTATAAAATGGAATTCAGAAGCAACATTATCATCATCACCAGAAGAAAATAATGATTCCACGGAGAATATTGGATTCTTACCACGTTATGTTACAATATTAGCTAATGATTGTGTTAAATTAATAAATGGATTAGAAGGACAATTTAGAGGAATTCAAGAAATGTTACATGTTAAATTTCATCAAGAATTGGAAGATATTTTAAGTGAGGGATCTCAATATATAATTGATACGGGTACTGAATGTCTTGCAAGTTTAAATGAATTTATAATTGCTGAATATCAAGGATTTTTAATTGATATATTCACAAAATCATGGTATAAAAATGGAGATATGATTGGAAATTCATTAGAAGTTATAGGATCTTATATCATACCATTGAAAGAATTTTTAGATCCTGAATTATTTGAATCATTATTTGAATTGGTTTATGATACTTTCTTATTACGTTATTTGGAAAGTTTAAATAATCGTAATAAAATTGATTTGAAGAAATTTGAAGAATGTGTTGAAAGAGATGGTTATTTAATAAATGAACAATTTACATCATATTATTCTGATGATACTAATATGAATAATCAAATAGTGGAGGATCATTTATACATCTTGGAAATATTAATCATGATTGTTGGATTTGAAAATGAAAATGATTATACACAATCTTGGAATTCATTATTAGAGACATTTAATGATTTACCTACAAATTTCTTGAAATTAATTTTGGAGAATAAAAAAGTTAAAGATTCAAAAATTAAATTCATAGTTGATGAATGTGCAAATAATTCTAAAAATTTCCAATTATCGAATCCAAATTTAACACCTACTTTCATGTCTAGATTTAGATACAAGCCAAAGAAATAAACAAGTATATTTATATGTATATGTATATGTATATGTATATTTACCCTTATATAGAGATGAAAACAACACATAGAATAATCGATAGTTTTTCATTAACTTCATACCGAACGTTAATCAACCCATCAGTTGAATCATCCCATAATGAACCAAAAGATGACTGAACAGAACTAATTATGGGCGTGTCGTAATCATCACCCTGTTTTAAATCGTTAATTTTAAAACTAGTAACATTGGCAACGTATTTGAATTTAGATGATTTTTTGGATAAGTTATTTAAAATGAATTTAATCAAATCTTGAGAGTTGAATTCATACTCAGAATCATTATCGTCATTTTGTTGTGATTGTAATTGTAAGTAATTTTCAATCAATATCGTTAGTTCCGAATGTGTTATTGGCTATATCTTATTTGTTAGTAAATACGTTATAAAAGTGTATTTATATATCACATACAAGTTTAGAAGGATTCTGTTCTGTCAATTGTATATTCACGTTCTCTAGAGTCATAATGAAGTAAAGTATAGTTAGTATGAATAGTATATTAACTTGAACACAGCTTAGTTACTTAACTTAACTTAAGTAAACATGATAAAGATAACACTGAGACTACTAGAAATGACACATCTTTGCACCACCATCGTGTGGCTAGTGTAACTCAAGTGTGTGGCTAGTGTACAATTTAATTAATGGAGTCAATTGTGGCGCATGAAGAGTAGACACGTGCGCAAGCTTGTTCGTCTGTTAAATAAATACAATTGCAGCCATTTAATTGAGATTAGCAGTTCACTAGTTTGTTTTAGTGTATTGTGTATCATTAAGCAATTGATAGTTTAGTTAAATTTCAATCTTTCCTCTTTAATAGCTCAATCAATCATTTCTTAGAATTGTATAATTTATTAACAAGTCAATTCAATTCAATTAATCAATCTGTCATTCGCACCGGTTGTTTCTTATCATTTCATTATCATAGATTTAAATTTAAATCCGACAGATTAAATTAAGTTTGATTGTTATCTTCATTAGCATAATTACCAACATCAAACATCAAACATCACACATATATATATATTGAATAATCATCATGTCTTCTGCTCCATTATTACAAACAAGTAAGTTATTGTTATTTTTTATCTACAATCAGTCTTATCGAGATACTTTAAAGCTGAATTACACTCACATGATAGCTATAGAATTCAATCATGAATTGAATCAAGAAATCAGGCTATGACAGTGTTAATGATGATGCATGGCAGGTTTACAGCAAACCCATATACATAGAACTGCACATCTATATACATGGAAATGCAAATCTATCAATAGCAAGTCTTCAGCATCACCACCCCCCGTCAATTTCAAATACTAACAGATGAATAATATATATTAATATAGCACCAGGTAAAAGAATTGCATTACCAACAAGGGTGGAACCGAAAGTTTTCTTTGCAAATGAAAGAACATTTTTATCATGGTTAAATTTCACAGTTATTTTAGGATCATTAGCAATTGGATTATTAAATTTTGGTGATAAAGTTGGTAGAATTTCAGCATCATTATTTACATTAATTGCAATGGGTACAATGATTTACGCATTAATTACATATCATTGGAGAGCAAGTGCTATTAGAAGAAGAGGTTCAGGTCCATATGATGATAGATTCGGTCCAACTATGTTATGTTTCTTTTTATTGATTGCTGTGATTGTTAACTTTACATTAAGAATCAAAGCATGATGTATGTGTATGTATCTATACTTTAATAATTAGTTACTCCCCCTGTTCTATATATAACAAAGACACTTTAAATTAACACAGCCTGAATAGTGTATGCTTATGTAATACATGACATAATAAATAATCAATCAGCACAGCCCATAAATAACACCCCCACACCCCCACACCAAACACCTGTGACTGCGAAATTCCCAATCCAGACACACCCACACACCTCTCCCAAACCACCAAACAACCCTCCAAATAACAAACCCGCAAACGTAAATTGACAGCCAAAAAAACAAACACTAACAAACTCAACACTAACAAACTAACAAACTTCGCAAATCGCTTACTGAATGAACTGCTCGCTGGAAAAAAAAAACTTGATGAAAATTTGAAATTTAATCACTATTAAACAAGAGCTACTTTAATATAGAAGGTTATATACAAATTAGATCATTAATAATACAATATGGTATGTTTGAATTCAATATTACATACACGTATGAATGAATGAGTTGATTGAATGAGTTGAATGGAATATAAGAATATCATATCATCATATATATAATACACACATTTTTGAATCATTATAGCATATATACATACACACATACATACATCAGCGGTATTCAGTATACTTTCAAAACAGCATTTACATCATATATGATACTTCAAAGTGCAGAGCCAGATATCATGAATCATGGACAAGAAACACAACATCGTAACGTAATGTACATTACAAACATAACTAGATTATTTATCACATAGTCAATACGAAAAGAATATCATACAACAAGCAAAAAACATGCTATAGATATAACAACATTAATCAAATCATGTGTTGAGTAATATTACAACCCGTATCATAAAGTTGTGTGTTCAAGACACTTGTATCATAACATCCCATCTCATATCATACGTGTAATAGATAACATAAATAAATTCAATGTTCATTTTACTAACTTTTACCTTTTACTTATTTACTTATAGTCTGACGCTATCACCATTAGAACCAGAAAGGTCCTTTCAAACCCATTATTAAACAGAAGACAATTTGTCATTGATGTCATTCATCCAAACAAAGCTAATGTTTCAAAAGATGATTTAAGAGAACAATTAGCATCATTATACAAGATTGAAAAAGATGCTGTTTCAGTCTTTGGTTTCAGAACTCAATATGGTGGTGGAAAATCAACTGGTTTCGGTTTAGTTTACAATTCTGCTGCTGATGCTAAAAAATTCGAACCTGCTTATAGATTAGTTAGATATGGTTTAGCTACAAAGGTTGAAAAAGCTTCAAGACAACAAAGAAAGCAAAAGAAGAACAGAGGTTTGAAAATCTTTGGTACTGAAAAGAAAGCTAACAAGAAAGCTGCTAAGAGAAACTCTGATTAAATGTTTATGTTTTAATAATATCATATGCTTCTTTTTTTGTCAAACATTTTCTATTTCTAATTTGATTATTGGATATTAAAAGAAGAGATTAATTAGAAATGAAAAGAAATATATATATATATTTATATATATATATTCATATATTCATATCATTTCTTTATGTATTATCCATCATTCTCTAATTTTTGTTTTCTGTTTCATATCTTTATATAAAACACAAAAAATAAAACTCTCCCTTTCCAAAATACTACAGTAATTAATCTACTACACTTAATTTGTAGGGTATACTCAAATGTAAATATTCAATTACAACAAGAAAAAAAAACAAAGATAATTTAAAACAAATTGGTTATGTGGGGGTAAGCTAAGCTAAGTAAAGTAAAAATAAAGTAAAATAAAGTAAAGTAAAATAAAATAAAATAAAATATAGCTGAAACAATTCATCATTTCAAACCTTTCTTCTCTTTTAATTGTTTAACTTGTTCTTCTAAAGTTTTCAATTCAGTTTGTAATGTTGATAAATCATGATTTAATCTATTTTTTTCAGTATGTATATTTTGTTTCCATTGTTTAAATCTATAATCTTCATTTCTTAATTGTTCTGCAAAATATCTTTTAATTTTTTTTTCTTCTTCTGCAAATTTTGGATTATTTGAAAATTTATCAATTTTCTTTTCTGTAATATCATTATTTGATGTATTATTACTACCATTAATATTATTACTATCTTGCATTTTTAATGTTCTAAATGTTTCATAATGTAATTCTTCAGTTGATAAAATTAAATCTAACATATTAGTTCTTAATAATAAACTTCTTAATTTTCTAAAATCACAATGTTGATCATTTTCAACATCAACATATCCCCATGGATATTTTCTACCTTTAATTAATAATCCACCTTCAATTTCAAATTCTTCTTCAGATCCAATAACTGCAAATGGCATTGATTCAATTAATTGTTTAGCATGTTCTGATGCTGCTTGATCATCAATTTCAATTGGTGGTGAATAAATTCTAATATCTTGAACTTCAATAATTTCTCTTATTCTTTTTTTAAATTCTAACATTTCATTTGGTGTTAATGTATCTGCTTTTGCAATAACTGGAATTAAATTAGCTCTAGTTCCAATTTTTTTCATAACTTCAATATCTAATGGTTTTAATGTATGACCTGTTGGTCTAATGAAATATAAACAAGCATGCACTCTTAAATCTTTTCTTGTTAATCTACTTGGTTGTGTTTCTTGTTTCATAAATGAATGATGTTGATCATCCATAAAATCAATAATTGGTAACCATGAATTTTTATTATTAATATTATCACCTAAACCTGGTGTATCAATAATATTTAATCTTAATTTGAAATTCTTTTCTTCTAATTCAGCTCTAATAATTTCAATTTCAGGTGTTTTTTTTAATGGTTTTGTTAATCTATTACGTTGTTCTTGATGTTGCTTTAAAGTTGTTTGAAATAATGTATTAACAAAAGTAGTTTTACCTAATCCTGATTCACCTGCAACCATTAAAGTGAATGTGGCACCTTTTTTCGACACTATCTTGTATCTATAAGTAATGAGGGGGGGAAAATTATGTTAGTAAATTGATTTCTCCATAAAGCACACGTATAAGATTTCATTTTTAAAAACATACCTTTGATTTGGAAGGTTGGTGATACCAATAGGTTCAACAATAGCTTGAGACATTGTATGTTTGTATGTGTATGTGTATGTTAGGTTGATAACAAATTGTTAATCTGAAAGAATCTTCAATTAAATTGAAAAACTTATAATGATCTAACTTATTTGTTTGTTTGTTTGTATATTCAGGCACCGTTCACAAACTCACAATTTCTCAGTGGAAATTGACGCGTTTTCTATTTTTGAGATTTTTCTAGTCACGTGCTTATATGAGAATAATGGTGTACAGATGTTGATGTTTGCTGCCGATTTTGAATTTTGTTCTGCCGATGTTTATTGATTGAATGAGTGAGTAATAATTGATTAAACAGGGATCGAATGGTTTGTGATTTGAATTAAATTTAATTTCAGTAACATTTGATTGATAATAAACATCATGTCGAAGAAATTACTAACACCATACATCAAACAACTGGTTTCTGATCCTCCTACCCTCACGACGGAGGATTTTGCTTCGGCAATTAGATTGATGTTCACCGGTGATGCCAATGAGATTGAATCAGCATCGTTCTTAACTGCTTTGAAACTAAGAAAATTGGAATTTGATTCTGAATACATTGCAACTGCTGTTGAAACCATTTTGGAATTCAGTGATAGTATACCTAACCATCTTGTTGATTCAAAAGGTTATATAGATGTTGTTGGAACTGGTGGAGATTCTCAAAATACTTTCAATGTTTCAACATCGGCTGCAATAATAGCTGCCGGTATGGGTTTACCAATTTGTAAACATGGTGGTAAAGCATCCACATCTGCATCAGGATCAGGAGACTTAATGTCTAAACTTGGAGTTGATTTAATGAAAGTTAATGCATCATCTGCTCCTTCAATTGTTTCTAAATCCAATCTATGTTTCTTATTTGCACCTGCTTTCCATCATGGTATGGGTAAAGTTGCTAATATGAGAGCTAATTTAGGAATTCCAACCATTTTCAATATATTAGGTCCTCTTTTAAATCCAATCCCAATACAGGCAAGAATATTAGGTGTCTATACTGAAACTTTAGGTAGAACTTATTGTGAAGCTGCGGTTAAATTGGATAGATTAAGTGGACGTAAACCTGCAAATACTATGGTTGTTTGGGGTGAAGTTGGATTGGATGAGATATCTCCTATTGGATCCACCAAAGTTTGGAAATATAATCAAAAGACGGATTCCATTGATGAATTTGTCTTGACTCCTGAAGATTTCGGATTGCCTCAACATTCATTGGATCTAGTGAGATCCGGTACTCCACATGAAAACTCTTTGGTGCTGAAAGATATACTCGATGGTAAATACAATATGAATCCTGGAGAGACCCCATTGGTGGATTACATCCTAATGAATACTGCTGCTTTGGCAGTGGTGGGTGGACTAACAGATTCATGGAAAGAAGGTGTCTCGATTGCTAGAGAGAGTATCGCCAGTGGGTCTGCGAAAAAGGCACTATCCGACTTCATCCAAGCAATAGAAGAAGTGTAGTTAGTCAAATAGATAGAACAAAGATTTAAACAAAAGATCCCTCTTTTCAACCTTGCAAGGCTGTGTAATCAAACAAGTTAAAAAATTCGCGTTTTGAAAGAAACGCTTGTTTATCTAATAATATTGTAAACAAAGCTTTGTACTCTTTAAACGCTTGACTATTTGGTGTAACCCTTGTGTTTATTGTTAGTTTGTCTATTTTTATAGGATAACCAGTGATCTTGTGATACTACATTTTGTCAAGTTGCAAAACTATCCAATAAACCAACTGCAAAAGAACATCTTCGCTCCAATATGTTCACGTCGCATCGTCAACTACTAAGAACGCCAAATGATCAACGAAACAAGAGGGGAACAGGGTTGGAATTCACTCCTATTGGCGCTACTAGAGGTCAATCCCATACTCCGTTGTTGCAAAGTAACCTTGCTTCAAGAGTCAATACTATGGGTCCTTCTCCAGTAGCCAGACAAATCTCTCCATTACATAAACACAATTTAACAGGCTCTTCATTTGATAATTCATATGATCCTTTGAACGATGATAATCAAGAACATCGTATATTCAGAGGTACTGATATACTACCTGATTATTCAGATGATGAACTGGAAGAACCAAGGTCTACAAGACGTACACATCAGAACTTTTTCAGTGAAACAGGATCGCAACCATTAAGGATGCAACAAGATCATTTGAATACTTTACAACAAGAAAATATCAACCTAAGAATTGAACTACGTACTTGGAAAGCGTATCTTGATGGACAACCTGCTGACAAGAAAGAGATTATAAATAATAACGTTGCGTTGAACCAAGAAAATCATATGCTTAGAGATGAAATTAGACAATTAAAATCTAAACTTGAAACACGCTCGTCAGGATCTCCTGATAGACTTCAAAGACAACAATATGAATCCAAATTACAAGATTATGAACAAAAAACAGAAGAGATGAATCGTGAAATTGAACAATTGTCTAATCAAAAGGGTAGAATTGAATCTGAAAAGCACTCTTTGGAAACTGAAAATGATATCTTGAAAGAAGAAATTCAAAAATTATCAACCGAAATTGACAAACAACATAATGAAAGTAGGTCTGATGAAGATCAAATTTTTGATTTAAAACATGAGATACACGCTTTGAATGATGAATTGGATCAAATGAAAGAGCTTCATCGTGAATCGAACATGAAGATAAAGCGTTTAGAAATGGATTTAGATCAATATCAAGAAAATGATGACGACTTGAATGAATATAAAGATAAAATCAAAGATTTGGAACAAGACAAAGCTAGATTAACTAGAAACAATCAAGACTTGGAGTTGGAATTACACCGTAAGGATGACAACCTCTCTAATTTGAACTTGAAACTTGAAACTCTTCAGTCTCAAATCAACCAATTGCGTGCAACTAATGAAGATAGATTGGATACAATTGAGAAACAAACCAGGTTGATTTCTTCGCTAGAATCTGACAAAAATCAACATGTTCTGGAAAGAGAGTTGAAGCAGTTGGTTAATAATGAGTCTAAATATATCCATGATATTGAATCACTACGAAATGAATTATCACAGATGCAAGAAAAGTATAATGAAAAGATTTCCACCGTTAACCAATTGAAGAGCAGGATTAGGGACTTGGAATCTGGTTCGAATGATGTACCAGTTGATGAATCATACATTCAAGATATTGAAGCCGATAGAGGAGAATTATATGATAGTGTAATCTCTTTAAATGACCAGTTGAAACAACGTGGAGATAAAATTAAGACTCTGGAACGTTCATTGAAAGAAAGTGAATTAGAAATTGATTCTTTGGTTCGTAAACTACATAATACCAAGGATCAAGAGCTTAATGCTAAATCAAATTATACAATTGATAAATCTGAATTGAGTAAGATTAAAACTGATAAAGAACATTTAGAGCATCAATTGGAAGAATTACAAGCCAAATTATCTGAACAAAGAAACAGATTTGCTAGTGAAATAGATCAATTGGATGCTGAGCATAGACAAAAACAATCTGAGTTGTTCGATAAAATTGAGAAATTAGAGGATGATAAGTTCAAATTAATTGAAGAATATGAATCGATTCAATTGAAATGTAATGACTTGATCAGCGAATTAAACTCTAGAGCAGATGATAGTTCTGATGTTGAGAAACTAGAACAAGACTTAAGATCATTGTCAATCGATTACAAAACTGTTTGTTCCAATTTGGAAAAAGAACAAATTACAGCTGAATCTATCATTGGTGGATTAAAACAAGAAATTAAATTTAAAGAATCTGAGATTAATAATTTGATGGATCGTAGTACACAATTAGTTGACAAAGTGAAAGATTTACAAAGATCTGATCGAACAAGACATGAACAAATCATGAGAGAACAAGCTGAAATTTTGAAAGATAAACTTGATCTTGAAGAAAAATATGATAATATCAGTATGGAAAATCGTGAATTGAAAAAACAAATTAGTAATATAAAACTTAAAGAATCAACCAATGATGAGGTTGAACGTATTGAACAAGAGTTAAGAGAGATGAGTAAAGAGAAAAGCTCATTATTTAAAGATTTACAATCCAAAACAAAGGACTTAAAAGAAATGAAATGGAAAGTTGATGGGTTTGAAAGAGAAAGAAAAGATCTTTTGAAATCGATTGACGAACTAGATAAAGAGCAAGGAAAAGTCAAAGATGAGAATTCAAGACTCACCAATGAATTGAAAACTTTGAGAGATAATATAAAGAGTCACAATGGAGGACAATCGTTAAAACAAGAAGAATTGTCAGCACAGTTGAAAGAGAAAGATGCAAAGATCAAAAACTTAGTAATTGAGTATAACCAAATGAAAAACGATCTACTTGAGAGATATGAAAACTTACGAAGTGAAAAGATAAAGCTTGCAGCTGAAGTTAATGAGTTATCTGATAAACTCAAAAGAACAACTGAAAGTCAAAAGGCATACTATGAAAAGGAACTTAAGAAACAACAGCATGATTATCCAATGACTCCAAAGACTCCTTCAAATTCACCTCCAAATAATTCTCATTCCGCTACGTCCGCTGAACTTGAAAGTATTGAAAATAGAGTACAACTTTTAGAAACTCAAAAGAAACTTTACAGATTAAAATTACAACAGTACAAAAGCTTGAATTCTGATTTGAAATACGCGTCGAATTTTTTAATCAATGAACTAAATGACGAATATCAATCAGTTAGTACAGCTAAGAATCAACTGGATTCCATTCCATCTTTTCCACTCAGTTATAAAAAAACCAAAAATCTTACATTTAGAGCAGTTGCTCTCACAGTATTCGCATCAATTAGGTTGAAAAATAGATTGAAAGAGTTGAAATTTAGAAAAAATCGTGAGATGGTTTTGAAAAATCAAATTTCGAAATGTGCTTAAAATAAATAATGTTTGTCGTTTATTTGTTTATGTACACTAGATAGTTCAACTAAAATATATGTATAGTACGTTTACCCTTCGAACAAGGCTTCGCTTAGTAACTTAGTAGTTCAATATCAATCCGCCAAAAGTAAATATCATCATCATCTTTTGAATTTTCGACTATGTATTTTCATCCTCTGATCAATTTCAACCAATCTATTCGTAAAATCTTTGGTTATTAAATCTAATTGTTCTAATTTATCAATTTCCAAATTCAATAAATCACAATCATGACTTAATTCCATTACTTTTCGTAAATGATTTTCAATACTATTTATTTCATTTTCATATTTTTGTTTTGAATGAGATACATTAGCTTCAATCTTTTGACTTAATTGTTGAGTATGTTCTTGGATTTTGAAAAGTAGATAATCATAGTTCAATGCTAATTCTCTAACATGTAATGGATCGTCATCCTCCTCATCATCATATTCTTCATCTTCTTCTTCATTTTCTTCTACATTATCGTTATCGCTATCATTATCGTTTTCGCCATTGTCGACAGCACGAAGTTCAGGCCTCGTTGTATGGGTTTCAAGTTGTTCTTCGTATTCTGCACCATCAGATCCATCATCATCATTAGCATAGTTGGAGTCTAATTCATCCTCCGCTGTACTTGTACGGTTATAATTTAATAATGTGAATGGATCTGTAAATGATGATGAATTTGGACCTATGGTTGAGTTACTTGTATACACTGTTGTTTGTGAACTCTGGTCATCCATTATTATAATATGACTTCAAGTTGATATATGCACTGGAAATTCAACTCAATTCAAAGTAGTGTATATCCATGTCGAGTAATGTAGATTATTGTATAGTGATATGGTCTGCTTATCACTTAGTTAAAGAGGCTTGATTGATGAGTAGTGCGACAACCATATTTCACGGGGAAAAAGACAAAAAAAATATTACAGCAACAGAAATATTGTCGTGAGTTTGTAACCTTTTGTTCAACTACCTTGTTAGTTGCATTGAAGTGGTAGAGTACCCATTGAGTTGTGAAAAGTATTTGTAAATAAATTTATGTAGTAGCTAAACCTTGAGAAGTAACGGTTTCAAAGAGAAACTAATTTAATTTTCAATCTCTCATATATACATGTAAATTACAATCGAATAAACCGAATTAGCGAACAAGGTTTCCAAAAATAACAAGACGAAAAGTGAACTTTGATTACAAAACGTGATTAGTTTGAATTATACATGTATAAATTACACAAATACTTGCATAAAGTTCAACATAAGTAACCGTAAAGGTAATCTCTACTCAACTGTACTCTCAATTACTAATAGAAGGTGGCTCCGATGATTTTTCAGTGGACATTAACGTTACATTCATTCCCAATTAAGCCATTGATTGCTACTTGATGGTCATACTGGAGTGGAACCTCAGTCCATCTACGCAATTGAGTTGAGTAGACATCTGGTTTAGCTTTTCAACGAATCATAGAGTATTTGCTAGTCACAGAGGGTACTTTCGGACCAAGCTTTTGCATACCTCTCTATAAATAGAAGATTACCGAATGAATAAAGGCTGATTACTACTTGAGTAATCAACACCGAAGATGAAATTATTATCAATGACGCAATCAACTATCTTGTATTAATGCAAACTGGAAATCTCATCACACTCAACTTTGTGAAATAGCAGCATCAGGTTTCTCGGTGTACTTGCCGAGCGTGCAGCTGAGCCTAATTTATCTCCACAGCAACCACTCTAATTTGTACCCCGAATTGCATGCATTTTATTTATTCCATCACATTCTAATTTAACTACTAAAAGTTACGCGTAATTTAACACTTTAAACTATAATCTATACAGATTGATTTGGAGAATAATCCCTCATTTTCATACTCCTTCCCCTAATTGTAATTTGTATTCCAATTCATACCTATCTACACTATACACAAGTTAATTTTTACGCCTATTTACTAACCAGTATAGATGGAGTTGGAGAAGGGGAGAGAGAGAAATAATTGGGGTTGTAAAACTAAAAGTTATATTGCGCAACTTGTGCTCCCCTCTATTGCTTTCACCTTTCCTAACAGGAATAAACACGTATTACAACGATTATTCAAAGACAATACAGATACAATGAACAACTACAACACCTGACTACTAATTATCTTTTCGTCGGAAGAGGGGGTGTGCCACAACATATAGCGTAACCAACAACATAGCCAGTACAGTACAGCACAGCACGGGAGATGCGCCTCCCCGAGAATTGGCAGACTGGCCACGGCGGCCATGCCAACCCTGAGAGCAATGAGCCAATCACAGTGCGTGCTCATCGGCGAATTCTCCGTGGATGCATGTGTTCCAACTTCGGGCCATCTTACCTATTTGGGTATTCTTCCATCAGTTTGTTGGGAGCACCTTTTGATACTCCATATCGTGTTTTATCCCTCCTTGTGGGATTGGCAATTTGCCATTGACAATTTACAAATTGGAAGTTGGCAATGGCGTTGGCATTGAGTGTTTTTTTTATTTTTTTGCCATATATATATCCCTCCCTACTTCCCTTCCTCTTTCTTGATTTTCTTCCTTTTATTTTCTTTATTACATTCAGTTTCTCTCTTCACTATATTCAAACTATAATTCAAATAATAAAATGACTGTTCAATTCACTCCAAAAGTTAAAGTTCAAACTAACAAGACTCAATACACTGAAACCGAATTGGTTTCAAACTATACCTATAAAAATGCTGTTGTTGAAAAGGAATCTGATGAATCCTACATTGTTAAACCAGTTGAAGAAGACTATCAATTCAAAGTTGATTTGAAAGTCCCAAAAGTTGGTATTATGTTGGTTGGTTTAGGTGGTAATAACGGTACTACATTTGTTGCTTCAGTTTTAGCAAACAAAAACAAACTTCAATTCCATACAAAAGAAGGTTTAATCAAAGCAAACTATTATGGCTCAGTTACACAATCTGCTACAATTAAATTAGGTGTTGACGCTAAAGGTGAAGATGTGTATGCTCCATTCAATTCATTGCTACCAATGGTTTCACCAAATGATTTTGCTGTTACTGGTTGGGATATCAATGGTGAAAACTTGTACTCTGCAATGAACAGAGCTCATGTCTTGGAATATGATTTACAAGCTCAATTGAAGGATGAAATGGCTAAAATCAAACCATTACCTTCCATCTATTATCCTGATTTCATTGCTGCTAACCAAGATGAAAGAGCTGATAACTGTATTAATAGAGTTAATGGTGTTATCTCCACTGCTGGTAAGTGGGAGCACGTTGAAAAAATTAGAAAAGATATCAGAGACTTCAAAGCTTCTCAAGGTTTAGAAAAAGTTATTATCTTATGGACAGCTAATACTGAAAGATATTCTGATGTTATTTCTGGTGTTCATGACACTGCTGAAAACTTGATCAAAGCTATTAAGACTGATCATGAAGAAGTTTCTCCAAGTACTATCTTTGCAGTTGCTTCCATTATGGAAAATGTTCCATACATTAACGGTTCTCCTCAAAATACTTTTGTTCCTGGTGTCATTGAATTAGCTGAACATAACAAGACTTTTATTGGTGGTGATGATTTCAAGAGTGGTCAAACCAAAATCAAGTCTGTTTTGGCTCAATTCTTAGTTGAAGCTGGTATTAGACCAGTTTCAATTGCTTCTTATAATCACTTGGGTAACAATGATGGTTATAACTTATCTTCACCAAAACAATTCCGTTCAAAAGAAATCTCCAAAGCTTCCGTTGTTGATGATGTTATTGAATCAAATCATTTATTATACAATGAAAAGTTGGGTAACAAAATTGATCACTGTATTGTTATTAAATATATGAATGCAGTCGGAGATTCAAAAGTTGCTATGGATGAATACTACTCTGAATTGATGCTTGGTGGTCATAATAGAATCAGTATACATAATGTTTGTGAAGATTCATTATTAGCTACTCCATTGATTATCGATTTATTAGTCATGACTGAATTCCTATCAAGAGTTTCTTATAAGAAGGCAAGTGCTAAAGAAACCAAATATGATGACTTATATTCTGTCTTGTCATTCTTAAGTTACTGGTTGAAGGCTCCATTAACCAGACCAGGTTACAAGCCAATTAATGCTTTAAGTAAACAAAGACAAGGTTTAGATAATTTCTTAAGAATTTTGATTGGTTTAGAACCATTAGATGAATTGAGATTTGAAGAAAGATTAGTTTGATTTTATATGTACAGACAAATTTATTCTGATATTAATCCTTTATAATTTTAATAAATAATTATTTGAGTTTGAAATTACTGTAGCAGTTGTAGTCAACGTACATACTACAAGATGAACTCTCATCAAGAAAACCACTTTTCCTAATACAACAAAGTTCATATACTCTGCGGAATGAAATAACCCTTCAATAAAGCAAACAATACTTCTATCTCATCACATTGAAGTATCACCTCAATCGAAAACCTCAAAACATTCAATAACAGTTTTCAAATTTTCAATGACATTATTAGCAGCAACTCTAATGACTCTATCAGACGAACCAGTAAATTTGATAATCAAAACTTCATTCTCATTAACATATGAAACTTCCAGTTCATTTGGTTTCAAAATCGGATCAGGATTAAGACTCTTGCATGCTATCGTTGCTTGTTTTGAATTCAAAAATGGTACTTTAAACTCACTATTGATTCAATCACGGTTGCAAATCAATGATTGTATTTTGTTAGTATGATGAAAGTGAATAGTTGTAATCTTGTTGTAAGGGATACTTACAGGGTATGTGTGAATTCTCCTTCTTTACTCATTATCCTGTTAATTCTCACTATTCTTTATTGATGGTTATATATAAAGCTTGCAAGTTGTGTCTATTATTCATGACTATTATTTGCGTGGAAGTTAGAAAAAAGTCAAAAAAAATGTTTCGCACAAAAGATACTTATCACCGCCTTGAATTTATACTGTTATCATATTTGATTTCATTTTAATTTAACATATTTACTGATTATTATCGATTGCAATTGGAGGGACTCATTGTTATGATTATCAGGTATATTTCTATGCTGCTACTGTTTAATTTTAGAGCTTAGTATGAAAAACAATGGCAAAATTTGAGCTCAAATGAAAGTTTAAATGGACTTCTCCCTCATCGATCATTCTCAGCTACACTCGGGGATAATAACTGGTGACATTGAGTTCAATTAGCAATTGTATATGAAACACAGTATACTGTAATAACAATCATGGTAACGTTTCTTACATACCTAAGAAATAAAGAAATTATTCACTCACAAAGTACAAGATTTGAGTTTTTAGGTGAGACTATTCTCTCCCCTTGTAAATATTGATTATAAATGGTATACAAGCTAATTTATATTTCCTTTATCATCAATAGCATAGATTCCTTATAATAAGATAATTACACTAACCATTCTTAGACAACTAATTGTAAATATCATAATTGAGAGGTGTGGCGTTGATTGTGCTGTTGACGAGACACTCGGAGACAGTGCCACGAAACTTTGTGTCAGAAATTGTGATATTTGTGGATGCAGACACTATCAACAGAGTGTCGACGCCTTATATCTTATTTGCAATCAACCTAATATACGAAGCTCAATAACATAGTAAGCGTACCCAGAGAGTATCAATGGAGCAAATAAAAGAGCTAACCGACAAAAATGCTAGTATCGCACAAGACATTGCTAATATCGGGAATAAAAACAAACAGCTTGAAAATGCCTTATCGCAAAGTTTATCAATGAACAGCTCAGAGACATAAAGGTATTACTTAGAGAGGTACACGAGTCGTCTATTCATCGTGGTGAACAGTTGAGAGTAGCTCTAGCTAATCCACCGGTATTTTTTATGGCTTCTCATGGTAGGTTTTCTTCCGCTGATCCTAATAGAGTGGATCAACCTAGTCATTCTGGCTAAGTTACTATTCCTAATATTTCTTTTGCCCCTGGTACTGCTCTCACTTCAAGTAAAAATCCTAGTTCCAATTCCACATCAGATTTCAATTCTGGATCCGCTGCTTCTCTTCCTGGTCCTGCTCAAACTCCTTCAAATCATGGAGGCAAAAATGCATCAAATGAATCTGGATATAGAGTTTCAAAAGTGTCATCTGTTCAAAACTGGTGAGCGATTTCAAAGACAACATTACCCCACGAGTTCAACTCAACGGAACTAAGGGTATCAATATCCACGACAGTACAGCTTTCTACAGACGTCAAAGAATTATCAAACGTTTAAAAACTGAAGCAGACCAACTGTCGATCAGCCTGGAGGAGCGTGCTAAACAATTGGATGAAGAACTTAAAAAAACCCATGATGGCCCTCTTGCAACTGCTTACCGATCATGGTTTAACAAACAAATTGTTAAAAACCGTCGTAGATAGTATTTATTGAGTGATATGTATGTTTAATTTCATGAATCAAGATTTTTTATTTCTTTACACATTATAAGTTTCGCAATACAGTTGTATAATTGACCACCATTAAGGTGATATGTCTCTAAAGACGAACATTCTAGTAGAATCGTTAAAGTAACGCAACTCTCAAAATTTCTAATGTAGCATAGCAAAGTTACGCCGCGCAAACCTTCCATCGAATATTTTTCCGGGTGAATGATGCCGAGAACAATAGACCTTACCGAGCAAGTCAAATCAACAAAGCATTATCGATGAAACATTACAAATCAACCCCGAACCCCATTCAACCGTTTCATATATATACGTACTGTTCGCTGGTACAATAACTGCAACATTTTAGTATTTTCTGTTTTTTTATTTTACCGAATAAATTATCACGATACATTCATAAATTCAAAAACTAACAAATAACCTAATTATGTCTATTTCAGCTAAGCAGATCATTTTAGATAATCCACCAACTGGTAAAGTTGAGTATGATTTATCATCACCTGAATCCACTTTTAAAGTTGTCACCAAAGAACTTTCTGAATCTCAATTAGGTCCAAAACAAGTTTTAGTCAAGACTTTATACTTATCCAATGATCCAACTCAAAGAGGTTGGATTCAAAAAGATCAAGATCCTGCTAAAGCTTATGTTCCACCAGTTTTAAAAGGTGACATTGTTAAATCATTAGGTGTTGGTAAAGTTATTGCTGCTGGATCAGAGTCAAAATATGAAGCTGGTGACTTTGTCAGTGGTTTCATGGGATGGACTGAATATGGTATCATTGAAGAAACTGCTATTTTCACTAAGATTGACACTACTAAGAAATTACCATTATTCTACTACTTGACCATCTTTGGTATGACTTCTTTAACTGCCTGGATTGGTTTACATGAAATTGCCGAAATCAAAGAAACTGATACAGTTTTAGTTAGTGCAGCATCAGGAGCTACTGGTAGTATTGTTGTCCAATTAGCTAAGAAAATTTTTAACTGTAAAAAAGTTGTTGGTATCTCATCATCTGAAGAGAAATGTAAATACGTCGAATCTATTGGTGCTGATGTTTGTTTGAATTATAATGATGAAGATTTTGCTAAGAAGTTAGCTGCTGCCTCTGGTGAAACTGGCTATTCCGTTTACTGGGATAATGTCGGTGGTGCGACCTTAGACTTGGCTTTATTGAACTTAGCTTTGAAAGGTAGAGTTGTTGCTTGTGGTGCTATTGCCGCTTACAATGATAGTAGTTTATCACAGATCAACAACTGGTTCTGTGTCATCACAAAAAGATTAACTGTGAAAGGTTTCATTGTTGGTGACCATGCTGCCAAATACGGCGAAGCCATCAATACTTTGACAACTGGTTTGATGTCTGGTAAAATATCTGTCAAGGAAGGCGTGGATTTCACTGTTGTTGACTGTCAAGGTGATAAGTTTGATCAAGTTCCAAAGACCTGGGGTAAGTTATTCTCCAGTAAGCCAAATGGTAAGTTAGTTACATTGGTCTCCGAGAACTAATCTAACTGATCGAAAAATTGAAAAAAGCTTTTTGCAGTAAAATACTCAAGTACGTTCTATAGTGGCTATATAATAGTGAATTTATCAACTCCCATTCTATACCGAAAGTTTGATGTTCCAGCTGCACAAGGATTAGCTAGATCAATGCAGCATTTCTATAAAATAAAGGTCGATCGACCTTGAAATTAGTGTTCGCGCAGTCGATGAGTTTTCTTCGTATTGCTCAGATGCTAGTCCTGTTGTTGGCGATCTTTGCATTTTCGGATTTTTGTAAGCTTATAGACGTTTGATTATAACAACCGTACACGGGTTGAAATAGTTTATTTGCAAGTTACTTAGGTGCAGGGTGGAGCAAACCAGTTGGTTGGAGAAAAAAAAATCAGTCACGTGAACGCAATTTGGGTTGTAATTTGGTCTCAAAATCACCAACCAAAACATAATTATGTAAGGGCATAATAGGACACTAGCATTATATTTCTATATTTACATAATCCTCAAATTTCAAAGTTTTATATAGGGCGGGAATTGATATGGTTGGTGGTTGGAAAAAGTGACCTCAAAATCTTGGTCTGCTCCACCCTGCTTAGGTGAGTCAGGGGCTGGTAACCTCAAATGTTTTCTTTGCAAAATCATAAAGAGTGCAATTCAAAGAAACATAGAGGATTGCGGCTGTAATCACTTCCAAATTGGGTACCGGGAGATGTTCCGGCTGTGGCGGTGCTACTAGAAGTGGAAGCTTATCAGGCGCAAAAACGGCCGTCGCTCGCGTGCCACCGTCCACGCTGACACTTTATCATGTAGCCATTCGATGAGCAACGAGAGTCCCCATTTGAGTCTTTGCTGAATGAATGATTTGAAACTTTTTTTGCAATGGCAATTCCCAGTAAATATGTAAAGCCCACCAAGTACAGGCGTCCAACACCGTTTCTACTAACGCAAACATCAGTAAGAGCCCCTAACCTTATCACCATATGCCCAACGCAGCCCCGTGGCAAAACGCTAACAGCCCCAGGGTTATCTAACGTCCCACACACTCAGCCCGCGGTGCAGCCCTCAAGATTAGCTTGTGATGGTTTTCCGTGAGGCTCAGCAATTGGCTGCTCTTGACAAACGGGTTTTGTATCACATCTCTCCTCACTTTCTTTTCTTTAGTTTACTGCTTCTTTTATATATTATATTATTCTTTATCCTTAATATTGTTGTGATTGCACTATTGGAAGCGTCAGTTTGGTTTCAAGAAAGAAAATAACAAACAAACAAACCTAGGTCTCCATAAAAAATGGCACCTCCTACAGCTGATCTTCCATTTGATGATATCACTACGATTCATCCTAATTTAAGACATATTCCTTTCACTTCAACGCTTCAATTTTTCCTGAATGGTGAACTCCAAACTGTCAGAGATCCAAACCCAGAATCAAGATTGATTGATTGGATCAGAAATGATGCTGGCTTGACAGGTACTAAAGAAGCCTGTTCTGAATCTGGTTGTAATGCCTGCTCTGTCACGATCGCACAAGTGAAAAAAACCATCGATGCCGATGGCAACCCGAAGAATGATATATTATATACTGCTGTCAACTCATGTGTCACACCATTAGTCTTGGTTGAAGGTAAACATGTCATCACTGTGGAAGGTGTCGGAACAGCTGAAGACCCTCACCCAGTTCAAGAAAGAATTGCCAAATTTCATGGTTCTCAATGTGGATTTTGTACTCCAGGTTTTGTCATGGCTTTATACTCCCTATTAAGACAAAAAAATGGTGTTGTTTCTGTTGAAGAGATTGATGAAGCTTTAGAATCAAACTTGTGTAGATGTACAGGTTATATGCCAATTGCAGATGCCGCTTATTCATTTGCTCATGATTCTGACAATTATAACAGAGAAAAGATTAGACCTTTCAGTTTGGCTAAAGAAAGAGGAGCTGCTAAAGCTTCTGGATGTGGTGGAGGTGACGTTGCAAAATGTGCGATGGGCGATCAATGCTGCCAAAACAAGAAACAGAAAACCACATTAGAGAATGAAGAATCATCATCACCATCAGCAACAACAGAATTCCCTGAGACTGAGATAGATATCAATGCAATTTTCACTCCTAATGGACTACCTTTGAAACCTTATAAACCAGAAGAGGATTTGAAGTTCCCTATCAAACTAGCATCTTATTCCAAAAAACCAATCTTTTACGGTAACGAACACAAAGTTTGGTTCAGACCAATCACTAAACAACAATTGTTGGAACTTTATTATAACTACCCATCTGCTAAATTAGTTGCTGGTGCTTCCGAAGTCCAAATTGAAGTTAAATTCAAAGCTGCAGATTACAAAGTTAGTGTTTTCTGTAATGATATTGATGAATTAAAGACATGGGAATACATTGAAGGTAAAGGTTTAATGATTGGTGCCAACTTACCATTGATTGAATTAGAAGCATTAGGTGACTTATACGGAGAAAAGTTAGGAAAGACAGGTAAAGGTCAAGTTTTCATTCAAATCGCCAACCAATTGAAATTATTTGCTTCTAAAGCTGTTAGAAATGTTGCCACGGCTGCTGGTAACATCGTTACTGCTTCTCCAATTGCAGATTTGAACCCAATTTTAGTTGCTTGTGGTGCAATTATCACAACTGAAAAGTTGAATGCATTAGGTGAAGTTGAAGTTGTTGAGTTGAATATGAATGATTTCTTTACTGGTTACAGAAGAACTAGATTACCACCAGGATCCATTGTTAGTAAAGTTTTCATTCCTGAAACTAAAGATAATGAATTCATTCATGCTTATAAACAATCAAAGAGAAAAGATGATGATATTTCCATTGTTACTGCTTGTTTAAGAGCACAATTGACACCTGATGGTAAAATTGAAAACTCAACACTTGTTTATGGTGGTATGGCTCCAATGACTGTTCAATCGAAAAATACTCAAGAATTCATCAAAGATAAGTCAATCTTTGATGAAGATTTCGTTGAAGGTGCTTGTGATAACCTGTCTAAAGATTATCCTTTAAGTTATAACGTTCCAGGTGGTATGGCTTCATATCGTAGATCTTTAACATTATCGTTCTTCTACAAGTTCTGGCAATATATGTTAGCACATCATAAAGGTGATATTGCAAGAGCTCAAAAACTAATTGACGTTGATTCTTTAGCACAAGTTACAAGACATGAAAAACATGGATGGAGAGATCTTGACAATCCAAATGAAGGTCAATTGATGGGTAAAAATATTGTTCATGTTAATGCTTTGAAACAAGTTGCTGGTGAAGCTCAATATACAGATGATATTCCTCCATTCCATAAAGAAGTTTTTGGTGCACAAGTCTTCTCTGCTAAAGCCCATGCAAAGATCAAGTCAATTGATTGGTCTGAAGCATTGAAAATTGATACAGTTGTTGATTATATCGATGTCAATGATCTTCCAACTCCTGAATCAAACTACTGGGGTCCATTAGCTTTTGGTAAGGAGCCTTTCTTGGCTGAAGAGGAAGTTTTCTTTGCAGGTCAAACTATTGGTGTCATTTTTGCTACCGATAAAGAACGTGCTTATGAGGCTACAAGAGCTGTTAAGATTGAATATGAGGATTTACCAGCTATCGTTGCTGTTGAAGATGGTGTTGAACAAGAATCGTTCTTCCCTGATAAGAGAGAAACTGAATTAGGTGACTGGGAAAAAGCTTTCAAAGAATCCAAACATTATATTGAAGGAACTGCTAGATTATCAGCACAAGAACATTTCTATTTTGAACCACAGAACAGTGTTGTTGTTCCTGAAGAAGGAGGAGAACTGAAAATCTATTCATCATCTCAAAATCCTGCTGAGACTCAAGAATATGGTGCTCAAGTTACAGGTGTTCCTTCACATAAAGTTGTTGTCAGAGTCAAGAGATTAGGAGGTGGTTTTGGTGGTAAAGAGACTAGAGCTGTTCAACTATCTTCATTAGCTTGTATCGGTGCCAAAAAATTAAAGAGACCAGTCAGAATGCAATTGAATAGATCTGAAGATATGTTAATCTCAGGTCAACGTCATCCATTCTTAATCAAGTATAGAGCATCATTAGATGAGGATCTGAAATTCACAGGTTGTGATATTGTCTTGTATGCAAATGCAGGTTGGTCAATGGATTTGACTAGAGGTGTTATTGATAGAGCTGTCTTACATGCAACAAACTCATATTATTTCCCTAATGCTAGAGTTTGTGGTATTCCAGTTAAAACAAACACTTCTTCAAATACAGCTTATAGATCATTCGGTGCTCAAGCTGGTTTTTATGCTGCTGAATCAATTGTTCTTGATATTGCAGAAAGATTGAATATTGATCCTGAAATTATTAGACAAAAGAACTACTATGATCCAAATGCTGATCAAATTTTCCACTATAAACAGAAAATTACTGAGGATATTTCTATGAGACATATTGTTCAACAAAATTTGGAAGAATGTAAATATGAAGAATTGAAAAAGCAAGTTGCTGAATTCAACAGTAAATCTAAATGGATTAAAAGAGGTGTTGCTCATGTTCCTGCAATGTTTGGTGTTTCATTTGGTGTTTTGTTCTTGAATCAAGGTGGTGCTTTAGTTCACATTTATCATGATGGTTCATGTTTAGTTTCTACTGGTGGTGTTGAAATCGGTCAAGGTTTAACTACAGTGATGAAGATGATTGCTGCCAATGAACTTGGTGTTCCTGTTGAACAGTGTTTCATTTCTGAAACATCTACTCAATGTGTTCCAAATACTTCTGCTACTGCAGCTTCTGCAGGTTCTGATTTGAACGGTATGGCTGTCAAATATGCTTGTGAGAAACTAAATGAAAGGTTGAAGCCAATTCGTGAAAAGCTGGGTCCTGATGCTTCATGGCATAAGATCATTTCAACTGCCTATTTGGAGAGAATTTCCTTAAGTGCTACTGGTTTCTATAAGACTCCAGATATCGGTTTCATCTTCGGTGATCCAAACCCTAAACCTGCTTTCCTTTATCATACTCAAGGTTCAGCAGTTTCTGTTGTTGAAGTTGATACCTTAACTGGTGATTGGACTACATTAGAAGCTCATATAAAGATGGATGTCGGTAAGCCATTGAATCAAGCAATTATTTACGGTCAAATTGAAGGTGCTTTCATTCAAGGTATGGGTTACTTCACAATGGAACAATCATTATGGTTCAGACATAATTCTTCATTATTTACAAGAGGTCCTGGTAATTATAAGATCCCAGGTTTCAGAGATATTCCACAGAAATTCAATGTTTCGATGTTAAAGGATACAGACTTCAAACATATGAAGACTATTCATTCATCAAAGGGTGTTGGTGAACCACCTTTCTTCTTAGGTTGTTCAGTTCAATATGCAATTAGAGATGCTATTGGATATGCTAGAAGACAAAATGGTATTCCTGAAGGTTCTCAAGGATTGAAAATGCAAACACCTTTAACGACGGAGAGAATTAGAAATGACTGTGGTGATAGTATTATGAAGAAGGCTATTGTTATTCCAAAGGACGAGTCTGAAAAGGACTTTTTCATCGAAGCCTAAAACCCAATTAATAATTTTTATTTTTGTCCCTTCGTTATATTTATTTAGTTTGATTTCCCTTTGTCTTCTTTCGTTTTTGCAGTTTTTTTATATATACTTTATGAGAGAATTTTAATTTAATTTGTGTGATTTGTTTAGTTACATGTGATAATCGACCGTATTTGTACTTCAAGATGTAGATCAAAACGGGGAATGAAGTGTCATTACCCGATTTTTGTCGTTCTCCACCACAGGAAGAATATTTGAAGACACGGAAAGTGAGGCTAAAATTGATCTGAATGGGCTTCAATTCATTACATTAGAGAGACCCAGTGTATACCGTAGCAAATCTGGTCAAGATATTAAAAGTAAGTCTTTAAACAATGAGATGTAAATGGTACGGTAATTTATTGGTGATGCCATGAGAACATAAACAGCTTGAAAATAATTCACAACAAAGATTGTACGCTTTGCTGTATATAGGGCTCAAACAATCAGATCAAAATCCAGTATCGAATAGAAAGGGGAACATTACTAACATTTGTATGGCACAATAAATACTGCACCAGAGCTAGCCAGAGCTATATTAACGGCTTTAAAGCGACTTGTATGACAATAATGATGATTTACAAAAGTTGATTCTTTCCTACAATGTACATTATATGTTGTACTCAGAGGTATGGCAATTCTAAGTAATATAAATCTTGACCATAAATAGGTAAAACAATCAATACTTTCAACTGTGCCTGAGTTGACATACATTATACATAGGGCTATATTCCATAGCATTAAATGCGAGTGATATGTCAATTAAATGGTAGTATTTTGCAAGAATATGGTTTTGGCAGAATCATTAGCAAAAAACTGTACGCTCATAACGGCAATGTACAGGGTTGTTGTATGATTTGTCAACTTACATCGCACTTACTTTACCGTACTTGCTATAGATAAATAGTTGAAAAAATGATCTCAAATTATATTCTCTCATTTTGACAGATTAATAAACATGTTACGAAAAGCAAAAATTTGATAGGGGTGCGTGCATGTGACAATCGCAAAAAACAATAGTATTTATTCGAAACGTGTGTAGTCCGAATAAGAAAAGAAGATCAGAAAGGTTGCTCATCGCTTTGAGTCTCAATGTTTAGTCAAGCAAATTAAGTCTTTACGATTGGATGAAACTACTTCAAGATCAACTTACAAAACAACCTGGTGATGATGATGATGGTGATGATTGTACTGTTTTCTCCGGAAAGCAATCGCACCCCAACTCCGGCTGCTCAAAGTGCGCGTAGGCTAATATTGACTGATTTGCTTGCTCTTTAAGCTGCCTTGCTAGATGTATGTGGGGTACACGCTTTACCTGCTACCGGGTCAAGTTGATTCGCCTTCGATAGATAGTTGCAAATAGTTGCACGACAAGACAAGAACTTCCCCTATACTTATGTAGTCTAGTCTATATATATAAATGTACAAAAATCAACTTGGTGACCAATCTATTGTTTTCTATTGGCTTTCCGGACGTGCTTATCAGTCGCATTGGCGAGCCCAATAAGGCAAGTCTCTATACAATACCCGCTGTGGCGATCTGGCTCCCCCAATGAATTCGCTACGGGAAGAATTCTCACACCGAGTGTAGTAAACCGTTTCCCCACCGTTCACACACTCACCGGGACTGGTTGCGGGCAATTCAGCTAACTTTTCAGGCAATTCAAACCCACATCTCAGAGCAACCGACGCTCACACTAATCAGTTCTAGACAGTTTTTTCCTTTGTCATTCATTTATTTAGTAAGCTGAAGTTTTAAACGTATATAATAGTTGCCTTTCCCTCTTGTACCCCCATCCCCACAATTGATTTCTTAAACTTGGCTTTTTTCTTTTTGTCTTTATCTGTTAGTTGATTTATTATTTTGACAACTTATTATCACAATGTCTAATCCTCCAGTCCACACTACTTCTCAAGGTTGTCCCGTCGGTGATGCCTTTGCAACTCAAAGAATCTCTGTTGATACGAAAGGCTATCAATATGCTCCACCAACTGGCCCACTATTACTTCAAGATTTCAGACTGATTGATTCACTTGCTCATTTCGATAGAGAAAGAATCCCAGAAAGAGTTGTCCACGCCAAAGGTGCAGGTGCTTACGGTGTTTTTGAAGTTACCGATGATATCACTGATATCTGTTCAGCCAAATTTTTGGACACAATTGGTAAGAAAACTAAAATTTTAACAAGATTCTCCACTGTTGGTGGTGAAAAAGGTTCTGCAGATTCTGCAAGAGATCCAAGAGGTTTTGCTACTAAGTTCTACACTGAAGAAGGTAACTTGGACTTGGTTTATAATAACACCCCTATTTTCTTCATTAGGGATCCAACCAAATTCCCACACTTCATCCATACTCAAAAGAGACACCCAGCAACCAACTTGAAAGATGCTGATATGTTTTGGGATTATTTGACCAACAATCAAGAATCTTTACATCAAGTTATGTACTTATTCTCCAATAGAGGTACCCCAGCATCACTAAGAAAAATGAATGGTTATTCTGGACATGCTTATAAATGGTATAATGCCAAAGGTGAATGGGTTTACGTTCAAGTTCATTTCATTGCAAATCAAGGTGTTCACAACCTCAGCAATGAAGAGGCTGGTAAACTTGCCGGTGAAGATCCTGATTTCCATACTATGGATTTATACAAAGCTATTGAAAAGGGTGACTATCCATCATGGGAATGTTATGTTCAAACAATGACTTTAGAACAATCTAAGAAGTTGCCATTCAGTGTGTTTGATCTAACAAAGGTTTGGCCTCATAAAGATTTCCCATTGAGACACTTTGGTAAATTCACTTTAAATGAAAATGCTAAGAATTACTTTGCTGAAATTGAACAAGCTGCATTCTCTCCATCTCATACTGTTCCAGGTATGGAAGCTTCAAATGATCCTGTTTTACAATCAAGATTATTCTCATACCCAGATACTCACAGACATAGATTAGGTACTAACTATGTCTCAATTCCTGTCAATTGTCCATTGAAAGCTAACGTTTTTGCTCCACACATCAGAGATGGTGCAATGACAGTTGATGGTAATTACGGTGGAACTCCAAACTATGCTGGCGCTTACAACTGTCCAGCACAATTTACAGCTGCTCTAAAACCATCAGGTAATGCTCCAGATGAAAAATACGAAGGTGAAGTTGTTCCATTCCATTGGGAAGTTACTGACTATGATTATTATCAACCAAGTCAATTCTGGAAAGTTTTGGGTAGAACACCTGGTGAACAAGATGCTTTGTGCCATAACGTTGCTTCTCATGTTTGTGCTGCACAAGAATTCATTCAAGATCGTGTGTTTGAATACTTTTCAAAAGCTGATCCAGTGATTGGTGAAAAGATCAGAAAAGAAGTTTTAAAATTAAGTCCAAGAGATGATTCTCCAGCTAGGCTGTAGGTTACTCCATTCTCTTTAGTTTTACATTTTTACGTGCTGTGATGATTTGTTTGAATTACTAACAGAGTTGGTTGTTTATTCGATAATTTTATTTATTTTCCTTTGATCTTTATATCATCTTATATCTTGTTCTTTTAAAAGCGTATATATTTTTATATTTTCGATCATTGTGTTCATTTGTTTTGATATTTGATGATGATAATATACAACATACTTTTGTTAAAATATAGAAGTAAATCGAAATCAATTAGCTCGTTGAAATCTAAAAAGTTTCTTGATGAAATCGTACCACCTTGAAAATAAATCGACGCGTGAAATCGACCTTTAAAAACGTTTAATGCTTCGAGTTACCCGATTCGGTAATTATTTGCACATGAATTTTGATTCAATTCTTTCAACTGATTACAACAGTTATTGTTCTTTCATCATTTATAATCTATTAAAAGACTTCTCTTGTATTTTAAGTCTTCTTTCTTACTCTTTTCATCTTTTCTTGATAGACATCAGTTTTGATTAACGAATAGATAACTAACTTTACACATATACATTAAAATGGCTTGCGGTTGTTCATCATCAAATAAAAAGGTTGCTGTTGCATCCACTACAATCAAAGCAGCATCATCATTATCTAAAGAAAGCAAAAAGCCAACTAGCTGTTGTGGAGGTAAAGATCAAGAAAAAAGATGTAAGTGTGGTTCTGGATGTGGTTGTCCATCATGTAACACCACCAAATTATGATTAACTTATACCTCAACTCAGCTTTACTTTGACGACTACGGATGGTGTTGGTGTTAGTGAAGCCCACGATTATAAATAGATAGAAAATTTTAATTGCTTTGTTCTTTTGAATAAAGAAATGATGTCTCCTTGAGACTAAGATCGTTCTATTATAGCGTGATCTGTTTTAGAGTCACATCAACAAACTCATTATTGCCAATCATATGAAAAGAATATCAAGTGACTATTATTGTCGCTTTATTTTGAACTCAGTGAAGCTTCAATACTCTCATTCAATAGCTTTTCAGTGATGCTAGTTGCTGTTTTTTTCTTTAATTTCTTTATTTATGTTCAATATTCTCTCTTTATTATATATTGTTATTATTCGCAATGGGGTTTTTCTTTTAATTTGCATTTGTTTTACTTTTACGATATATCTTCAAACTTGATTTTGTAGTTCATTAATGGTAGAAAAAGTGATGAAATTGTTTTGCAAGTATCACAATCGATTGATTGTACATTTGACTCATCATTGAAATCCCAAAGAAAAAATCTGTCCCTCAACACGCACTTTTTTCCCTCAATATATAAAGAGGCTCTATATTGAAAAAAGGGATCATTTATCAATCATCTTCTTTACGAGTCAGCAACCCCCATCTATATCATGATAAGTAATTCAGATGATCTAAGTGAAACTAGTAGTGCCTCAACAGGATCCGAATCACCTTCTTATTATTCCAAATCAGTTACAATTTATGCTTCAATTAAAGCTGAATCCGTTAACTTTTTCAACAATGATTTATCAAAAGTGAGAATCTTGGACAAATGTCTTTCAAAACTAATAAGATTGAAATATAGAAACGACAGTATCCCACTCGATTCTTTCATTAAAACAGATGACTTACACATTTTAGGTGATTCAAAATTAAAGGATATTTGGGATACCATGTTGTTGAAACTTTCCAGTGATGATATATTGGATGAGATTGAAAATGATGCACTAGAGCTTGGATTTTTAGAGTTGCTCATTGGGTTTTCAATTGATAAGTTTCTATTCAGTAATTTGGTTCATCATGATATCAGAAAGAGGTCACATCAAGCATTCACTAATGAAGACTTGAACTATAAGCTTGATTTACTACTAGAGAAACTGAATGGGGTTGGTTTAGATGATTGTGAGATGATGTTTGAACCCAACAAAGATTCTGAATCTGTTTTGATTGACGATGATGTTGATCTTCAAACAATCATACTCGATTGTTATCCTGATAGCTTCAAACGTAAAACTTACAATACCACGATGCCCTTGATAATGAAGTTATCAAACAAGGTCAAATATTATCGTTTACCAGATGCTGAACTTTTTGAAGATTATAGTCGTTTCTTTTATGAGGATGGAATCAAAGCCAAAATATTCAGACAACTCACATCAGCAAATCAAATTAAAAGTCAGTTGTACCTATTACATGGAGAACCTGGTACTGGTAAAACATCATTATCGAGAATCATGAGTAACTTTGTTTACAGTCATCTGAGTGATATCAATTCCGAAGGTATATTGGTAGAACTATCATGTTCTAAACTATTATCACAATTTGTCAACGAGAGTGAGAAGAATCTTGATACCCTTTTCGATATTTTTGAAGAGATTGCAAGGAGTGGATGTTACTTATTTTTATTGATTGATGAAGTTGAGAGATTAGCAATGTCGAGAATCGGTAACACATATACGTTACAAAGTGAGATAAAGTTAACAAGTACATTTTTGACATGCTTGGATAAGATCAAAAAGTATGAGAAAATCATAGTGTTTACCACTACTAATTTGATTAATGAACTTGATGATGCATTTCTCGATAGAGTAGATCATATCTATAAGCTAAATCAACCAACGGAAAAGTCAACGTATCAAATTTTACGTTCAACTATTGAAGCATTGATAAGTTCAAGGATGGTGTATATACCAGGATATACAGCATGTCAACATTTCGAGACATTTGAATGGTGTACCAAAAGAGATCTCTTAAACAGTTCAAGTCCAAGTATATTACTCTGCAAGGTTAGTAAGATAAGCTATGCGTTGAAAATCAGTGGACGAGCATTAGTGAAATGCTGTGAAAACTGTCTGATCGAGAATTGTGACTTCAAACACGGTAATGAAAGAGGTGTTGAGATAAACCGATACTTGAATGATTTACTAAAGTGCATCCTAAACAGAAGCACAAATAACCGAAAGGTCAAGTAAGCATATATAGCAAGGTACGTAATCAAGTACGTAAGCCAAAAAGTCTCACTCAAAAAAAGCAAAAAAAAAGCACACAAATAATCAAGAAATGGGTACCCCACTTTTGCTCCCAATTGTTCCTATTAAGCTATTTGTAATTGGCAGGACAACAACTTTTGAATTGGGGTATATTTATAAAAGTAATAATATACAACTAAATATGATTAAATTAACACAACAAAAGAGTAGTGTTCTCAAGTTGTTTCAGAAAAAAAACATACCATTTTTATTACGTACATTTGCAACTGTTGAAGATACACCAAATAGAATTCATGGAGGTTTAAAAGATCAAGACAGAATTTTTCAAAATTTATATTTGAAAAATTCAAAAGCATGTGGTACAGAACCATGGGATGTTAAATCAGCAATGAAAATAGGTGATTGGTATAAGACCAAAGAGATTATTTTAAAGGGAGATAAATGGATTATTGATGAAATGAAGAAATCAGGTTTAAGAGGACGTGGTGGTGCTGGATTTCCAAGTGGATTAAAATGGTCATTTATGAATCCACCAGGATGGGAAAAAAATATTGGACCACGTTATTTAGTTGTTAATGCAGATGAAGGTGAACCAGGTACTTGTAAAGATAGAGAAATTATTCGTAAAGAACCTCATAAATTAATTGAAGGATGTGTTGTTGCAGGTAGAGCAATGAATGCCACTGCTGCTTATATTTATATAAGAGGTGAATTTTATAATGAAGCTGTTGTTTTACAAAAAGCTATTAATGAAGCTTATGAAGCTGGATTCTTAGGTCCAAATGCTTGTGGATCAGGTTATTCATTTGATGTTTATATTCATAGAGGTATGGGAGCATATGTTTGTGGTGAAGAAACAGCATTAATTGAAAGTTTAGAAGGTAAAGCTGGTAAACCAAGATTAAAGCCACCATTTCCAGCAGGTGTTGGATTATTTGGTAGACCTTCAACTGTTACTAATGTTGAAACAGTTGCAGTTGCACCAACAATTTTAAGAAGAGGTGGTTCTTGGTTTGCTAGTTTTGGTAGAGAAAGAAATTCAGGTACTAAATTATTTTGTATTTCAGGTCATGTTAATGAACCATGTACAGTTGAAGAAGAAATGTCAATTCCATTAAAAGAATTATTAGAAAAACATTGTGGTAGTATTACAGGTGGTGGATGGGATAATTTATTAGCAGTTATTCCAGGAGGTTCATCAACACCTATTTTAAATATGGAAGCTTGTAATAAAGTTTTAATGGATTATGATGATTTAAGAGATGCAGGTTCAGGTTTAGGTACAGCAGCAGTTATTGTTTTCAATAAACAAGCAGATGTAATTAGAGGTATTCAAAGATTATCAGCTTTTTATAAACATGAATCATGTGGTCAATGTACACCATGTAGAGAAGGTTCAACATATATGTCAAAAATGATGGATCGTTTCTATTCTGGTCAAGCAAATGAAAAGGAAATTGATATGGCTATAGAATTAACTAAGAAAGTTGAAGGTCATTCAATTTGTGCATTAGGTGAAGCTTTTGCATGGCCAGTTCAAGGTTTAGTTAGAAGTTTCAAACCATTAATGATTGAAAGAATTAATGAATATAAAGCTGCAAATGGAATTGAACAAATGGAGCATGGTGGATGGCTTGAATCAGGTAAAGTTGCAAATGGTAAAGTTGTCAGTAATCCAATTCCAAAGACTGCCTTCCATGGACATCATTAAATGATTTTCTTAGACTAACCACTATAGAAATCTTTTACTATTTATTATCTCAAATTTATTTATTTATTTATTTATTCAACTATTTATCAATTATAGATTATGTACAGTAACTACTAACACCAAGCTTACTATTTCTGTGAGCCCGATTGGCTTGCGTGTCCACCCGGTGCACATCACCGCGCACCGCGCACCGCGCACCACCCACCACGCGTAAGCGTTAGCGGTAGCCACCCACTCACCGCGCAACTAACAATCAAACGGCGCGGCGAAATTAGTTGCAATTAAAAAAAAAAAGATTCTGATTCTCGGCTATCTGTGTAGCACTTTTGATGAGTGTACCTTAATTCTTCCTTAATCCAAAGTGGTGATTTACATATCTGTGTGATTTCTATATATCTTTCACAAGTTTATTTCTTTCTTTCTTTCTTTCTTTCTTTCTTTCAATAATCATTATGAAATTGGCTAATCTTATTACTATAGCTTTTATGGCAGGTACGATCTCCGCTGTGTATCCTCCTGTTACTGCGGACTCCTCAATTGCGGAAAATGATTTAGTTACAATTCAAGGTGGTGCCGGTGCTGGTGCTGGTGCTGGTGCTGCTGGTACCTTGAAAGATGAACTTGATTTAGGTTCACCTAACAAAAAAAAAGGTGGTAAATCAAGTATCGATAATTCCAATGAAGAAAAAGAAAAATTATCATCATATATTAAATCTCAAGAAACACAATCATCAATTGATTCTACTAAATCATCAACATTAGATAAATCTGATTCTTCTGATGAAAAATCAACAAATGCTTTCTTTTTATCAACATCAATGATTATAGTTAGTGAGATTGGAGATAAAACATTTTTAGTTGCTGCTTTAATGGCAATGAAACATCCAAGAGCTACTGTTTTTTCAGCAGGATTTTCAGCTCTTGTTATAATGACTATATTATCAGGTGTTGTTGGACATGCATTACCATCATTATTACCTCAAAGATTAACACAATTGATGGCAGCTATATTATTTGTTGTTTTTGGTTTCAATTTATTAAAAGAAGGTTTACAAATGTCTAAAGATGCAGGTGTTGAAGGTGAAATGGCTGAAGTTGAAGAAGAAATTGAATTTTCAACAATTAATAATCGTGGTCGTTCAATTGAAGAAGGTTCTGTTCCAGGTACTAATAATAAATCATCACCTTTCTTAAAAGAATCATTAAATAAATTATCTAATTTAGCTGCATTTGTTTTATCTCCTGTTTGGGCTCAAACTTTTGCAATGACTTTCTTAGGTGAATGGGGTGATAGATCTCAAATTGCAACTATTGCTATGGCTGCTGGTTCTGATTATTGGTTAGTTATATTAGGTGGTATTGTTGGTCATGGATTTTGTACTGGTTTAGCAGTTATTGGAGGTCAATTATTAGCTACTAAGATTAGTATGAGAACTGTTACATTAGGTGGTGCTGCTGCATTCTTTTTATTCTCAATAATGTATTTCTATTCCGCTATGTATAATTTAGATTAATAAGGTTACTAAAGTTAGCTTTTTAGTGCACTTATTTCTTTCTTTCTATCTTTCTTTATTATTGATTTTGTTCTTGTTGTTGTTGTTGTTACGTTTTATTTCATAATATCACACGTTTTGATTTTTACATCTATGTATATTTATACAATTATTATATATCTCGTTCCCATTCATAATTAAGTATCGTTAGAGCTTTCTTTAATTTTAGCACTTAGTCTATCTCGAACCAATTTATTGATGATTTCATCGGTATTAAATTTCAACTCGTTCAAGTCATCTTGTATTTGTAACTCATATTCTTCAAGCACTTCATCATCATTATTAACTTGAGTCAAATCTAAGTCTTGATCATTATCATTATCATAATCATAATGATCAACAGATGCAAATAATGAATTTGCAAGTTTTTCAAGCTTTCCCAAAATGATCGTATCTGAGTCTTCCTGCTTATCTGTAATATTACTTTTTTCCAAGATATCAAACGAAGTTATTGGTTCGTGTGTCAATCTATTGAAATTCCTACTTTTGATCTCCTTAACAGACGGCTGTGATTGAACTATTTCTTCTTCTTTCTTGTCCAATTCTTGTGGATTTGAAGCTGTTGATTTCGTACTTCTGGCTCTCAAAGCCATCAGTTTCTGCCTTCTATCATTCTGTTGTTGTGATACCGTAGACATTGCCAATATTCCATCAACACTAGTCATATTGTATACATAACTAGTAAGTGTTACAGTGCAATTTTGAGATAAATTAGTGTGGTGACAAATCGGTGTAAAGATGTGTTATTGACACCGCCTTTTATTATTGCTGCGGCATGTATTTGTATTTAGTGTATATACATGTCAGAGATAACTAACAACTCTTATTAGTATAGTACAGTATAGTAGTGCTTAGTTGATTCAAAATGTTTGTTAAGACAATGAATAGTATGAGATTTATACCATTTGACATTTTACGCTCAGGTTTATCTATCAATCAACCTATATTGACAGCAAGATCATTTCATACTGGTTTAATAATAAGAAATGATATCAAAAGTCCTCATTTAGACACACATAATTTCGTGAAACAGATGAAGGCAAGTGGATTTACATCTGATCAATCACAGGTAGCCGTGAGTATCATATCGAATGCTATAAATAATGGTATAGATCAATATGCAACCAATTTAATACCAAAGGAAGCATTAAGTAGGATGTCATATAAGCAAAAAGTTGATTTTGCAAAATTAAAAGGAGAACTTCAAATGATTGATAAATCTGAATTTAATTCTTTAAGAAATGAACATGAACGATTAAGAAGTGATTTAGAAAAAATGAGAACTAAATTTAAAGAAGAAATTAATAAAAGTTTATCTTCTGTTAGATTGGATTTAAATTTAGAGAAAGGTAGAATTAGAGAAGAGAGTAGTATTTATGATTTGAAAATTAAAGAAACTGATACTAGGATAGATCAAGAAATTGCTAATATGAGAGTTCAAATTGATAGTGTTAAGACTCAAGTTATGCAATGGTTATTTGGTGTTTGTACTGGTACTTTTGCATTAATTTTAGCATATGTTAGACTAGTTAGTTAAGTTGAAATATTAATTAATATATATATATCTATTTATTTATAAATTGAAAAGTTCTTTTAAGATTCTCATGGTATCAGCTGGTGATTTAACAGCATGACCAATAGTTCTCTTATCTTCATAGATTTCATAATCATTACCACCTTTATAAGATTTATCACCAAAGAAATGAATAGCTTCAAAACCTTCACTTTCAACATGTTGTAAACAATAAGTTTTATCCCATCCAGTTGGGAAAACATCAAATGAAATTTGACCACCAATAGAATAAGTTAAAGCTAAATCTGGGAATGCAGCTTTTAAAGCAGCAACCATCTTTTCTCTAATTTTATGTTCTAAATCATATTTTTCATAATCATTTCTTTCTTGAGTTGAAGCATTTCTACCAACTGGTGAAACATTAATCATACCATTTCTAAATTCAATAAAAGTACCTCTTCTAACAGGTAAATCCAATTCAGATAAATATTTTAAAATGAAAACAACTAATTCATTATATTTTTTATCACCAATCCATGAAATGAAAGATTGAGATGCTAATTCTTTACCTAATTTATAAGCAGTTAAACCATTTTCAGAGAAACAATAATCGAATTTATTTAAAACATCAGAACCTAATTGTTCAACTTGTTTAGCTAAATCGGAACCACCAACAAAACCAATAACACATTTCTTTCTTAATTCTTTTAATAAATCATCCATTTCTGGTGAAATAACTAATCTAGCTGGTGTTAAAGTACCATCAACATCGAATAAACATAAAGTTTTTGGTTGTTCTTTATCGGCAAAAGACATTTTGAAAGTAATAATTTAATATAATATGATTGAATATATATATTCTTGATTAAAATAAGTTTAAATAAAAGAAAAAAGTGTAATATTCAATATAGTTTGAACAAAAAGAAAATGTTTTACGTGTCAAACACTCCGAGTTGCCAACAACAAACAATAAGAAAATCTGAAATTAGCAGCATCGTGTCTCGCTGTTTGTGTGTGTCACGTGTGCGTGTGTCACGTGATCCCTTTTTTTGCCCTTTTTTTATTAATTCAATTATTTAACATCTTCTGTTACTGTGACATTAGACATATATATATGAGTAGTGGTAGTAGTAGTTATTTTGCCACTTACTTATTACTTATTTCTTTCTTCTTCATCTATCTATCTCTACTCTACTCTACTCAAAATGACACTTAGTATCTCTGCTCCAACTCTTATCTCCACTTCTAACCAGTCTTTTAAAGATTATTTATTCAGCACTGAAGGTGGTGATCATCGTTGGTCAACCCCATCAAGTTCCAACAGAAGCTTTGAGTCTTGTCTCACAGGTTCCTACAACAGTTGTGAACTAGAACTAGAACAAGATTCCATTTCACCAGTAGTTACATACAGTAACTTACAAAAGACACATTATAAGACTAAAGAATGGCAAGATATAGTCAACCAGAATGATAAATGTTTCTGGGATTGTTTTAATGCTTTAGTTGCTGATGATGAAGAATTTCAAGATTTTGAAACTGTTATTGCCAAAGACACATATAAAGGAAAAGGAAAAGGTAAGGGAAAAGGTAGAATCAAATTTAGAGATTTTATTGCCAAGGTGTGCTGGAAAGAGAAAACGAATGAACCACAACTGTTCAAGATTAAGTACTCGATCAATGAAGCATTACAGAAACTAAGAGTATCTGAAGTATCATTCCAAAGACTAGTTATCTCCACTATATAGTGTATAATAAATGAATAAATAAATAAAATCAGAACATCTGTACACCACCACAACCACCAACAATAAGCCGCACATTAATGGCAGTGCAGTGCAGTGCAGCTTGTTTTGTTTGCAGTGCTTGATTGATTGATTGCAAACAAAGGGCATTGGCCTTTAAATTGCAGACAAGAGGTTTCCCCTTGTGAACGTTTCCATCACTTATCAATCAAGTTACCTCCCCCTCACTCCCCCTTTCAACAAGGCTTTTCATCACTCTGTTGAACATCACTCCCTCTTCATTCTTAAATACCCACCCACCCCTATAGTTCACGTACTATTAAAAGCATATTTGTTTGCTAATCTATAGCATACACATTTTGATACATATATATTTACACACATATATATATATATCTATTATCTTGAATCATTTCGAGATCTTCATTACAGCCTCTTTTGGCTTTGTTTGAAATAGTTACGACTGACAATTAGTTTAACATATCAATTCAAAGGTTACTTATAATGAATTCGCATTTATCAAATCCGTTCGATACTAATGATGATAAAACTTATATGAATGATGAAGATCTGAATAGAATCAGTGGTGAAGAATCTTTATCTACAATAGACGATTCGGGAATTATAAGTTCAGTGAGTCTTAGCCCCAACACTTCACAAAATAGTATCAATCATGTTCATCATCATCATCATCATCATCATCCACTTATAACAAGAGGAATAAGCCCTTTACATACCTCTTCAAGTTCAATCGATCAAGATCTTTCCATTGATTATCATTTGAGTGCAGATAGTACTCAAAATGATTTAAACGTTGCAACATCTCAAAATCCTGCTGTTGTTATGGAATTAGATTTGGATTGTAATATTAAGTTTGTTGGAAGATCTTGGGAATCAATAGTGGGTACAAAGATAGGTAAGATTTTAAATAAATCAATTAGTGATATAATAATAGGAGAATTGGAAGATAAACAAATTTTTAATAAGGCAACTGCCATCATGATGGTTGATGATGAAAGTTATAGAGTTAAATTCATTGTTGGTACTAATTTGATTAAACCTGATAGTTGTACCTTGAATTCAAAAAATAGTGATGAATCAGAACTTTCTAATATTGATGATACAAAAACGATAGAAAATAAAAGATTACCAGATGAAGAAGAAGAAGTTGATGAAGATGATATTAGTAGTAAGAATTCAGATGAACTTCGACAACAAGCAGAATTTGAAGGAGATAATGATTCCGTTAGTATACATTCATCAGCTTCTACTATCTCAACAGATGGAGGATTTATTGAATTGGAAGCACAAGGTATTCTGATTCATGATGCAAAGACTAGGAAACCAACGCATTCAATGTGGATTGTTAAACCTTGGGTTCCTCTAAAAGATTTAACTTTGGAAATACCAGAAGAATTAGTTATGAATTTAGGATTTGGAATCAATTTATTTGAATCATATTTAATGCATTTATCTGATCTTGGAATCATTGATGAAGAAAATTTACCATCACCTCAAAAAGAATTATGTAGAATTTGTGAACAACGAGTGCCCAATTGGTGGTTAGAAAAACATACCGAATTATGTGTGGTGGAACATAAAGCTGAAGATACATTGAAATTGAAACAGGAGGACTTGAATGAACAAAGAAATTTGATTCAAAATATAATGGATACTTTAACTAGACGTCAATTACAACAACTCTCAACAGCACCTGTGTTAACACCATCCTCATCCTCATCATCAACTTCAACTGTATCAACCACATCCTCCGTTTCATCAACCGCATCATCATCTTCCTCATCATCAAATAGTAGTGTTGGAAGCGTAATATCAATAAGTGACTATAAAGGATTACCTATACCGTTATCATCTGCAACGTTGGATCAAGCAACTATGAAGAGAAGAAAAAGTGTTGGTTCAATCTTACCAACAAGAAGATTCCCATTCAAAAATTTGGATATGCTATTACAATATTGTGATGAAGCTTTAAGAATAAACCCCGGTGAAATCAGAAATAATGAAAAAAATTCTAATGAAGAATACGTTGTCTCTTATTCTCCTGAATCAGAAAGTGCACTGAAAAATTTGGGTGAGCTCATCATCCCCGAATCAAGTGACCCAGCAATTAAACTATTAACTGATGATACCTTAGTTTTAGCGAATGAGAAAGTTGAGTCATTAACTAGATATTCTCATATACTTCAATATAGTGATAGAGTCACCAAAGAAACTGATGAAATGGTTTTGAAAATGGTTAAAGAGACTGTAAGAAAAATAAAGGATCAAGTTTATTTGATTTCGGATTCAGAAGATGAAAATATCACTACATTAGATGAACTCAACCAGCCAATGCCAATCGCTTCACCAAGACCTGCAAATAGAATGTCAAATAGTATCATTTTTGATCACGCTTATACAGATTCAATGTCTATGCCTACTTCAGCTACAACGACTGCTCCAATAGGTAGATCAATAATGTTGGGAAATAATACTGGAAATTCATCTCCAAATTCATCAACTCCAAGAAGTGGTACTGGGTCAGATACAAGAAATACCCCAGTGATAAATATTGCATCCGAAGATTTCACAAAGATTTCAAGTCTGAATAGACCTTCATCACCCAATTTTAATTCACCTAGAAGACCTTTATCTCCAGGTTTCAACATACCATTGAGTTCAATCCAAAGAAATTCTAAAGCAAGTATCAAGAATGGTAATAATTCTGGATCAGGTTCAAATACGCCCATTTCATCACCTTTATTTCTATCTACTGATATACCATCTTCATCATCATCAAATGTCGACAAACCTCAATTATCTCCATTATTGGTTCCTCAAACTTCAAAACCTTCGATACCATCAATAAAGGATTATGAAGTTATAAAACCTATCAGTAAAGGTGCTTTTGGTTCGGTGTTTTTAGCTAAACGAAAATTAACAGGTGAATATTATGCTATCAAAGTTTTGAAAAAATCAGATATGGTGGCTAAAAATCAAGTGACAAACGTTAAATTCGAACGTGCGATTATGATGGCTCAAGCCAATTCTCCATACGTGGTTCAATTGATGGCTACTTTCCAAAGTAGTAGCTATCTTTATTTAGTTATGGAATACTTGAATGGTGGTGATTTAGCTACGTTATTGAAGAATATGGGTTATCTCCCTGATGTTTGGGCTAAGAGGTATATTGCTGAAGTTATTGTTGGTGTAATGGATTTACATTCAAAAGGTATCGTTCATAGAGATTTGAAACCTGATAATTTATTAATTGACCACAATGGCCATGTCAAATTAACCGATTTTGGCTTGAGCCGAATGGGTCTAGTTAGAAGACAGGATATAAAATCACAAGATCCAATAGAAGATGCTTTCAACAGTACGCAAAAGACTTCGTTAGTTGCAAGTAATGCCAAGAGTTCAAGTTTAAGTGGACAAGGAGGACAAGTTAGACGTGGGCTAAGTGTTCAGCCTTTCTCGTTGTCTCCAAGTTCTCCATTAATTACCCCGATTACTGCTACATCTGCCTCAACGTTTGACGAGTTGGATTCACCCCTTCTTGATGCTTTCAGTAGATCCAGAGCACTATCAAACCCAAGTTCTGGAAGCGCATCACCTTTATTGAGACCATTAACTAGAAGAACATCAACTCAACCATCATTTGTGATCAATAATGAAGATACTCAACAGCAACAATCAGAGATTACAAATTATGCTTTGTTTAATCCTCAGGGATCCTCAGAGACTAGAAAATTCGTGGGAACTCCTGATTACTTGGCTCCTGAAACAGTTGCCGGTTTAGGACAAGATGAAGCTAGTGATTGGTGGTCAATTGGTTGTATATTGTTTGAATTTTTATTTGGCTACCCTCCATTTAGTGGGGATACACCAGAAGAAGTTTTTGAACATATATTACATGATAGTATTCAGTGGCCGAAATTGCCTATTGAAGAATTTAAAGAACTTTGTTCTGATAATGCTAAAGATTTGATAGCTAGATTACTTGTCAAGGAACCTACTAAGAGGTTAGGTACTAAAGGTTCTAAGGAAATCATGAGTCATCCATATTTCAATGGAGTTAGTTGGGATACCTTGTTTACTGAAGAAGCTTCATTTGTACCAGATAATGCGGATCCAGAATCAACTGAATACTTTGATAATAGAGGTGCTGACATCAATATGTTTCCAAAAGATGATAGTGATAATCCGGATGAAGATGAAGATGAAGAGACCAATGAAGATACAAATGACTGTTCAACTGTTGGTGAAAGTAGTAGTGGCTTGCATATAAGTAAATCTTCAACTCCTGATGGATATGTAAGATCGAATTCGAGCTCTTCATCCACCACGCTGGATTCACCAAGAGCAAGAACAAGTACCTTACATGTACAACCTCTTCAACCTATGACTCAAAGAGAACGTAGAGGATCAAGATTGAATGATAGTGGAGGATCATCTGAATTTGGTTCTTTCCAATTTAGAAATTTGGTTATTTTGGAAAAGCAAAACAAAGATACGATTAATAGATTAAGAAACGAACATTTGGAACATCGTAATAGTATGTCTTCAACAAGTTCATCTGATGGAGGATATTTTGCTAATAGTCCTTCCACTTCAATGAATGCTAATTCTTCCCCAACTGGTATGGGCATTTCGTATGGTTCTACTCCATCAACTCCAGGAACAGTTCCTATCAATGTTAGACCTAGAGGATTATCGATTAATGCACAGTTATCTACACCTTTCAAACGATCATCATCACCGAACATTTTCAAAGATAAAGATCCGGGTCATTTACAGCATGTAAATTCAATGCCATCTCCAAGCCAATCTCATGGCTTACATATTCAGCAACCTCAATTTTCATCACAACAACAACTATCAAAATCACCAACATTAAATTTCATTCCAAGTCCTATATTGAGAAATGCTTCGCTAGCATCTGAGTTACCTGATGATGGGCTTACTCAACAACAATTTTTAGCACATCAAATCCAACAAATAAAAGCAGCAAGACATGGATCTCCTATTCCACGTAACTTGCACAAGAAGACAGATTCTCAATCACCAGCAGTTAGATTACTAAGTAAATCAGTATCACGTACAATGAGTGATTTTTCACCTTCATCTTCTGATAATGAAGAAAATAGTGCAGCTCAAAGAATAAGAAAACGGAGATCATCAAGAAAATTAGCTCGTAGCTCATCATCATCGGCTACTAATGAGACAGCTGATGCCATTAAAAAGATGGTTATCAATTACTTTGATGTATTATTATGTGAGCCAATTCCAATTCATAGGTATTCGATTGAAAAAAATTTGATTAAACTTGGTTGTGATGTAGTTGCTGTTTCTGGTGGTTCTTCAATGATTAAGAGATGTACAGGTAATGTTAAATTTGATTTAATTCTGACATCTACAGAATTACATAAACTTGATTGTGTTGATCTTGTTAAATTAATCAAGCATACATCGAGTATTAATACGAATACACCTGTTATCGCACTGACTTCATTTTATGATGATGCAGTGAATGCAGGTGTTTTTGATAATGTTATTGAATACCCTGTTACGATGGAGAAATTAAGAAATGCTTTGGACGTTGTTAGAAATAGTAATAGAGCTGAAGAGGAAGCGATTGTTACTGATACTGATTGAATGATAGTGCAAGACACTTTCTTTTTTTATTGTTTTGTTTGTAAATATATATAATATATGCTATTATGTATCATTATGAATTTCAAATTTATTTATTTATTTACTTATTTATTCGTTGAATACTGACAAAGGGTGCTTAAAATGTAAACAAAACCAATTGAAAATGGAATCCAATTAATTAGTCTTTCATATGGGAATACTTTTGTTTCAAATGAACTAACAATTTCATTCAAGTTTAAAGTCATTGCATCAAATGAAAAATGTTTGTTGATTCTATCTTTACATCTTTGACTTATATTTTCTAATTCAACATCATTGAAACTTTTAACGATTTCTAAAACATCACTCCAATTATCAACTGTATTCTCAACTGTAAAACCAGTATAGTTTTGATCATCGTTGAAATAACTAACTATTGTTTCTAATGGACCACCTGTATTATCAGCTAATACTAGTTTACCCAATCTCATAGCTTCTAATGGAACTATACCAAAATGTTCAAATCTTGGAGTATACATTAATAAATCACATTTTTGAATCAAAGCATTTTTCAAGTCTGTTGATATAGAAGGCATGAAGTATACATTTATATTATTTGGAGATATTGATAATTTACCTCTAATTGTAAGTGATTTTAAATTCAACGAATCACATAATTTTTCAAGTTCGATTAAATAACTTACATTTTCGAAAACTCTAGCATCATAACCACCTGCAATTACTAATTTTTGAGTTAAATCATTAGTATCTTTGATATATTTAGCATATGATTTGATTGCCAATTGTATGTTTTTTTTCCTTTCAAATCTATTAATTGATAAGAAAAATGAAGTATTATTTTTGAAAAATGAATTGACATCAGATATTGTTGTTTCAGGTATTGTTAGTTCAGATGATACACATGGATAAACAATTGATAATTCTTGATTTCTTAATTTAGGGAAGGTTCTCTGAACTACCAATCTAGTGAAATTAGAATTAACAACAACTTTATCAGCACAACTAGTTGAAAATTCTTCTAATTTATCAAACGCCCATCTATATGTTTTCCTAATTATATTTGAATGAGATGCAAGTAATTTATCAGGGAAATGACAGTAAAAGAGTACTTTAGCCTGGGCAGATTTGAAATAATGAAGCAAAGGTATACAATATGGTAATTGATCTAATATGATTAAATCGTATTGCCTTAGTAATCCAGATGATATCAATATAATAGTTAAATAAAACTGTCTTAAGAATGCAAATATGATTGAGAATTTACCTAAGAAACTGGTTGGTAGAAAATCACCATAAACAACAACTTTCAAATCACCTCTAGCAACTTCTTCAAAACAATGAGATTTATCACAATGTGATGTATATATCGTTATATCATGTAAATCTTGTGATTTTAAACTTAATGCTGCATCAACTATCAATCTCTCTGCACCACCTATACCTAAATCAGGATGAAGAAATGCAATTTTCAAAGGCTTTCTTGTCTGTGATGACATTATCAAAGGATTTATAATGAGAAAACTACAAAGAAAAGTGTAAATTTAGTGTAGTTTAGTATAGTTTAGTATTATTTACTGTTCAAAAGTGTCTCCACGTTTTTTTGAGTTTATTTTTAATGTGCGTGTTTTCCATTTGACTGCTTTTCGTATTTACATGTTCTGTTTTACACTTGTTTGAGCTATTTATACGTTGATTACTCATTATTCCGATCCAATTGAAGATAGGTGAACACCAATACATATTCATCACTCCTCAATGCTTGTTCCTCCTGATAATTTTGCGTTAGTAGAGGATGGGATATTCCGATGCTCAATACTTGACCCTATCAACCACTCATTCTTGGATACTTTGAATCTCAAGTCGATTTTATGGCTAGATGAAGAAAAACCATCTAGGATGATTAATCAATATATTGAAGAACATAGTATCAAGCTACATCATTTGAAAAAATCAGGAATATTACCTGAAGAAGATGATATTAATAACGTCAAGTTTCAAGATTGGATGGTTTTGAAACCATCCATGATATCCAAAATATTCCAAATATTATTGGATAGTAAACATAATCATAATTGTTTAGTTGTTGACAAGACTGAAGTTGTCATTGGAATCTTGAGACATATACAACGATGGAGTTATGCTTGTATATCCAATGAATATAGACTTTATTCGAGTAGTAAAGCTAACTATGTCGTTGAGAATTTTTTGGAACTGATCACCATTGAGCTGATTCCATATGAAGATTTGGGAGCTCAATCAAATATAGAGGATGAAGTTGAAGTTGAAGTTGAAGTAGAAGTTGACGCTGACGTTGATGCTGACGCTGAATCTTTGAATGCAGTGATGAATAATCTGAAAGAGAATGCACTTGATGATGTTATAGAGGAAGAAGATGAAGAAGATATTCCAGCTACAGATACTCAAGCGATATCGATAAGAAGAGGATCGTCTATACAGATGGAACCTAGTGGATCATATACGGGGAATAGTTTACAAAAACGAAGAGTTAGTTTTGCCAATACTATAGCAGGAAGTAAGCAACCGTCTCCATCATTACAACCATCGTTATCATCATCATTCAATTCCAAATTGTCTGTATCCACATCACCACAAATTCCGAAAAATCTACTGAAACTCGTTGAAATGAGAAAACAAAAGAAGAAACTTAAAGAGCAAAGCAATCATAATGAATCTATAGAGACATCATTTACAAAAGATTATAAAAAACTCGAATCGGATAGTAATACACCAACACAAAGTTCAATAAATAGTGTAACAAAACCATCTAAATTATCACAAACCTTGAAACCCCAACTAATAAGGAAACAAAAAATCAATTTTTATCAACCAAATTCCGATTTCTGGTTCATAAACGACAAGAATAAAAGAATCAATTCCACCATCAAGATCAAACTACCCAAAGAAGAGTACTTACCGCAATGGTTCATAGATCTAAGAGAAACATGGGAACAAGAGTATCAAAGTCTCAACTCTACAAGAGTGTAATACCAGTTAATTTAAGAAAGAAACACCGCTCACACATCCTTACACAGCCATTTTAAACTTCCGTTTTCGGACTTTTTGCGCCGCCGATTTGTGTTCGTCGACATTGAGCTTAACAACTTTTCATATTTCACTATCATTTAGTCATATATCTTTATCTTCATTAAAATAATTGTTATTTATATATATTAATACTTAATTTATCTATTTATAATGGTTCAAAAAGTTTTATTATTAGGTTCTGGTTTCGTTGCCAAGCCAACTGTTGATATCTTAGCTAAACAACCTGGTGTTGAAGTCACTGTTGCTTGTAGAACTATCTCAAAGGCTAAAGAATTAGCTGGTGATGTTGCTAAAGCTATCACTTTAGACGCTACCAATCAAGAAGAATTGGATGCTGAAGTCACCAAATATGATGTTGCTATCTCTTTGATTCCTTACATTTATCATGCTAACGTTGTTAAAGCCGCTATCAAATCTCGTCATACTAATGTTGTTACAACTTCTTATATCTCTCCAGCTTTAAAAGAATTGGAACCTGCTATTAAAGAAGCTGGTATTGTTGTTATGAATGAAATTGGTTTAGATCCAGGTGTCGATCATTTATATGCTGTTAAAACTATTGATGAAGTTCATCAAGCTGGTGGTAAGATTAAATCTTTCTTATCTTACTGTGGTGGTTTACCAGCTCCTGAAGATTCTGACAATCCACTTGGTTATAAGTTCTCTTGGTCTTCAAGAGGTGTCTTATTAGCTTTGAGAAATCAAGCTAAATATTGGAAAGATGGTGAAATTGTTTCAATTTCTTCTGAAGATTTAATGGCTTCTGCTAAACCTTATTTCATTAATCCTGGTTTTGCTACTGTTTGTTACCCAAATAGAGATTCAACTACTTATAAAGAATTATATTCAATTCCGGAAGCTGAAACTGTTATTAGAGGTACTTTAAGATTCCAAGGTTTCCCAGAATTCATTAAAGTTTTAGTTGATTTAGGTTTCTTAAAGGAAGATCCTGTTGAAATTTTCTCTAAACCAGTTGCTTGGAAAGATGCTTTATCAACTTATATTGGTGCTGCTTCAAATTCTGAAGAAGATATCATTGCTAAGGTTGATTCATTAACTAAATTCAAAGATGAAGCTGATAGAGAAAGAATTCTTGCTGGTTTCAAATGGTTAGGTTTATTCTCATCTACCAAGACTACTGCTAGAGGTAATCCTTTAGATACTTTGTGTGCTACCTTAGAAGAATTGATGCAATATGGTGAAAATGAAAGAGATTTAGTTATCTTACAACATAAATTCGGTATCGAATGGGCTAATGGTGAAACCGAAACTAGAACTTCTACTTTGATTGATTATGGTGTTCCAGGTGGTTACTCTTCAATGGCTAAATTAGTCGGTGTTCCATGTGCCGTTGCTACAATTGAAGTTTTAAGTGGTAAAGGTCCATTATCCGTTCCAGGTTTATATGCTCCAATGACTCCTGAAATCAACGACCCAATAATGAAGATTTTGAAAGAAGAATACGGTATTTTCTTAACTGAAAAGACTTTATAAGTTAAGATTATTCATTGTAAGTTGATCGTTTAGATAGCTTTTATATACATATCGTATATATAGATTAACTCTTTCTCCATATATACACATACATTAGTAGTAACACTGAACAATTGATAGCGTCGCGTCGATCCTTAAATTTCAATTGCGTCGATTTTGATATGTGGCTATCGCATTCAACAGAGGTAGTAGATATAGTTAGTACTCAAGTAAACTCTTCTTTTACTGGTTTGCCATCGTACCCGTTACAGCTAAAGTAATCAATTGTTCAATTGCCATGTTTAGAAAATTCAAAGAGTTTTCAACAGAGATCAAAACTACTGTGAAAAAGGAGGAAAAAGATGGACGCTATGAAGATGAAACCTGCGTTCATCGAGCATTGGTTAAACATTTCAAAGAGAATAACGAACCATTGCCTGTTTGGTTGAATGTTAGAGTTGAACATGATAGTATTACTCAAAATGGTTCAAGGATCCTCAACAAGTTTGGATCAAATTTATCTCATTCGGCTGAATCGGTTAAAGGTCAAGTGGAAGGTCATTTGAAACCAAGAACATCAAGATTTGGATCACAATCTCCACAAAGACAACAACAACAACAGCAGCAGCAGCACCACCAACACCATCAACAACATAACCAAGAGCAATTAGGCTCATCATATCAACAGAGTTATTCAGGACAAGGAAATAGATCGAATTCCATACCCGTGGCACCATTACAACAGAATTACAACCATCAAACCAGTGCCACACATCAACATATTAATGGAGCTCATACAGTTATTACAAATAATTTGAATACAATAAATAGTACAGCTAAATCAGCTGTATCAACAATAACATCAAGATTCTCATCGAATTCCCGTCCAGTAGGACCAGCAGCAGCAGCTGGTTTAAGCTCTGGACCTAGACATCAACGAAGTGAATCTCCATCATTAGTATCATCATCTTCATCATCATCAGTGCCAACGTCTGCTACAAATACCGGTAGTCCAAGGCCTAGTTTTGGAGCTTCGAGAAGTACTGGTAATACTGGTGCTAGACCTAATCGTTTTACCGTTAAAAAAACGTGGGAGTGATAATATAGTTGTATATGATAGCTACGTATCTATCAATATAATAATCAAATCGCATCTAATATTAATCAATACATATATATATATATATACCTAACTAAATGTAGCTAACTAAGCGTAATACATGAATCGGGTTCGGCAGCCCTGATCTTGTCACAGTGCATTTGTCGCGCTGTTTGAAACAACAAAAATATCTGTTGTTCGTGTCGGGCAGCTTCATTACACAGAACTAGATATCGATCGTTTCAATTATAGTTTACTTATTCAGTTGCTGCAAGTAGCATTGTGTGTTATTTTTTTGAGAAGAGAAAATATCATCATTGAAATCCGATCCAAGTCACAGGAAAGTTTTTTGAAAACATTTAGACACGATAAGGGGTCTCTCCGTTTTAACATAACTAATAACGTATAACGCAATGAGCGACGAAGAACCAAAAGAAAGTACACCTGCTCTTGAAAGATTTATGAGATCCAAAAGGTTGGCATCATCATATTCACAATCACAATCACAATCACAATCATCACAAACTAATGCTAGTGAAGATTCATCTGATATGAAGACGCGTGCCACACCAAGTCGGAAATATAATTCACTGGTTGATAAGAGTGCTTTGAAGCTTTCAAATGCTAAAAAATCATCAGGTTTCAAGCTAACTAAGCCCACAGATGATATGAGTAAGGAAAATGATGGTGGTTTATTATCTCATTTGTCAAAAGATGTTGAATTATATCAAAAGAGAGTTCAATTGAAAAAGAAACTTGAAAGTGAAATCGGTTCAACAACATCAACAACTACACTACGAACACCTGATGATTCCGAGCAGCCTGAGAAATTAAATGAAGCTGAACCTGACGCTTTATCAAATCGATCCAAAAGATCAGCAGAAGAACAATTACAAAAGGAATCATCACAACAAGAACAAGAACTAGAACTAGAACAAGAACACGAACCTGATCAACAACTTGTTCAACAACCATCAAAATCACCTGCCCAAGATAGCGAAACAAACGATTATCCAACCGAGTATTTAAACCCATTACTGAAACGTCGAGATGAAAAAGTTGATAAATCAAAAGATCCAAATCGAGATAGATCAGTTAAAACATCAAAAAACTCAAATCGAGATGTACCAGTTAGAAACAAAAACAGGAAAAAAAATGTCGAATGGACTAAAGCTGAAGATGATGCTATTGTTTACTATAAAGAAGAAATGTTCTATTCTTGGAAATCAATAGAAGAAGTACTACATCATAGACATACATGGCAAGCAATTCAAATGCGTTATCTTCGTAATTATAAATCTCGTAATGAAGAATGGTCAAGATACATGGAAGTTAAACTTGTCAATGCTGTTAGAAAAGATTGGGAAAATAGATGGAAGAGAATAAGTGCAGATCTAAGTAGTACAGAAGGTTTAATTACACCTGATAGATGTCTGTTCAAAAATGTTGAATTATGTAAAACAATTGATGAAGAGAATGTTGCTAAGATATTTGAAACTAAAGAAATTACTCAAGGTTATCATATTTCTCATAATGATATCAAAGATTCTGATAGTCATAAGAAATTGATGTTGGTTTATATGGGATTGGACTCAATCAGTTATGAAAGTGATGAAGAAGGTGGTGGTGGTGGTGTTGGTACCAGTAATAGTAATGGTAGTAGTAATAGTGCTGCTCAAGTCACTGAACATGAAGATGAACAAGTGGAAAATGTAGAGGATGTAGAGGAGAAGGATGCTGGTGTGTAGATTCAAACCTGTTTATTTAATTTATTATCTTACTTTAGTACAATTCATATACATTTAATAATAATTGCACTTGCTTGTTTTTTGTGAAATGAGGGTAAGTTTTTGGAAATCATTTACTTATTTTAGTCGATCTATATTATGTGATTGTAAAGAAGTCTTTTATTTGTGTATGTGGTAGGTTCTGAGTTGTGAGAAGAACACTACCTTTAATCTACTCACAGTAACTTTTATTTTAATGTTGTATAGATTGATATAACAAATTAATGTTGATAAGCAATAATATTAATTGTATATTAAGTGATCGAAAGAAAAATACCACGTCGACGAGTCCGTTGTCGGAACACCTAAACACCTTAACACCATGATATTACACATATCATAGAAGTGAAGATTGATAATTTTGGGTACGTATTAAATAGGTGAAAAAAGGGGTTGTATTGTGTATGTGGCTTTTTAGCGGATGGCCATTGACGAGGATCAAATCTCCATTATCATGCATATGAGTGTTCATATTAGCGGACAATACATCAGTAATCAAAATGGTATTTCCGTCTTTCCAAGGTTGTGTGATAACTGTTCGTATAGCGGATGAGTTCAATAGCTGACCAATGGTAGCATCACTGTTAATTAAATATAATTAAACCGTTGATGAATATTTCATTATATAGTAGTTCAATAATGTTACAGTTTGAATGTTATTGGTAGCAAGATAGCAATTCTTGGTAGTAACAAGAATCACTATTATTCATCGTTTTGAGATTTGTGATGATTAGTCTCTTGTAATAATAAATACTTTTGTTTCTTGGTAGGTTTCCTTCTAACTATAACTTTTGGATAATTTGAACTTGCTCTACCTCTCTTTTTATCTTCTCTTAAATAAGTACATACAGAATTTGTTTTAACACATTGAGAACAACGTGGATGTTCTCCTGAACATTTTGTACGTTTTTGATTGCACAGATCACATGCTTTTTTAGTTCTTCTATATTTAGTAACTTTATATTCTTGATCTGTATCTCTTTTGTATCCAGCTTCCGAATCTTGCAATTCATTTGAATTTTCTTCTTCCGAAAATGAAGTTGCTGGAGAATGTGGTGTAGCTGTGGCTGATGAAAAGGATGATGATGTAGTCGTTGCTGTTGCTGTTGTTGTTAAAGTTGAACTTGATGATCGAGTAGATGGAGCGGTAGACAGGTCTGTAACCGATCTGGGAGCCGTGATATGATATGGTGGCTTATTCAGCAACGTGTTTGATGTGTAAGAGTTCGAATTATCTGAAAAATTTGGCTTATTAAATAAAGGAGTAGAAACATATGTCTGCTGCTGCTGCTGCTTAATGTTAGACATTGAAGTAGGTTGAGCAAACGATGAACTAGCAGGTAGATTAGGTGGAGGTGGAGTTGCATTTTTCAAAGAGGGCAAGATTCTGGATATAGACGGGAGGTTGTTTGATCCATCTAATGAAGAAGGATGATTTTGTTGCATAGAAGATGGTAATTTGGGTGGAGGAAGAGGAGCAGATTGCATGAAAGTAGGTTGGGAAGTATTACAGCTTTGTTGAATCTCATTAAATGAAGGTAGCCTTGGATGTAATTGGGGAGGTGGAAGCTGTGAACTGTAGTGAGTATAATCAGATGAAGTTTGTTGTGGGTCTCCTACAAGTCTTGGTAGAGTTGGTGGAGGCTGTGTCAAGGTTTCAAGTAAGGGAGGTTGTAGATGTAACGACTGTGTACTGGGCACTTGAAAGTACGATGAATCATGATCGAGGTGCCTCTGTGGTAATGGCAAACTTGGGTGTTGATGTGGATGAGGAAGTGTCAGTGGGGTCGTGCGGTATGGAGTAGAGTTGTTCCGATTATTGTGCTGATTATAAGTATATGGAAGCATCTGACTATAATAGACCCTTATTGTGGGAGTTTGAAAAAACACAAAATTCGGGGATAAAAAGTGAGGGTGGTTTGTAATAAAATAGATAATATTCCAACAGAGTTATTTATGATTTAAGAAGTGGAAAATATATCAGTTTAAAGTGGTAATTTTGAATGATTGGGTATATTCTCCAAACAAAGTTGAGATGTATGTTGTAAGTGCGATGAGTAAATTGAATAAGTTGACTCGAAATACCTGTCACTTTGAGTAAATCAAATTGCTAGCGACAATAACAGTTACAAATAGGAAATGATTATAAAGTGAGCAAACAGATGGATATGAAATGGTACTTATAAGATTCATTAATATATTTATATTTAATGCAGGCGGATCGACTCAAAGATCACCATACGAAGTGAAAATATGAAACTTGGAAGCTCGGAAAGGTATGTAAGGCATCTAGTATGCCGCAGTGGTACACGGTGCAAGTGGTAGTAATATTAAGGGGTGCACAATCAAATTTATAGCACAGCACAGCACGGGTGGGTGTCCGAGGTCCTTGCCGGGGATGACCAGATGAGCCAAAGTGAATGAAAGACAGCAGATGTAAGTTGACACAATAGCCGCAAACATCCAAAAGTGGTCCATATCAGCGAACGGACTATGCACACGAGCTTACATCCGATCCTCGAGTTTTAGTTAAACTGTGAGACACACTGTTTATTTACCCAATAAAGAAGGCACTGGGTCCTATATGAAGATGCTTATTAATCTATTTTAAATAACCATACATTTTTAAGTTTTCATAGAGATGTGGATATTTAAAAGCTTGTTTGAGAACCCCTATTCATTGGGCATGGATTCCTTGTTGAGCCATCAAAATCGAGTTATCCCCATCAATCGCTCAAAAATTCGCCAGCGCGTGGACTCCGGAGATAGTGTACCTGGTGCATTACTATTGTACTATAAGTTTCAGCTGAGAATAAAGCAAAAAACCAGTACGCAGCTATTGAAAGATTACGCAAATTGGAAACTTGATAATAACAAATTTGATCAACACACCGATGAACTTTTCCAAACGATACCAGTAATATTGTTGAAGTGATATATAAAATAACAGCTAGACAAAGATAGAAATTTTTCGGCTGCTGGCTATCTCCTTTTGGAGATCTTTCATGGCGCGAATAACCCTTTATCTGTGAGCGTATTGTTTGTCATCAAAACTTGTATTATCGGGACAAAATAGAATCAGAATTACAAAAATATGAATAAACTAATAGAGTTCAAGGGAGAATGGAAAATCCTATTTTCAATTTCAGGTAATTGAAGATATTTCGTGAGAAACAAACGTAATATCTTGAATTAGCCTAGGGGCTTTATCTGTACGCAGGGCAATCTTGTTGGCGCGTTTTATCTAGTGTTTTTTTTTTCACTTTCTCAAATAATAGCCAGGCTAAATAGGATGAGACACGGCTGTTAATTTAACCTGAGCCGATTTTTACCGTTCTTTTAAGCTTGCTACAACCTGATACTAATTGTAGAACATACTACATAGTCCTTTCGAGTGAAATCGTAGCTTAAGGTACTATTTTTGTTGTACCAGTCAATATTCAACAATAACAACCCTTCTCGGAGAATACCAATTGGAGTTAGTAGAATCCATTTTTCACGAACCTTCTTCTCAACTAATGCCACTGTGCCACCATGTCTTCTATTTCTGTTTTTGGGGCTTTCATTAGATATATGCGGCTTATAATAAATTTGCTGAACACGCGGGGGAAACATTTATACTTAGCATGTGGATATTGATCGATCGATATTCATTTGTTGAACAATCTAGAATTCTGGAATTCCTGAACCAATAAACGTAATAATGAAAAATATGGGAAGTTACTCTTTATAGTTTACAGGTTTAAAGCAAACCTCATATATAGTTTAACGCATCCATTTCATTCGCCGTTGAAAAAAAACTGAAAAAAAAATGAATAAAGAAATGGCGACACCTCTTTTTGTTTCAAAAGTCGGTTGATTAGACACTTCAAAGAGCCAAGCAAACCTCAAGAACCAGCATGTTGTATTAAACGGATTGTATACCAATTACCTGCGAATAACTTGAAAGTTGCCGGATGTTTGCCCGTTGAAGAACTGCTGCGATATATGGAGTAACACTTCACAATTTGTCGATATCTCGATATGCAACATGAAGCACCGGGTGTATAGTTTTTTTTTCTTTTGAATTTTCTGCCTTTTGACTATTTTCCACTTATATTCTTGTGCATCTTCTGATTAATTAATACACACGAGAGTAAATAAGTTAGATCATTGATGTATTGTTTGAAAAACAGCTAAACTAATTGACTAAACTGTTGAGTAGATGATTTGATTCAATCACCAGAAGCTATATAATAACCATCCATATTAATATAGCTTTCACAAGTTCACAAGTGAATTCAGTAATGAACGTGGTAGTCAAGTGGAAAACCGGGCGTTTGTTTCGCTTAAATTGATGTTGTGTTGGTTTATGTAATTGTAGAGTAAGTGGCTCATGGAGAGCAATGCTTCTAAGCTCTGCTGGCTATTGAAAACTTTGAAGTTTAGAGGCGCCGCAGATGGCAGTTTCAAACAGCCTTGCTTGCGGCTTTATTTCTTTATTTTCAAACCGCCGTTGCCGCATCGCAATATTCCTTTTCGTTTTTGCGAGAGCTGCACTATTTAAATTTAAACTCTTATAAACAGGAAGCTGATGCAATTAATGAGCATTACAACAAAAAGTTTCAACTTTGACGGTTTGCTCTTTCTATTCAGTTTGATCCACGACATGACAGTATCTAGAATCACGGGTTTCAACTATAAATAACTGTAATTGTGTATATTCACCCATCAGAGCTATTGATTCAAGAGTTCGCTCTCTTTACTGTCAATCACATTAGAGTTTAACTGAAAAGTTTTACTCTACGCACTTGTTAATCACAAAATAGAACCAAAATGACCCAAGTTATATGAGTTACCTTTCAATAAATCATAGTTCTAGATTCTATACACGGAGATAATTATCATTGTATTTTCCCTGAGAAATATATGGCAGAATTGCGAAACACTCTCCTTCTACCTATCAGTGATTGCGGTTGTCACATATTGTTATTCATAATTAATAAGTTTACAAAGGTTGATAGTCAGCAGTGAAGTTTCGCCAAGATCAGAGTAGTGTTCATCTTGACATTGCTTGAACATTCCAATTTATATAACCGCAATTAGTATGAGAAAAAAGCTTCTGTGAATAACAGAGAACAAATCAAGCGAATGTTACATATTTCAATCACTGACAAGGTCGCATAAAGTACTAAGCTCCCCATAACCAAATGGCTAGATGTTTCAGGAGTTTATAAGCACATGTAATGGTTTACATTGAAGAATTATATGTATAAATAAATAAAGCATTGGAGTATACTCTCATCAATATGTAAAGCGTTCAAACTAATAAATACTAAAAAGTTACCGAAAACTCTCCCACATTAGCCACATATGCCACTCCATACTTGAGGCGTTTCCATGAGCTGACTTAGTCGGATATAAAGAATGATGCTGCGCTTGCTGCATTAGATAGACGTAAGAGACCCTGAAGTTACTCTAACCGGTAGTTTTATTCAGACTCGGAATGTTAGTATATATCCTATACTCTTTCAGATCACTTTAACACACTCAATGTCTATTATATATTAGCCAATTGATGATAAAATGTCTGATGACAACGGATTGTATACGGTTACTTCAGGTGATAGATATATTAATAACGATATAGCTGAGAATTCAGCATCTCAAGGATCTTCTGACTCACATCAAGATAACAAAAGAACACCATCAAATCAAACTGATCAAGTGGCAAATGAATCAATTGCTGAAGCTGATTTGGAAAGTGCTTTATCTTTCGAACATGTTGATTTGGATGATGAAACAGAAGAAGCACCAGATGCCTTCATCTTAAAGTATGGTCATATTAATGTTCGATATATCAAGAGACCACCTGTCAAACCATGGACTTTTAATAGACCATTTGCATTGAATTTTTTTTATAATGGTGTCTTGTATAGAACTAGAAATGAACGTACTGAAAGTGGTAAAATTGAACTGTTTTTAGACTTGATGTATGTTGGAATAGTTGCTAAATTAGCTTCAAATGCAACTGAAGAAGCAACATGGTTATCTTTATTAAGATATATTTTATTTTTCATACCTGTTTTCCAAGTTTGGGCAGATATTAAAGATTTTTTAAACTATTATTTCAATGAGGATCTATCTCAAAAATTATACATTGTTTGGATTTTATCATTGTTGATTATCTATACAAATGGTACGAATTATGAAGTGGACTCTACTAAACATACTGCTGTCATTGTAGTGCCCTATATTTTATGCCGTTTATCATTGAGTATCTCATTATTTGTTTATGCTCAATTCATTCCACAACATTATCATCAGAATATTATTTATGCAACTACATTATTGATAACTTGTTCACTTTGGATTTCAGTTATATTTGTTAAAATTAGAACAAAAATTGGATTATCTATAATGATTTTTGCATTAGAGACAATCTTTTGGTTTTTCTCTTATCATCCAATCATCAAGAAGAAACTATCTTTGAAATATTCAACTGCTGTTAATATTGAACATGAAGTTGAAAGATTTGGTGCTTTTTATGTTATTGCAATTGGTGAATTTTTATATAATGTTGTTGCTACATCCCAAAAAGAAAATTTCGGTGAAGGTTTAACTGAAAAAGTTGGTCGTGCAATCATGTTAATGCTTATTGCTTTCCTGATGTTATACTTTTATTTCAATGGTGATGGTTCTGCAAGAGCAATCCATCCATTAAGAAGATCTGGTTGGACCGCAGCTGCTTACATGTTGTTACATGCTCCTTTGATTTCATCTTTGATTCTATCCGCTGATGCTGCTGCTGATTTATGTTATGAGGATGAATTAGAGAGCAATGGACTTTCTTATTTCTTTACAGGTGGGTTATGCTGTACATTACTAATGTTATTTACACTTGCAATGCTTGAGAAATCAATAGATGATCTAGCAGATGAAGATCCAGGAGCTTCCAAAGCTACCCATTATGTTTCCAAGTTCTGGAGAATTGCTCCAAGAATTCCTGTTGGTGTCATTTTGGTTTGTCTATCATATGCTGAATTGGAAATCACCAAACTATTTGGTACTGTTTTAAGTTTGTTGGTTATACTATTCGCTTACGAACTTATCATTATGCAATGTAGACCTCGCTTACCAAGTTGTCAAAACAGTTGATTAGGTTAAAGATATCAACACCTACATGATTTGTTCTTTTTGTCGTATAGCTTTTGCCAAATGATACTCATTATTCAATAAATGATTGAATATACCCCACGTATTTCTATGTAAATTAGCGAACGGTGCACGTAGTACGCACGCTATACGCACGTAAAATGTACGCGTGCTTTCATTCAAATTTCAAACCCAATATCGCAGATTCTCTACCATTCAGCTGAAGACGATGTGTTAGATGATCGAACACTATTATTAGACAACATAACACATTATAGAATAAAGTTCAAGAATGCCACCTAAGATCGCAGGTTTTTATTACGATGAGGAGAAAAAGAAGTACTTCAAGATAATAACCAGTGGTAATGTAACGGGATCATCTGGATCAAGTAAAGATCTTACAAAGTACACTCAATCTGAACAGAACAAGCAACATAGAGAGGAAAAAGAGAATAAATTGAAGATTGAACATAGACCAACTTATGAACAAGTGAGTATATATTCATTGAACCCTCAATTACATAATATCAGTACTTTTCTATCATGCTACGAATGTCCAAATGTTTCACAATTTGATTATTTCACAGGAATTGTAACTGGTAAAATTCCAGATTCTAATACTGATTTAAAACTGATGAGATCAAAACTACAACTTCATACATTAAGACATCGTCATGAATTAAGGTTTGGAGCAGAGTCCAACGATGAACTTTCATGGGTTTGTAACATTGGACCAGAAATATTTGTTGGAACAAAAGATAGATTCATGGTACTCCAACAAGATCAGTTTGGTCTTAGAACTGCTTATTACAGTGATTTTCAGGATTTGCCTGTGCGTAAGACTGAAAGTGAACTTACATTAATCACTGGGTTATTGCAAAGCACAGCAAATGCACTGCACATTTATAAAACAAATGAAAACATTACAACGATTGGATTATTAGCTAATACAAATTTAATTGAATTGAATCATACCGTTCAAACCACTCAATTTAGTGAGGGTGTTCGTCGTTCTGTTGAAGAAAATATCACCAGTATATATTGTGCATTTCCACTCTACATTACAGTCAAAGAATTACCAAATAATAAGTCTGTATTACATTGGTACGGTTCTAAACAATATAAGTATAAGGTCGATTCTCAAATCACCTCTTTTGATTATTTAAAGGCAAGGGGTGGTATAATAGCAGCCGGTAGTAGAAATGGATCAATAATCATGATTTCAGAGAAAAATATAACGAGTGAAACGGATGGTATATCTCATCAGTTTGGAGCACCAATATGTTCAGTCAGGTTTATTTTAGATGATGATGATTGTTACTTACTTGTTAGTGGACTCAAAGATACCTTGATTTTATATCGGGTTCAAAAAGACTTGACATTAGTTGAGGTGATTAGATATCAAGAATACGAGAATAGGTCACGGTTGGAACGAAATTTGGAACTACACTCAAGTAATAAATATTTCATAGTCAATAATGACAAACCTAAGGAGTTAAAGATCTACTATCTGTTTCAACCCAAGCCATTGAAGTTGGCTCAAAAACTTGAATTCGAAGGGATAACCTCTTGTTATTCTCGATTCTGTTTTGTGGATGATTCAGTGTTGATTTGTTCAGGTGAATCATTAAATGTGTATAATTGAGTTGAATGAAAATTAACACATGACCTAGATCACGTGTCTATTTTATTAAATTTGCTTCTCAAAAAGAAAAAAAGAAAGTTAAATTGAGTCATCTGAGTGACGTAAGCTGCTTGCTCGGGATTTTCACCGTCCGCGAGAGAGAGAGACTTGAAGTTGAAATATTGGAGTAAAGTTAGACACATTTCTTTTGTGTTGAAGTTGATACTTTTTCAATATCAAATATCGAATAGCTTATTAGAATTAAAGATGGCTTTAAGAAAGGCGGGTGTTTTAGGAGCCACTGGTTCAGTTGGACAACGTTTCATTTTACTATTATCGGATCACCCAGATTTTGAACTATCTGTCTTGGGTGCTTCATCAAGATCTGCAGGTAAAAAGTATAAAGATGCTGTTACCTGGAAACAAACTTCATTATTACCAAAGAGTTCTGGTGAAGTTATTGTTTCTGAATGTACACCAGAAGCTTTCAAAGATTGTGATGTTGTCTTTTCAGGATTAGATGCTGATTATGCAGGTCCAATTGAAAAAGCATTTGTTGAAGCTGGTTTGGTCGTTGTTTCCAACGCTAAAAATTACAGAAGAGAACCAGATGTTCCTTTAATTGTTCCTATTACAAACACTGATCATTTATCAATCATTGAAAAGAAAGTTGCCACTGCTGCTGCTAAAGGTGAAAAGAAACCAGGTTTCATTATTTGTATCTCAAACTGTTCAACTGCAGGTTTAGTTGCTCCATTAAAACCATTGGTTGACAAATTCGGTCCTATTGATCTATTAACAACTACAACATTACAAGCAATCTCTGGTGCTGGTTTCTCTCCAGGTTTCCCAGGTATTGATATTTTAGACAATATTGTTCCATACATTTCAGGAGAAGAAGAAAAAATTGAATGGGAAACTAAAAAGATTCTTGGTAAGACTAATTCTGACAATACTGGTTTTGATATCTTAAGTGATGATGACTTGAAAGTTTCCGCTCAATGTAACAGAGTTGCTGTGAGTGATGGACATACTGAATGTGTTGCATTAAAATTCAAGAATAGACCAGCTCCTTCTGTTGAAGAAGTCAAACAATGTTTAAGAGATTTCGTCTGTGAAGCTACTCAACTTGGATGTCATTCTGCTCCAAAGCAAACCATCCACGTTTTAGAAGAAGATGATAGACCACAACCAAGATTAGATAGGGAAAGAGATAATGGTTATGGTGTCTCAGTTGGTAGAATTAGATCAGATCCAATCTTAGATTTCAAGATGGTTGTTCTATCTCATAATACAGTTATTGGTGCTGCTGGTGCTGGTATCTTAATCGGTGAACTATTGATTGCTAAGAACATTATTTAATGAGCACAACATGTGTATAGATCACAGTAATTGAATGATATATTTATTCCAGTTTTCAAAATCGTTGTAAAAAGATATATATGTATACTCAATGAACATGTAATAAAGATGCATGAGCTGTACGCGAACAAGGCTTGCGTGCTTTCAAAATATCAGAACATCTTCATGATCTTTAAATAGTTTTCATTTTCAGTTCTTATATTCAATCACACTATTTACCCGTACGGCTAAAGAAGCCGCACAAGAATATTTAATCCGAACGAAGAAATCGAGAAAAAAGTGATGGTTTAGCTACTTCATCTTATCATCTGAATTCAAGACGCAAAAAGAATATAACGTTAGATAAAGACCAGCAGGTTTGAAAGTAAGTTTGTTCATTTGTTAAAAGAGTATCTTCTTCAGCAGTCGAATGAATACGTACCTATATAAAGTGTATGTTTCAAAATCAGACTCAGTCTCAGATCCTCTCGCACGTTTTTCCGATTACATCATCTCGACAATACAAAATAGCTAGCAAATACTTGTAGTGTTTCTGCGGCTGCTGCTTCTTCTCTAGTTGTCAGCTCACTAAGATAGTTTGAGATGTCGGAGGCGTAAAACGTATAAAGTATAATTGTACTTTTGAGCCACTTATCTGATAAGAAGCACTAGATTTATATATAATCTGTAAAGAGCATGTCAGTGTTACGTAACAAATAATCGATTTAACGATATTAACAGTGAATACACCACCTAACATTATTCATCATATGTAGATAATTTAGAACCAGTTACCCACCACCGTTAGCCCTGAGAACCACCCCGCCATCAGTCTCTACTCTCTACAACCTCCCCCCTCTTCCCTCCGCACAACCACAACCACAACCACAACGGCGAAACGTAGTCTCCCGCACGCGCACGCGCACGCGCACACGCCGTAAATTACAAGAGACCCACCACGCAAAAAAACAAAGAAAGAAAAAAAAAATAACAAAAAGTCATCCACACAGCCACTAAAACAATAAGAAGGGGAAATCAGAGACAAAGTCCACGGCTAATAATATTGATTAATCAAATAGTCACTATTAAGGCTCTCACACAATAAATACTCTTCTTAACTTACCTTCAACTCATTTTGACAATAAAACTGTTTTTTTTTTGATCATCTAAACGTCTATCGAGTTAGCTAACTTGCTCTTCTATTAGGAAATTCCTCTTTTAGAGAAGCTATCTCATTACTGGACAACAAAAGACTGCAGTCTACTCGGTAATTTTGTCTTGTGTTACCAGTTACAATTTGACTTTGAGATCATTTTAAACTTCATCACTTGATTGATATTAGATTGTTTTGGTAGTTTCAAGGCACTCATCGAACTCAAAGAAGGCTTTTGTGTGAGTGATTTATTTTGGCTGAACAAAACCAACTCCACACAGCTCACGTCACACAATCATTACTTTCAAGATACATCGCCGCCATTAACACAAGAGATCAAATTATTTTATCATGCCATACACTGCACCTAATCGGATTCGAGGAGACTCTCATAGTTCACAGGATGCTTTCAGATCACTGATGGATCAATCCAATGATTCTTCCTCTTCAGATACAACCTCACCAAAGAAATTTTATTTGTCACCAAGTAATGAAAATAGTGATGATAACCTGTCAGACCCGCCACAGCTTCCAAGTACATCAGCACCTTCGCCAATACAAGTGACAGACTCACAGCTGAAAAGATATCCATTCTTGAATGGAAACAATTCAAACTACCACATACCTACTTCTGCACCTATGAGATCTGGCTCTTCAAGTCGACTACAACAAATTAAACCAAGATCACAACTCATGACTATAACCCCAATAAGTCCCAAGGCTCCAAATTTACAACATGACGTTATCAAGTTTGCAAGTGAATCTCCACAATCTTATTCTTATACTTTAATGTCGCCCAATTCGTTGGCATTAAGACTAAATGTATTGAAAAGATCATTAGAAATTCTTATAGATCATCCTGAAATGATGCCAACCATGAATAATAGCAATATTGGGTACAATGGCTCATCAAAACTGCCCGATGTGGATCAGACAGTGCTAGGAAGACCATCTCCAACAACAAGTATGATGGATAACCTGATAAGAAATGATAGAAAGGCATCAAGTGCAGCATTATCAAACGTGATAAACTCTACCCACATGTCAAGAGCAAATTCTCCATCGGCATCATCTTTAAACCTAACAAACAGCTATTTCCCTCAACAAATCACATCAATAAATAATAATAACAATAAACCAATGGATGCTGCACCGGTTACTTTGGATAAAGAATTGGTTGATGACTTGAAGCGAATTATCAAAGTTTTGGAAAAAGGCATAAATACAAATGAATTGAGCTCAGACAAAGCATCCAAGGTTGTCAAGCTTCATAACCTCTCATTATCAAATGCTAGACAGATATCAAAGACTGAAACACTAAGAATTAATTTATTACAGGCATTAGCCACACCATTCATGGATAACAATTCAAGCACATCGTCTGCGAATGTACAACAGCTTATTGGAGGAGTTCCAATGTTAAATTCTGCCTCTGTTATGGGACTTTCAGCACTGAATTCCAACAAATCAACATCAAACCTAGCGGGATCTCAACCACCATCTTCAACTAGACAATTTCATGCTGCTTCAACTGGTAAAAATTCATCACCAAAAGCCATTTTCACATGTGATTTAGAGTCACCTTGGGCATTGAAAAATGCAAACGATTTAGCTTTATTAATGTTTGGTATATCCCGTGCTTCGATTAGAGCTTTAACTTTGATGGATTTGATAGCACCAAGAGCAAGAGATCTTGTATTAGATAGACTTTGGAAACATGATGAGCTTGTTTTCTCTGGTGAGATAGTTGCCATCAAGAGAAATAATAAAGGTATGGCATGGACTTCTTTATGGGCAAAGAGGAAAGATGATTTCATGATTTTGATATTTGAACAGATCCCTTGTGATTCAATTGATATTGTCATTGAAAAAAGTCTTGCAATTGAAGATAAACATTCATATAGAGTGAAATCATATGTCGAAAATAGTGGGAAACTATTTGGAGATGGTAATAAATTATCTGGACTAAGACTGGATGATTTTTTACCTGCTATGGATAGAGAACTTGAAGAAGAATCCAAAGATGATAGTTTATCTCGTATATCAACGGGACAAAAAGATTCTACTTTAATTAATAGAGCAAGATACTATGCCATTCGAATTGAAAATAACTGTCATATTCCATGTGCAATTACGTCAGAACCATTGGAAGCTACTGCAGAAGGAGCAGCACTCATTAGAATGAATTTGCATTCTTTGCCATATATAGCTGGTTCTTTTGTGATATCTTCTAAAGATTATCGTATTGTTTCATTCAATAACGCAATTGCGAAGAATTTGTTTGGAACTTCGATGCTAAAGGGCAAAAGTATAGATACTATATTGCCTAAATTTACAAAGTTAATCGAGCAAGCAATATTTGAAAATCCTAACTTGATGTTTCAAGAAGGGATTGTTTTACCTGAACATTATTTCAGAAAATCAAATGCCCAAATATTGGGTAAAGATAATAACGAACGCGAGTTATTGTTTTTAAATTCAAATGGTATTGATGGTTTGCATAGAGATGGTACATTAATTAAAGTTGATGTTCAACTTAGAGTTATTGAACAGAACTTGTGTATATTATGGATCACATACTCGAGAGCCGCTTTACAATCAGCTTCCTCCTCATCATCATCATCGTTGACTAACAGTATAGCAAACCAGTCATCGAAAAGAAAAGGCGCAGCTTCTTTACTTGGAGATCTATCACTATCTAAGTCTGCTGATAGTAGCTTGTCTTCAATCAAGAACAGTACTTTGAGTAGCGAAGATGAAGATGAGAATTCTTCTTACGCAGTGGATCAAAGCGATGATGAAATTGATCATGAACGTCAAGATAGTGGAGGGATGCCATCCCAACTAAGATTACTTCCTGAAGTTGAGGATGATCTTTATTCATGTGGCGATTCATCAGATGGATTGAGTAGATCAAGTACCATCAGACTAGGAAATAGAAATGAATCTGGAGGTTTAGTAAATGCTGGATTAAAATCTCCACAAGTTGCAAGAAGAGATAGCTCCACGAGGAAGACTGTTGATTCGGATAACGTGACGACGAAATCAAATGACAAAAAGAAAGATTCGGCAACTTCAGAATCCAGCGTATCTACTGGAACCAGCCCTGCTTCAAGAGCAGACTCATCGGCAAGTTCAAGCACATCATCCTCAACAACTGATAAGACCGCTACAAAAAATTCTGCATCTGCATCCGAAGATCGAACAAAAATCAAAGAGTTCAAATTGAGCAACATTTTAACTGAGAAAAGTTTGCTTATCCAGGAGAATGAACAAATAGAAAAGGTGAAACAACAATCATCACACTATCCTAAGAAAGTTGGTACGATGAGAAGAGAGAAAAGTTTTTCAAATTTCAACGTTCTGAAAGATCTTGGACAAGGTGCTTATGGTAAAGTTGTAGTTGCTGAATGGATAGGTGATCCTCATTACAAAGTTGTAATTAAAGCTATTTTCAAAGAACGTATCTTGGTTGATACTTGGGTTCGTGATAGGGCATTAGGTACTATTCCAAGTGAGATTCAAATCATGAATTATATTAATTCAGATCCACATCCAAATATAATGAGAATTGTTGATTTTTTCGAAGACGAGGACTGTTATTATTTAGAAACTCCACAACATGGAGATCCACCAGCTGTTGATTTATTTGATCTTATTGAAGTTAAATCAGATATGACTGAATTAGAAAGTAAATATATTTACTATCAATGTTGTTCAGCAATGGCTCATTTACATCGTCATGGTATAGTTCATAGAGATATAAAAGATGAAAATGTCATTGTTGATAAAGATTATGTTGTCAAACTGATTGATTTTGGTTCTGCAGCATATACGAAAAATGGACCATTTGGTGTTTTTGTTGGTACGATAGATTATGCAGCACCTGAAGTTTTAAATGGTAAGCCTTATGAAGGTAAACCTCAAGATGTTTGGGCAATGGGTATCTTGTTATATACGTTAGTATTCAAAGAAAATCCATTTGTTAACGTTGATGAGATATTAGATGGAGATTTGAAGTTCCCGTTATTTTCAAATGTTAGTGATTCTTGTATTGAATTAATCAAGATGATGTTAACAAAAAATATCAATGAGAGACCAACAATGAACGAGGTGTTATCTCATCGTTGGCTACAGGGATTTTCTTGAGCATTTGTTATGTTAAGTTATGTTATGTTGTGTTATTATAGTTTTTGTTGCATGTTTTCATTTTTTTTTTCATTCTTTTCATTCTCTTTTCTTATCGTTCATTTATACACTTGGGCTTTGGTACTTATTTATCTTTCACTCATTCTCTTTCATTTTGTCTTCTTTCAATTCTTTTCTTTTCTACTGCTTCCATTGAATTATATATCAATGCATGATCTATAAAGATAGTTATAGAGCATTCCTGCTAAGTTTCTTACATGATTTACTACTGATATCGATCTTTTATAATTTAGAGTGTTTTAATCTTTACTATAAGAATATACAATTGAAAATAGATTCATATTTGTAACATATAATCAATATTGAAACCATCCCTTTCTAATTGCGATATTTGAGACTTTGCAATACTAGCACAGGTCAAATACGTCTCTGATGTTTTGTTGTAATCCATCAACTGTCTTTTGAATAAAGCGTTGTATGAGTCCATAACTTCATTGGCCCACGTTATAATAAAGATTCTTTCATTAGGATCTTTGAAACATTGACTGTATAATTGATGTGTAGATTTGATAAAATTGAAATAAATCAGTGATACTTGTAAAATATAACTACTCAAATCACCTTCAAATTTCAATTTTGATACAGTCTGATTCAACTGATTAGTTTTAGATTCAAGAAGAGTAACTCTAGCTGTATCCTCAAGATTTAAAAATGAGAATAAGCTAACTTTCTCAGTGATTTCTCTATTTGAATTCAAAGGATTTTCAATTTCCCATGATAGTAATTTCACAACTCTTTCCGTTATATTGTCAACTTTCAATTTTTTGAGTTGTAATAATAATCTCAACTGTTCATCTGATTCTAGTTTCAACTGAGCAGCAATTTGTTCATTTAATCTATTGATTAGTCCAACACTATCTTCAAACCTATGATGACTTATACGTATCTCAAGGTTCAAGATATCTTCTTCAATAGAATCGAAATCTGCCCCGTCATTATCCCTAAGATCTGCTGATCTTGATCTTCTATGCGTTATTTGAGATGATATATCATGAAGAAAGTCAGAATTCCTACTCATCCGTTCATGTGTAGCTGATAGCCTATTCAGCGAATTGCCATACTCTCTCTGTTTAGCTCTTTCAGTTTCAATTATATTGTTGATCTCATCTTTAGCCCTTCTAAATGATAATTTAATCTTGTTGTATTCGCTTAAACTATCAGTTTGGAACAAGAATGTTTGATCTGTAGTTTTCAATGTCAATGTGAAATTGTCATCTGTTGATGGCTGATTGGATGGTCTTGTTGCATCTGAAATAGTTACATCTCTCACGGGCCAACATTGAGTTGCAATTGTTCTCTTTTTATCTTCAGTTCTCTTTCTAGTAGCAACCAAAACATGATCATTCAAAATGATCAAATGAGCAGGTCTGATAGGTTTCCATGTGATTACATTGAGTTCACCCCATCTTTTACTGTCTGAAAGGACATGACGGCCTGGAATTGCAGAAACAAACTTTTGAGCACCTTCAACTTCTTTGAATAAAGTGTTTAAATTTGAAGCCCATTTTTTTTCAAGTAACATAACACTGCTTCTATTATCTCTTGTACCTGATGTCTTTGATGATTGTAATCGATCTTGTGCTTCTTCAACTTGTTGTGATAGTACATCACTCAGCTGAGAAGCTGATGATTTCATCTCTTTTAAAATTTCCTCGGTACTATTTATAGCTTGACTCACTTGAAGAACTTGATTGAAAGATTGTGTGATTGCTATTTTAACATCATTATCATTAGAAATACTCAATGCGGTTAGATCGGTGGCAAACTTATCAATTTTGGCAGCATTTGCATCTCTTAGATACTTCTTAACATATGACGTTGCTTCATAATTATCAGATGATAAATCAGCCAACATACTTCCAGTATTTGAAATCTTTGCATTCCGTGGATCAGCCAACATTTGCTTCGAAATCTCAGAGTCTGATCTTTTACTACTATTCATTAACATCATCTCTTTTGCACCGGAAGGTAATTGTGGTGGTTGATCAACAGAGCTGAAATTGGGTGCCTCGGCAGGTGCTACTTTGACTGAAAACCTTCTATTAACAGCATGATTCTCAATTTTATGTGGTTTCTTCTGTTTTGATGAGTGTAATGCATACTTCTTATTCTCCATTTGGGGAACCGGGAATGGTTCAGATATCGTTAATCTGCTTCTACTAGCATCTTCAGATGTAATGGGTGGAAGCGTTGACTTTGGCGGCTTAGCGTACTTGTTTGTGTTCTGTTTAGTAGACCAATTGGCCCTACTAATTCTTCTTTCTATATTAGACATATGGGATGCAATTGGACAATGGATGATTGTGAAAGATGCAAGACGTAAGCTTTTGTAAGATCAACACATATCAATTCATGTTTGAATCATTTGAATTTGTTGTTCGCAGCGAGTTTCTCAGATCAGCTGACTTGGTGCACGTGACTATATTTGCTACGTAATCGTATATCATACTTAATCAAGTTTGGAGGATAAGGGAAGGGAAGACGTGTTGATTGCTTATATATGTCTAATGAATTTACATTAATCCAATCATCTACTATAAATTATGCGTCGCAGCATCAGTTATCCTATTCATTAATATATATTATACACTAAAAACCAGCATACGTTCAGTGATCGTGACTATTTTTAATCTCATTCATCTGTAAAATAATTGACTCTCCCTTTAGCTGAGGTAAAAGAGAATCAATCATCTCTAATCGACTCTTACTTAGTTTCTTGCTCAATATAAGTCCGTTGATCGATTTACTCAATTCTTCCATTTTTTGTGGGTCTATACTGTCGTTACTCTCTATCGTAGCTTCATCTCCTACACTTTGATCTTTTTTATCCTCTGCAAATATATCTAAATCCATCTCTTTCAATGATTGTAAGTTCTCTTTTATGGAATTCAAATTTTCAGTTATTCCACCTTTACCTTTAACTATATCTTGCTCATTCCTTTCATTGAGATTCTGTAACACATCGTTGATCTTGATTAGCTCATAATAGTTATTGTAAATTATTGACTTGATTTCTGATTGGTTGTAGTTCAAATTTTCAGTAATTTTCGTTGCTGTTTCTAGTATTTTGATAAAATTGGTGTTTGATATGTAGCTATCGAAATTATCCAGAGTCAACTCTGTCTCAACTATATTTTGCTTCGGGAGGTTTGTTGTTTTATCAATTCCACCATCTCCCACATCATTCGAATTTTCCATCGTTACCTGATCAAGCTGTTTCTTTTGACTCTCTTGCAGCTTATAGAAGTCCTGAAGTGCTTTTCTTCTAGTCTTTGTAGAAGCCACAGGAGTTGAAGTAGCTGGTGGGGGTTGAGATGAAGAACCAGTACTTCCTGGCGAGCCAAGTCTATTTTTCAAAGATGAATTGGGATCTTTTTTGAATGATATAGCTTCTGTCATTATGAAATATCAAATTATGCACCGATTAATATATATATATATCAACAATCTATTGCAATCCAAGGATAAACAGAAGATATCTTTGTTTGACCACGTTCATTCAACTTCAAAATGCGCTTTTGCAAGACATGATTTCGCTGACATAATAAATTATCTGCAATTTGAATAATTTCAAGCTTCCTTGAGATTTACAGATTTCGTCTAATTATTGTAAGAGAGTTGATTAACTATAGAGTACTTACAGGTTATTCATTGGCAGAGATACTTGATATAACAAACATGAGTGCAGCCAGCTTGCCCAATATTGATGCCTCGGTGCTCAAATCTATTTTGAACCAGGCTCATCAAAAAACACAGCCAAAACCACAACCCGATCAAAATGCAAAACTTCAAGCAGATGGTAATATCACTATTGATATTCCTGCATTTCAAGAGTGGAGGTTCGAATTACTTGCAAAAGACAAGTTGAAATTGAAACTACTATCTGGAACGGCTGAAATCTTTGGTACTGAATTGTCACCTAACATGGAATACTCTTTCCAAGGATCAATGAGATCTTGTATTTCCACATTTAGAGGTTGCAAGATTCAATACTGGAATTGTCAACCTTCTTCAGAATACATCAGTGAAGAATCATGCATGAAACAATACCTTAATTTACATTTTGCGTTGGAAAAACAAAGATATCAAAGCAAGTATGCCAACAAACAGGCTAAACTTGTGTCCTCAAACACTATCTCAAAAGGACCTAGAGTTCTGATAATAGGTCCTAAAGATTCAGGTAAAACTTCATTATCGAGAATTCTATCATCATATGCAGAAAAAATGGATAACCAGCCATTGCTTATTAACTTAAACCCAAGATCTTCACAATTTGTAATCCCTGGTTCATTAACTGCAACTCCAATCTCAGATATGTTTAACGTTGAAAATATGAGTTTAGGTGAAACTATTACCACAGGTCCTTCATTTTATCATCAAAAGCAACCTATTGTGGAAACATTTGGAATGGAGAAGTATCAAGATAATGTTAAACTTTATAGATACTTGATTCATCAATTAAGTAAAACTGTGAAAACGCGATTTGAAAATGACTCAAGAGTTGCAGAATCTGGTTTGATAATTGATACACCGGCATTCACAATTTCCGATCACCAGTTGATTCAAGAGTTGATAAACTGGTTTGATATCAATGTTTTAGTGGTTATTGGAAATGAAAGATTATTGTTTGATTTGAAAAAGAAGCTTTATTATCCTGAACTTGAACTTGTCAAAGTTAATAAATCAAGTGGTTGTGTAGATAAGGATGACAGATTTGAAAGAGAGTTACAACAGCGATCAATCAAGGAATACTTTTATGGTATTGAATCATTACAATTAAGTCCTTATACAATTACTTTGAATCTATCAGACTTAATATTTTTAAAACCAAAGGAGGTCGAGGATGTCAACATGTCATTTTTAGGAGGTGATCAGGACGAAGATGACAATGATACAAACTCTGTTGAGAATGTTAGTTTCAATCGATTGTTAGAGAGATTGAAAGAACCAAGCTCGGACAATTTGGCTAATGCAATCTTAGCACTTGCCGATGATTCTAATGTTGAGATCAATAAGTATTTGAATAACCTTCAACCAGACGAAACATTAATAGAAGCTGTTTTGAAGTCTAGTACTTTAGGATTTTGCTACGTTTTACATTGCGATGATGCAAAGAAGAAAATCAAGTTATTGATACCATCTCCCGTTCAGCAACTACCTACAAAGACATTGATTTTAACTCAATACAGATACCACGAGTGAAATCAATCTAATAAGTTATTTGGTGTGATTTTCATGTTGTCGTAAAATATATAGTGATGTAATATGTAGACTTAAATGATATGTTTTTTTTTATATGAAGACGTAAGAATTGGTAAAAATAAAAAAAGTAGATCTAACTGAGATCTTTCAAAGGTATGTTTTCGATATTTGGAGGATCCGGAGTTGTAGCAGAAGTTGTAGTTGTACTTCCTGTTATATCACCGGCGTTGAAAGGTGATGAATGATGAGCTTGACCCAGTTCAGCATCAGCAATACCATCGAAAAACGTTTCTCTAAGTTCTTTCCATCTAGTTGTCCACGTTCCCAATCCAATCATGATGCAACAACTGCAACCTTGTAAGAGCCACCAATATATACGTTTTGGAAAACCTGAATTAAGCCACACAAGACCTAAGTTGATCAAATGAACTGTAATTGCAAAATCCCATGCTAGTTTAGATCTACCTATAATGAGTGTGATGAATGCAACACTAATTAGCGAGTCAAATAACCACAATGCGCTTAATGTTAAACCTAGTGTATTCTCCCAAGACACAAGTTCCCATGAAAAGCACCAATTCAATGAAAATGTTTGACCTGATAACTGTGCTGTGAAATAAAATAAAACAATTGCTGCAAGGTAGTAGAATACTTGTAGTACCACTATTTGGAAAAACAATCTCGCTGGAGAAAGTGTGCTATTCAGGGAATCCAACGAATGACCAATCTTTGACAGGTTGGGAAGGCTGTGATATTTAGACTTGAAAGATTCAAACATTCTTAAGGCGTAATAGTTAACTGTGTATTAGATTTGGTGTTTCAAAAGAAAAAAAGGAAATTTCAATTCTGAGCAAAAGAGACTTGGAAGAAAAAGCGGTGATGAATTGACACTTTTGAAGAAGGTAAGTAGGAAACAATCGTAGAGGGTTCAACAGCTGTTCAGTAAGTGTGATCTGATGTTCTGTATGTATTAAACAGCTTGTTGTCTGGAGATCGCCTGGCTGAGAATTACGTCGCGTCGATCGACGACAGCTTGAATTACTCTGGGGTACTTTGATATAAATAAGCCAAGTTCGATATTACCAACAGCTAAATAAAACAAAATTCCAAAGCGCAGGAAAACTATACAAATATCCTATAGACCAAGCACTTATGACTTGCGTAGTCGTTTGCTTGCAACAAGCTTCTGGGGCGGTAGGCCGATGGATCTTTTTGGAGGAACAACAACCATTGGGTTTGTATTAGTAGATTTGTTTTCTGAATCTTCGCTGATCAGGCTTCTTTTGATTGGGGTCGATTTACTATGATCAATGAAATTGGACTTCTTTCCTAGACTTGGTGTGTTCTTCACATCAAACTTCATATCATTTTGTAAAGATGGATCCGCTCTAACACTTTCAGCTGATCTTGAAGTGACAAATGTAACTGTCTCTGGGATTACAGCTGGTGTTTGTGTAGAAACGGGAGTTGTGTGTTTGAATGGGGTTTGATTTGGTGGTATATTAGAATTATGAGGAACAGGAACTTGTCGCAGAACTTTTGATGACCGATCTTGTGATTTTGCTTCGTTGGATTCACGAATGATCTTGTTGATTTCCTCCGTTTCTAGCTCATCATCATCTCCAAACTCAGGCTCAGAGTTTAAGACAGCATCTTCTGAGACTTTTTCGGGAAGAATCTCATCAGGCCAGTCATCACTGAATTGGAAAGAATCTTCGGCATCATCCCTTGGCGGAGGTTTTATTGGTGATTTCCGGTTGTTTTGTTGTTGTTCATGTTGTTGTTTCAACATAGTTCGTTGAGGTTGAGGCATGATACTTTTTTGAGCATCAGCTGGCTCATCTGCTATTGCGGGTAGTTGCTGTTTCTCTTCTTCTTTGATCATAGACCCATGATGTGATCTTCTCATCAATTTTTCTTCATCGAATTCTAGTGGGATTGGTTTCACTTTACTGATTTGCAATAGATAATCTTTATCATACAAACAATTCCCCATAGAATTACCGTATTGTCTTAAAGCTCTCTTCATTCCATCAGTAACTGCTTCCTTCTTGCATTTATCGAAAGCAGCACTTTTTGACTTACAGTTGTCAATGGAACCATACCCAACATCTTCATGAAATGCACCGTCTTTCAAGGTTACTCTAACGGTTGCTGAAATACCCAAACTGATAGCACCGTTTCTTTCGTCTATATAATCAACTTGAAATCCTCTCACCTCCGTGGACCAACCATTGGGACCAAATATATCGTTAGCAAGATTGATCGCTTTCCATCCTTCTAAATAGTTTATTTTGTTATATCCTGGACCCTTTCTGTTACTTATATATTCAGGACCTAGTTTTTTCTCCAAAGCTACCCTCATGGAATCAACCTCTTCTTTAGAATACCTGAAAGTAGTGGGAGCCACTGGAGGAGGTTGTTGTCCTCGGTGATTTTGCATTGGAACGTGTTTCTTATTAGAATAAAGGTGAATTCGAGTAACTTATATAATGGCTCAGATAAGTCCAGTCCAGTCCAGACCAGTCCAGTTCAGTTCAGTTCAGTAACCTTATCTACCTTTATTTGAACTTTAAGCACTTCAACTTCAACGTGCTCCGTATGATCTGAGTCGCTAACTCGAGTTTTGTCAGCCTGCCAAAACACCGCTTACGCGTTCTTTATCGTCGCTGCGTCGCTGCGTCGATCGTCGCTTTTTGATTTGTAAGTGCTGACATAATCGATGTTATGAAAGAAATTTCATCATTTTTCATTTGTTTACTGTGTAGGGTTTGTTTCAGACCAGTCACTAATGATCCATCAAAAGGGTAACAGTATATTATAATTGGATTGCGTCTTTCGAGCAATTGAGTTGTTCTTTCGTTATAATCAAGACAGGCTGAATCAACAAACGATGTCTACCCAAATGAACCAGCCTTACCGTTCAGTCAATTCAAACTCAGTCATGAATAATAGACTCAGGAAATCAGCACAAATGAAGACCAATACTTCTAAACCAACGAAACTTTATACTTATTCCAAAATATTTGAAAAGGTGCTACACAGCAGACTGAAATTCTATGGTAGACAATCATTTTTTTTATCCATAGCACTTCCGTTGATATTCGCCATCCCTTTCAAGACAAACATCTTCATGTTCCCGCTGAAAGTTTGTTTGATATGGTCAGGTTTTATCTTGGTCAGATTCTCAAGGGATATTACACTAAAGGTTGAGTCTGCATCCTTCTCAAATTCACTACAACAAGCCGTGGGTGAAGTGCTATCGTCCAACTTCTTCACTTGTTCAATTGCTTATCTCATTTCCAATTTCTTCATGTATCTAATCATACTGTATCAAACAGTTGGATTTACATACTATGTGGAATCACCAACAAAGACAATCAAGCCATTTGTCAACGATAGATTCATTTACTATTGGTTCTTCTTGGTTTACTATAGTTTAATGTACGCTGCACAGTTTCTGGTTTTACAGAAAAATAAGCTTAACTTTCAAATAGGTGTTTATAGAGCTGATCCTATATCATACTTACAATCTCTAAGTTGGAGAAGCGTTTCGAAAGAATCATTGTCAATTTCAGTCTTTGTATCGGCAACTGCACCTGTTCTCTACTATTTCAGTAGAAAACTGATATACAGATTATTTTTGTTCCCTTTGATGTGGTTACTCAACTTAAACCATCAGCTACCAAAGTTTGCAATGTCATTCAAATTATACCTTTACTTATCCATTTTGAGTTTCTTGACTACTCTGTCCTATGAGATCTTGAACAAGGTTTATAATGCATACACCATGGTTGGCTGCTTGAATATTCTAAAACCATTGAGCTCTTATTCAGAGGATCCTTTCCAAACACTGCTATCAGGTTTGAAAGATTTGAAGAATCCATTTGTTAGATTAACAGCTTTCCAGGAACTTGCATATTATGCTTCATCTACTAATCCTGCAGATAGAGAAATTTTTTACAAAAATGGTACCAACTGGACACTATTACTAGAGCAATGCTCAATATTGATTAAAAACTCATGTAAAGCAATCAAATCTGATTTGACAACAAAATCCACTGTTCCTTCAGTGGTTGCAACTGAGCTTCCAAAGCTAGCCACTGAAAGATCCACCATATTTGGTAATTCGGGTCAATACAAATCCCCTTTCCAATTTGATGATGATCTCAATTCAGCGGACCAGCAGAACATGAACGGAATGTTTGAGACGAAACCAATGGATTCTGAGAATTTGTATTTCAAACCAACAACAGGTAAAAAATTGAATCAACAACCATCTGCAAAATCAAATCAATCGGAATATAGTTTCTTAACGTTTTTGAAGAATGTTCAAGGACCTGAATTATTCAATAAATTAATAACAACTGCAAATTCCTCTGATAATAAATTCTTAGCCAAACTTCGAGCACAATTAACAGAAAAATCCAAGATACCTGATAAATTAATTGCAAAATCACTTGCAAGGGAAGCTGACAAAAGAATTCCTAATAAAGCCATCCTTGGAAATTCGATAATAGCAATTTCAGAAGTGCTCCTCCATGCTAAAAAAGAAGATAAAAAATCAGTCACTATAGGCACACTTACAGAAACGTTAACCTTATTGACAAAAGTTTATAAAGCAACATCCGATTTCATGTCAAATCCACCAGTCAAACCATTGAATGATGAATCTAACAATAATGTTATAGTTGAAATTAATAATCTAACTTTAAGCTATTTTTTCAAATTGGTTATAATGTACAATTCAATACTTAATGATTTAATTTTGAGTCCTGAAGTTTTCAAATTTGCTAAATGGTGTATTGATTCTGCAATTGAAGAAAAGAGAAATCAGGAATTTGACTTGACGGTTGATAATTAAGTTATTGGAACTTGTCGAAGGTTTTTGAAAGGTGCAAGAATGATTATTGATAATTTTCATGTGTATTTTTTATTCTGTATAGAAAATCATAGAATAATATGTAGGATAAAAGAAAATAAATTGGCAATCTATAAGTCGACGATAGATAGATATGAAAGTAAAAGTACAAAATCGCACACAACGTCGTACGTTGGAAACTATCGTATGATGACGAAATCAAATATTTACAAAACAAAAAAAAGATTCAACAATAAAAAGACAAAACAACAAAAAAAAAAAAAACGTTAAGTGTAATGAAAAACTAGGTGTGATTGAAGTGAATTAGAACAAGAAAAGAAAAACAAAAAAAAAACGAAGTGAAGAACTAAACTTATTTGTTCCCATTAGAAGGATTTTTGGAAGGTAGATTATCCAGCAAAACTGGTTTCAAAACGTTTTCATCAAAGTTAGTAAACCATCTTGCATGTTCATCAACACTCAAAATATTACTCAAATTGATACCACTATTTGAAGCCAAGTCATCTGCACCATTCAGACTACTCGAACCAACTCCTCCTCCTCTTCCACCTTGTGTTGGGAAACTAGCTAAACTTGGAGCTGAAGGTGGTAATTCCATATCAGTTGAAAAGTCAGAATCACCCATGAAATCTTCAGTTGAATTTGTTCTTGATCTAGTAATTGCAGCATCAGAATATTGGGTTTGAGAACCCTTTGCAGTTGGCATCATAGCGTAACTCTTATTACTAATGATCGTACTAGTGGCTTTATTATAAACAGGTCTTGGAGCTTCTATATCAAATTCATCATCACTTTCACTTTCTTCAATACATCCAGTCTTAATGTTCAACATTTCCAACATACCGGCAGTGGTACCACCAAATAAGATAACTGTTAAAACAACAACAACTAAAACAGTTGCTAATAATGCGGATTTGGATTCTCCTTGTAATCCCATAGCCAAAGCAACACCAACAGCACCTCTCAATCCAGCCCAAAATTGCATCATTTGATAATTATATGGAATTTCATCTTGAATTGATGCAGGAGCAGCACCTCTTCTGATTGCACGTGATCTTAAGAACCAATTGATCGATCTACTTAATGGGAACACTGCAGCCCATCTTGCAACACAAATAGAAACAAATGTCACAATGATTAATAAAGGTTTGAAAACAAGTTCAACTTCAGTGAATAATGATAAACCTAAGTAAATAAAGATGAAATTTTCAGATAATTGAGCCAACAACTGGAAAATATATTTAGTTGCTATTTGAGTTCTTCTTGACATATTGTAATAAGCATAATGTTTCATAGTTATACCACAAAACAATAAAGAAACAATACCTGACATATGACATCCATTAGAGAAAAAGTATGATTCGTAAGCAAATAACAACACCAAACAAGTTTCAATTTGAGGATATCTTCTAATATGAGAATGTTTCAAAACTAGAGCAACCAACACACCTATAATCAGCCCAATAAAAGTACTAATTGTAAATGTCATTAGGAAAAGACCCACACCTTCAAAGAAACTTGAAAATTTAGCCTTTTTACCATGGAACTTTTCACAAGTTTCAAACATAACGATACAGATAGCATCATTTAATAAAGATTCACCAAAAATAATAGTATAAAGTTTTGGATCAACTTTATATGAATTGAAAATTGAAAGAATAGTAACTGGATCAGTAGCTGATAAAGTGGCACCAACAGCTAAAGCATCAACAAATGACATGTTAATACTTTCAAAACCTAATTTTGTGTAAATGAACATGATTATCCCCAAAACCAAGGCACTTATAAACGTTCCTGGAATAGCAAATGTTAAGATGGATCCTATATTCCTGAAAAAATTCGCTTGATGTAATTCATAACCTGAATTTAAGATAATAGGAGGTAAAAGAATATTGAAGAAATAACTAGAATTAAACTTGACAGCATCTTGAATATAATGACCAGGACTAACTCTAATTATCAAACCAACCACCATACCGTAGAAAATCGATAACACAGTTTCATGAACTGCTTTAATTCTCTTTTGTTGTAAATAATATGAAGACCAAAGTGCAGAGCACAATAAGAAAAAAACAATGAATAAAGCCCAAGATGAAAAGATTTCTTCAGCTACTGGATTAGTATCATCTAAATTATTATCATCGGGCAATCCAGTATCAGGACTATCATCAACTGGTTCTTCATCGATTGGATCACTGTAACCATCACCTGGTACACCAGTATCGATACCAGATCCTCCAACTAAACTAGAAGCCGTTGATCCAAACACACCTCTTTTAGCAAGATAAACAACTGAATCTACTATGATAGATCCCATTATGTATAGATAGATTGTATATATATATATATATATATATATAGATATATATATGAATTTAGCTTAGTAAAACTGTAATTATGTGGATATAAGCTATCAGATTATCCGAGTGATATGAAATAAGGTACTATGCAGGTGTTCTCTAAAGTACAAAATGCAAGTTATTGTAGTTGTTGTTGATAACTGAGAGATAAAGAAGTAATGTATGAATAATTCAATTGAGGTAACTGATAAGACCAGTGATTGCTTAGCGTGTATAGTAACTGCAGGCGCTAAGTACTAACTAAGTACACGTACGTGCATCAAAGGGACTCTTCAATGAACTGGCCTGTCAAAGAAGATTTGTCTGTTTTTTGGTGAAGGACGTCGATCGACGCGTCTATATATACTATGATTATCTCATTGATTACGTCATTTTATTTTATTTTAATTGGTGTACAGATGTGTAAATTGGTTGGTGAACAACGTGTCTATTTTTCGGTTTAACTGCTAGGTAGAGAGAGAGCCATGTTTTTCATGTATTTATAATTTGACGTGTCAATTTTGTAGTATAGCTCTTACTGTTTCTTTTTCGTCATTCTTTAGAAAATTATATCACATAAAAATGGTTGGTCGTCCTATTGTCATCTCTGGTCCATCTGGAACTGGTAAATCTACTTTATTGAAAAAATTATTTGCTGAATATCCATCAACTTTTGGTTTTTCCATTTCTAACACTACTAGAGCCCCTCGTGCAGGTGAAAAAGATGGTGTTGACTACAATTTCTCCACTGTTGAAGAATTCAAGAAGATGATCGATGAAAATAAATTTATTGAATGGGCTCAATTTTCAGGTAACTATTACGGTACCTCATTCAAAGGTGTTAGTGATGTCTCTGAAAAATTGAAGAGAACTTGTATATTAGATATTGATATGCAAGGTGTTAAATTAATCAAAAAATCTGACATGAATCCTAGATATTTGTTTATCGCACCACCATCCATTGAAGAATTAAGAACTAGATTGGAAGGTAGAGGTACTGAAACTTCAGAAAGTTTAGAAAAGAGAATTTCAGCTGCATCTGCAGAATTAGAATATGCTAAGAATGGTGGTCATGACAAAATCATCGTGAATGATGATTTAGAAAAAGCTTACAAGGAATTGAAAGAATTCATTTTCGCTGAAGAAGTTTAAATTACGTTTGTATCCTTTTTGTGTTTTTTTCAATTTTCACTACTTTCTGTGTTATAGAACTCTTTTTGAAATTCATATACTTGCTTTCTATAGAGAAAGACTAATATAAATCTTCCCAAGTATACTACTGTTTCATCCAATTAATAGGTCTATGTTTGGTTCTGAGTCAGTCAATAAAATTATCATTAGCGTAGGTGGATATACATAAATAGAATCGTTCATAAATTTTTGATATCTAAACTCTTCATCTTGAGCAGGATTTCATCCAAACGATCATCAATTTTCTCCTCGTGGTATTCTTCAACCGACATGGCATCAATATGTAATTTTCCATCAGCCATAGTCTTACGGAATATCTCGTCATATAATTTCACTTGAATCTTGATGAAACTCTCAAAAGTAGGATCTATTAAAGACAACCTCATGGAAACGAATTGTTCAATTTCAGTTTTCAATCTTAGATTAATATCATTGTAAATTGACTCCACTTCTCCGAATTCATCTTTCATCTTTTCCAACTTTGCCAGACTCTTATGTAGTTGATCTTTCTTATCATTGGCTTGCTGTTCTATCACTTGTGATTCTAATTGATCAAACTCTGTTTGCATTTTATTCATTTTGAAATGAAGGATATCATAATCAATCTTCTTTCTCCCTCTTTTCTTAATCAATTTATTGATTTCTTCGTTGTAATTTTTCAGTTCATTCATTGGCTCAAGTACCGTTACATTCAAAGGCTTCAATAAATCGGGTAAGATATCATTTTTGATTTCGTTCACAATCTTTAAATAACTTAAAGATATACCATCTCTATTATTAACTGTATTTGAGGATCCAGTAGTGAATGATTCATTAGCAACATCATCTTCAGTCATATTTTCCAACATTGAATCCATCTTCTTATCGGCATTCAGATCAAAACTATAATCACCATAAAATGAATCCAAAGTTTTAACTAAGTTTAATTGAACTTCAATCAAGTTTTCAAAATTGGCTATGAATTGAGATAAGTCTTGATTCAAATCATTAGTATATTGTTCGATTTTGCGGAAATTGGCTTCTTGGATATCAAATTCAGCATCTACTGACTCTGATGCTGATTTATTAGTCTTCATTATGACATGAGCTCCGGCTCTATTTACAGCCTTTTTAAACCCGGTCCACGACATGATTGTATTTTTATATCTAAAGTACTTTTTTTCAAGTATTAGGAACCAATTCGCAAATCAAATTCAATATTCCTTTCAAAGTAGAAAGTAATGCACAGTTATAAAGGTGTACTTTTGTATGAAAGTGGTGCAAGACAAGTTGTATCAGAAGTGTTTGATAATAAAACGTTTCCTGTTTTCTCCGAAACGATGCAAAAAGATAAAAGCCGCTAAGGCTGTGCTAGAATTTGTGATACGTTTACCTGTTCATTTGATGCTCTTTTGAGAGTTTACCCTTTTTAGTTGTTGGAGCTGTAGATCATTCATATATAGATGAACGTAACTAACATATATTGGCTCATATGATAGTCTCTGTATATGTAACTTCAAACTGCCTAGTTCTTCCAATTTGGTTGATGAGCTTTCTTTTTATCATGTTTTTCAATTAATCTTCTCCCCTATATTACTCAGTTATCTCATGATTAAAACATCCAAAAAATAATATCGTTTGATCATACAAATAGGTTTAAAGACATATTAAAAACTCCTTGCTCAGTTATAATCACACTAAGTTTTTATAGATAGATAAAACCATTTGATCAGGATATTCATGCCTCTCGGTGGTCACTAAACAGTAATATTCTACCTCATATAATGTCAGCTCAAACTTATAAGTAAGCTCTAGATAAGCAAAACTAATGGTAAAGGAAATGCTCGCCAGAATTTGATGAAATTCAAAAGTTAGCTTCGTAGGTGTTTATCTGGGATTTGTTACAATTTTGAGAAAATTAGAGCTATTTTTCTAAAAAGTTCAAAAAAATACAGAGCAACTCTAACTAATTACTACAATGAAATTATCAATAAGCAGATTTTTGGAACAACGTTTTAACTTCACTGAGCAGAAATTAAGCAGTGTAATTGAAAAAGTCAATGTTTCTTCAAGTGCTATTCGGTCATCAAACATCTTTCTAAGTATGAATCGTTTTTGTAGATTCAACGTTTACGAAACTCATTGCTCAATCATAATAAGATTAGAGTATATATTAACTCAAAGAAAAAAGGTAGATTGCAATTAACAATTCCTTATCTTTTACGTTCAGTGAACTTTGAATCTACTAATAGTTCAAGACAAAAATGGCAAGAAAACCATCTCAACCAGCAAAGTTTAAAAGGGCCCAATTGCCGCAGCCGTGATCACAAAATCTTTTTCTCGATTGTCTTTTTTCCAATTTACCCCACATTATCAGATTATGATTTTGTGTTTGATTTAACTAATATTGGTTGGTGAGGTACTCAAGCCCTGTATACTCAATATATTAAGTTACTTGTAAAAAATATAGATTCATGTACAACAGTTCCGGTAGTGCTTACGTAGATGAAACTGTTTTCACTAGTGAAAATATAATATCTGCAAGGGGAGCTCATAATTATGAAATTGATTCAAAACCCCAGCTTCGAATGAGAGCTTAGTAGACATGAAGATAGATAGAATAAAAATTTAGTTCACCCAACAGGGTGTAAGGCTGTCATCAGTAACCTTCCAGAATAAATAAACCCCAGCTTATGTTATCGACGTTAGAGACGAAAACTCAATATAGGTGGGGAGTGACAGCAAGTATCAAGCTTATCGTTGATAGAGTCTAAGCTAGTTGGATTATGACAGGCAGTTGGTTGACTGATTGATATGTTCGTTTGTTTGTATGATTGATTCGTGAGTTGCTGATGAAAAAACAGCCTGTAGTACAAGATCCAATACCCTATCGGATTGTAGATCGTATCAAAACTACGAGGACATACGGAGATTCCAAACGGCTGTCCTGCTGTTCCGTTTGGCTTACCAAACAGTATCAACCCCAGCCAGATCTGATAAAGAGGGACAACAAACTACAACACTTTAAAAACAAACACAACACAACAGGCGAAAATAGCCTACACTTGTCAGCCTCCCTGCTAAAACCAAAAAAAAATAAAAAAACCACGGGGTGCGCGGTGTCGCCCTTTCCCTGTCTGTCTACGAGCGAGACTTGGCTACCCCGTTTTTCACACGGCTCCCTACTGAACCTCTTTTAGATCCTTGTTTTCGCTGATCGCATTAACCGACAGCCTACCTTTTCAAGCATCGCATGATCAGAGTGGGCTAAACATACCCACTGTACTCCACTACATCAAATAATCATCACTAATTAGCCACTCAATTTGACTTATACTACCCACAGTTGACTCACTTATAAATATCTCGTTATTTTCCTTCATCCTTAATTTGAATTAATCATGTTTTATCTTAACTTTTACTTTCGTTAACTTACTCTTGTTCTAAAATTATCAATAGAACTTTTCAGTCTTATAATTAACGATAAATAATCAGCCAACATGAGTATGAGAATCCCAAGAGCTGTCTCTACCAACGACTATGAACATCAACAAATTATCAAATATGGTAGAGCCTTAGTGCTAGATATCGTCCAACAATATGGTGGTGGACATGCTGGTTCCGCTATGGGTGGTATGGCTTTAGGTATTGCTTTATGGAAATATGCCCTTAAGTATGCTCCAAATGATCCAAACTACTTCAACAGAGATAGATTTGTTTTATCTAATGGTCACGTTTGTTTATTACAATATGTTTTCCAACACTTTTATGGTTTGAAATCCATGACTATGGAACAATTAAAATCATATCACTCAAATGATTACTTCTCTCACTGTCCTGGTCATCCTGAAATCGAACACGATGCTGTTGAAGTTACTACAGGTCCTCTAGGTCAAGGTATTGCCAATGCTGTTGGTTTAGCCATTGCTTCCAAGAACTTGGCTGCTACTTATAACAAACCAGGCTATGAAGTTATTAACAACACTACCTACTGTATTGTTGGTGATGCTTGTTTACAAGAAGGTCCAGCTTTAGAAGCTATCTCCCTTGCCGGTCACTTTGGTTTAAATAACTTGATTGTCATTTACGATAACAATCAAGTTTGTGCTGACGGTTCAGTTGATATTGCTAATACTGAAGATATCTCTGCTAAATTCAAGGCTTCTAACTGGAATGTTATTGAAGTTTCTGATGCTTCAGAAGATGTTGCTACTTTAGTTAAAGCTTTAGAATATGCTAAAGCTGAAAAGCAAAGACCAACTTTGATTAATGCTAGAACTGTTATTGGTGCTGATTCTGCTTTCGAAAACCATCACACTGCCCACGGTAATGCTTTAGGTGCTGATGGTGTTAGAGAATTAAAATTGAAATATGGTTTCTCTCCATCTCAAAAGTTTGTTGTTCCAAAAGAAATTTACGATTTCTTTAAAGAAAAGGCACCAGAAGGTGACAAATTAGTTGCTGACTGGAAGAAACTTGTTGACAACTATGTTAAAGAATATCCAGAATTAGGTAAAGAATTCTTATCCAGAGTCAAAGGTGACTTACCATCCAACTGGAAATCATTCTTGCCAACTCAAGACTATGCCGGTGATACTCCAACAAGAGCTGCTGCTAAAGGTTTAGTTAAAGCTTTGGGTAAGAACATTCCATCAATTGTTGCTGGTTGTGCTGATTTATCCGTTTCTGTTGATCTACAATGGCCTGGTGTCACTTACTTCCAAGATCCAACATTAAGAACCAGCTGTGGTTTAGTGGGTGATTACTCTGGTAGATATATTGAATACGGTATTAGAGAACATGCTATGTGTGCTATTGCTAACGGTCTGGCTGCCTTCAACAAGGGTACATTCATCCCAATCACTTCAACTTTCTTCATGTTCTACTTATATGCCGCTCCTGCTATTAGAATGGCTGGTTTACAAGAATTGAAGACTATTCACATTGGTACTCATGATTCTATCAATGAAGGTGAAAATGGTCCAACACATCAACCTGTTGAATCCCCAGTTTTATTCAAGGCTATGATTAATGTTTACTACATGAGACCAGTTGATTCAGCTGAAGTTTTAGGTTTGTTTGAAAAAGCTATCGAATGTGATAAGACATCTGTTTTATCATTATCAAGAAATGAAGTTTTACAATACCCAGGTTTATCATCTGCTGAAAAGGTTAAGAGAGGTGGTTACATTTTAGAAGATGTTGAAGATGCTGATATTCAAATCATCGGTGCTGGTGCCGAGATGGAATTTGGTTACAAAGCTGCTAAGATATTAGGTAGAAAGGGTTACAAGGTTAGAGTTTTATCTATTCCATGTCAAAGATTATTCGACGAACAATCATTAGGTTACAGAAGATCTGTTTTAAGAAAAGATGGTAAGCAAGTTCCAACTGTTATTGTTGATGGTCATGTTGCTTACGGTTGGGAAAGATATGCAACTGCTTCTTACTGTATGAACACCTACGGTAAGTCTTTACCACCTGATATCATTTACGAATACTTTGGTTACAACCCTAACTTGATTGCCAAGAAGGTGGAAGCTTATGCTAAAGCTTGTAAGGCTGATCCATTATTATTACATGACTTCATTGATTTGAAGGAAAAGCCAAACCACCACAAGGTTAACAAGTTATAAGTTGATTAGTATTTGAATTAGATGATTAGAGTTGTGAATTTGATACTTGTTTGTTAATTGGTTGATCCATTAAACATATTTATTAGAAATCCATATTCTTAGTGTCATTTTACTATTTTCTTAAATGCATTTATTTTGCCTACTACGTTCTTTGTTTTTTTGTTAATTTAATGTTTTTATTTATCAATTATATTTAGTTTCTTATCTCTTTCTCATCAATGATAACTAATGAATCATGAAGTTTTGATGTGCGTTCTTTTCCTATAATAAAACAAGAAATTAAACGTTTCATTTTTGAGTAATTGATTGTAGTACTGAAATGAATCAAGTTGCTTGTGGGCCTGATTGCTACAGCTCAAAGTAGATAAATACAACTTTTTTTCCGTTACAGGCAAGTTGGGTTAGATGATGATTCAAGGCTACTTCTGAAACACGACGAGTGAAAGCTAAAAGATGATATCATTCACTTGGTCAAAGAGAGAAAGGTAGCTTAGTCGATCTGCATATTCTACTTCGGCTACTAGGGTGAAACCAAAATATTAAGTCACTACTAAGGAAAAGAAGCATACAAACACTCAAATCTCAAATTGAATTTTTCAATCAGCAAGCCGTGGTCACTAAAAATCATTCAAGATACACCTGAAATGTAACAATAGCATCCAATGAAAAACTATCCGAGATCCTATCCGTTTTCTAAATAGTTGCTTGACATGTTGGGGTGTTCTGATGCATTGTAGATTAAAACTCATAAATGACGGCAACTTACACCCCGCACTTTTCATGAGATGAGATGGCATAAACACGAGAATTGGAAGGTTTCTTGTGCTGGTGGAAAGAATGATGAGTTAAACGATTCATGATAGGTTACAAACAGTCCACGAAAAGAAACATTCAAAATTGATTCGTATATTAGTTCAATTTTTTGCAAAAGCGAATAACAACTTGAGATACTGTAGATGCTGCCAAAATAGCTCATCGCAGCTCTTGATAAATTTCAGTTAAAATCCCTGCGGCTATATGTACAAAGCCAGCAAAAAAAGGGTGCGCGTGTGGCTGATTATTAGAAAATCACGTAAAAATAAAATAAAAAATCAAATAAATAAATAAAAATTATATTTTGGTGAGGGGGGTGTCTACAGCCGTAGACTAATGATATTTTGTTTTTTTGATTTTTGGTGATCACTGCTATGTTACAAATGACAATTGTTGGATCCACGCCATTAACACAATTTTTATAGCTTGTTTGGGTATAGTTGATTTTCATTGAGTGATTCGCTGAATTTGTAGAAACAGCCATGCTTGAAAGAAAACACATTTAGCCATATTGAACTAAATTTTGTTACCAAGTGAGAATGCATCACAATTGAAGATTATATAAACTTCAATGTTGTTGTGTTTTCGAAAAAGGAGAACACAGTTTTACCGAATTTAACTGACTAGTTTAATCTTCAAGCTCTGAAAAATTCAGCTCGAGGATTTCCCCAGGTTTTGAAAAATCGAAAAGGCCGTTTGCATAGAGAATAAGAGCCGCATGCGGCTTACTGGGCTGTGAATAAATAAATGTTTACATTAACAGAGCCGTCGGCAAGATCGCTTCATTTGCTCCTCCGACCCCACAGTTTTTCTCAAACACTACCTTTATCTCTTGAGCAGAGCATCTCAACTCCGGAAATTGCACTTGCCTAATGAGGATAATTAAGATGGAGTTGATGAGGACCCCATAGTTTTATCAATAACACACAGGGTATTTTAGTGTGAACGATGCTACTCGATAACATGTAAATGACATCATTATCATGCTTCAAAAATACACCTTTATTATGATCTCTACAAAAGAAAAGTTTAACGGTATTGGCTTGATGTAACCAGTGTAAAAGTTCATTTCAACCTATGACGATATGAAACAACTTAACCAATAGCAAGAAAAATAATTTGGTAGTACGATTAAAGGAGCAGTAGATAACAAATAACCAAGGCTTCCAGAAGCAAAGTTAAGAGGTCTGACATAAGATATCCACTGGTTGCTGAAATGTTGGGTGAAACTAATTTCACGCCTTGTTTTAAGCTCCAAAGATATTGACAGGTTTGTAATAAAAGTTCACTATGTAATTAACTGGGGAAAAATCAAACAAACGTTAAAAGGGCTTTTTGTAAACAGCTTGTTGGGAAAGTGTTGTAATTAGGACCACCCGGCAAAACCGCAAGGCAGATTTGGTATGCTTGAGATAAATCTTGTAATTCAATAATAGGAAGTACCCATGTACCTTTCAAGCTGTTCATTACCTTTAATCGACCGAGCATGACATTACCAGCATGGTGTGATCGGAGGAGCATCAATAACGGAACTTGGAAAGCGTTGATTAGTTATTGGCCGACGGAAGCTCATACCTCATAATTGCCGTCGAATAGAAGTTAACGGATCTCGGTTCCTCTCCAAGTTCCCTCTTTGATGGAGGGGCTTACAGTGGGGAAGTGAATAATTTTTGAAGGCAGAGAAGCAGGGGTTCCGTTGGGGGGTACCTCTGGGGTGCAATAACATAAAGAGGGAGATATTTACTATGTGACCCCGTGTGTGTTTGACTGATATCAAGTAGTTCTATTTCAAAACTCGGACTCATTCGTGCGAGATAGCAACGAACCGTGAGATGCTACCAATATTCTAGGGATATATAGTATGGTAAACTTTACGGAATATTATACATGAGGTTGTGATATTTCTTATCACAACATCTTTGAAACTAAATTCAAGAAGACGGAAAAAATCTCAAGCAAATCTTCAAAGCGAACACCCTAGATGAGGGTGTATGTTTGATAAATAATGTCTTCGTTTTTTTCTCTTTGAAATGTTACACCTTCACCTTGATGCACACCCCTTTTAAGCACTCTATTTTTACCTGAGTTGCAAATGGGATGCAATATTGAATTCAGAGGCGAATTATTCATAGCTCTAGTTATGAAATGAATCATCTAAACTGTATTGGGAAAGTCTGATAAAGGGAACTTGGGAGTCACAAATATTTTTGTTACCTGGCTTTTATTGAATCAACAAGAGAGCTGTGTCTATCAGGTTTGAACTTTTTAAATTTGGAGTTCAAATCATAGACGATACATCCGGAAAAAAAGCTGATCGGTGCCTGAAGAAACGAATAGCTCAACTGGTACTCTTCAAATCAAGATTTTTGAATAACAAACTACTTGTTTTCAACTTGAAAAATGCGGGGAAGAGGTGTTTTGACAGTAATAAAAAACAACAGTTCCAAATTACCAAAAATTAACAAGTGTTATCTTGTTTGCAAGAAAATGAATAAGCTGCAGTTGAATGACGCTGTAAGTAAAACTGTTTTATAGTTTTGCCCCGGTTTTCACCGTTTGTGCGGTATAACTCAACAAGTAAACCTCCGTAGCATGTTGATCGGAAACTTCATTTACTGCAGAATATCAACCTGCCTACTTACCGGTAAAAGAGAAGGGGCCAAATGTCATGGCCAGAGTCTTGAAAACTTAGTAATCATTCTAAGCTGGAACTGTAGGAGTTTGAATGTAAATGAGCTGGCGGTACTCTTTTAGCCAACTCGGTATTTCTACATTTTTCACTTTACGAAACTCAATGACTCAAGCACGACCTACGATCCTATTCTACAACCATCTTCTACAATGATTTGTTTTCTGTGATTCACGCAAACTTTGGGCAATATATTCATATCTAAGGCAATGTGAAACAAAAAAAAAACTAAAGGAACTATGAAACATGCCGAGAAGGAACATTTCCCAGCAAAAAGTTTTGCTCTCAAAGGCTATCTCACGTTGCATATTAAACCTGATATGATTTTTGTTTTTTTTCAAAAAGTGGGGGTTTTTATTATGCTCCTTGGCACTTCAAATTTTGACAACCAGCCATTAAATCTCTGGTAAAAGTAGCTCGTGGTAACATGACAGGGTGTACGATACCACTTTCCGGCCTTCCCCTAACTAGTGGGAGCAAGCCCATAGAGTAGCTAACATCAGCCACGCACCGGAGGCCGCCCGTAACCGTACCGACGCCAACAAGGGCGCTCATGTTTTGGTGTCAACTGGAGGGGGGGAGAGAGAGAGAGAGAGAAATGATGTGGCTGGTAGGCCATGTCGGCCCATGGATCAACTCCGTGCCTCCGGCGCGGGAGAGTTCAGTTGGGGGTTTCCTGTCCAGTTGGCATATCTGATTCGTCCCCTATCCCCATATAATAACCCCCTTGCGGCACATCAAACTCCACAATAGCTACCCCGGTTCTTCCCCTCAAAATTGTCTGCAGGTCTGCTGTACTGCGGGTTACACTCGAGGCACCCCAAAACTTTTGTCTGCGTGTTTTAATCTTATGGCCCAGTAGCTCGGGTCGCAGTTGTCGGGGCTACAGTTTAATTGGGAATCCCAGTCGTGGAAAACGGCCGCAATCGTATTTTTCAACCAACTGTTTTCTCCGGATGAAAACTGGGGGTGTTGAAGATTATCTATCCGAGAATCTTTTCATCATCATCGGCTCACTAGTTGCTTAACTGAGCAAAGACAACGCCCTACATCACTCAACTGAAAATGTTGATGCATCATAATTCAACTGTTTGATTTTCCAAAATTTTCCCCACATTTTTCACCCTTAATTCACCCGTTTTATATATATATCAACAGGTATCCCCTTGTAAATTTTTTCAATAAGTGTTCCATGTAAATTATAAAGATTTTTCTGACTTGAAATTTTTTTCGTTTGATCTGAAGTGTTCCACATCATCTTGACGAATTTAATTTAAAACTTATCCTGTTACTAGCATAGCGCATGAGCCTTCTACAATCATTTTATTGCCATTTGAATACTCTCTTTTAATTCGAAACATCTAACACATATACAGAAAACAAATGGTTAGCATAGTCAAGATTGAACAACAACATATCATGACTACTCCTTTATCATCTTCTCCATCTCCATCATCTGAACCTACTCCAATACCATCCGCATCGATATCATCCTCAACTGCAAACAAAGTTACAAAAAGAGGTAGAATGCCAAAACCAAAAAAAGAAACTCCTCCTGCTAAGAGAAGAGTTAGAACAGGGTGCTTAACATGCAGAAGGAAACACAAAAAGTGTGATGAAACAAGACCTAAATGTGAATTTTGTGTATCAAAGAACCTGGAATGCGTTTGGCCTGAAGAAGTTAAGAAGAATGTTTTTGTTAACAATTCTTTCAAAGACTTTTGTTTCCAGACAAAACATACAAAGGCAAGAAGTCTTTCAGCTAGTATGTTAGGTAAAGTTGATGAAGGATGCAAAACAATTTCTCCTTCAGCTTCTGCTGCTCATTTACATGGAGAAACTCCTTCTGGTCCTGAAGGGTTAACTTCATTGGAATATCATTTGGGGTCAGATATTAGATCACACCAACATCATTCATTAGACTATTCAGAACTTATGATTGGTCAAACTCCTTCTGTATTCCAAACAAGTGGTCAACGAGTCAAAAGAAGAAAAACAACATTTGTTCCGGAGATGTCAGGACAATTTTTGAGTGCCTTTGATGGGTACACCAAGAAGTCAGATTACATTGACAACTCTTTTGCTTTGAATTACCCAATCGTTGATCGTGCTGACTCTCCACTATCTGGATTATTCAATACTTTCCAGGATCTATCCAGCGAGAACCCTAATGCTACATCAGGAAATACTAAAGGTGATGATGCTCCTACTGTTAATACTGCTTCCAATTCAATAGTTCAAACCCCTCAAAATAGCAGCTCAGTTTCGCAATCTCTTGCTGGCCAAGGATCTGCAACTGCTAGCTCCTCCACACTACAGCTTCCTAGCAATTTGTTGCTAAGAACACCAAGCTTCAACTTGAGCTCTTTTGATTACTTGAATTTAGGAGCTCATAGCATGACAAATAATAGTAGTGTGAATTCATTATCAGAAACAAAACATACTGGTTCATCAACTTCTAGCATCACATCAGAGGTTTCAGTTGTTAAAAAGGAACCTGACTTTGAACATCGTTATTCATTCTCAGACCTCAATAGTGGCTTCAATAAAAAACGTCATACCGCTTCATCTTTGAAAGATAATTCCTATATTGCTTCCAATAACTCCAATCAATACTATGCTTTGCCTGATACATTGAAAGATTTCATGTCTTTGGTTGCTGCTACCAAAGATACAACAGCTAACAATAAGCTACCAAACAATGAAAATATCTTTGAATTCTTTGCTGACAAGTCAACCATGGCAGTGACTAGAATTAGTGACGATGAGATGATGTTACTAATGGACAACTACATTGATGAGGTTTCCTTCTTGCTAAACAAGAATCCTGAAAGTGAGGCTAACGCTTTTGTTACTGAGATCCCTGTAATGGCTGAGAAGTTCCCTGCTTTACAATACGCTATGCTCGCACTATCATCAAGACATCTAGAGAAAGTTAGCTCGATATACAATGGTGATAATACATTACAGTTTTACAATTATTCTTTGCAACAACTTTCACTAAGTTTAAATTCCAATAAAGATGTGACACCTTTGGTGGCTACTTGCTTACTGCTTTGCTACTTTGAAATCATCAGCACAGAAGCCAGCTCTTGGAGAGATTGTCTTTCAAAGTGTGGTTTAATGCTAAGTGCTTGTGGAATCAATGCTGCTTCTGAAAATTCTTTGGAACAATCATTATTTTGGAGTTTCATTTCGTTAGACATTGGATCATGCTCGGTTGGTGAGAACTCTACTATCATTCCAGTCAAAGAATGGTTTACGACAGATGAGATCAAAGAAGTGAGTTGGGTTGATGGTATGAAAAACATCACTAATGAGTTCCATTCTATGTTATTCTTATCTGCCAAGGTTACTGAGTTGATTGTTGCAAGCACTGCAAGTTTTGATGATGATTGGAAATTGTTATGGGAATGCTTGAGCCAGTGGGAAATCAATAGATCTAACTCTATGCGCAGTTGCTTCAGCTACAAGAGAGAAGATTCATTCCCCGAATCATTATTCTCCAATCCAAATGCCATATCAGCTAATCAATTATTCCATATGTGTTGTATTATTATGTTACAAAACAAACCAAGAATGTTCAAATTATCCAACCAGCAGCAACAGCAAACTCCAAATATAGCAGAAAAATCATCGCTGGATTCTTTAGAGTCAACCACATCGTTGTTTCAAAGTGCCATTGCACAATCAGCTACATCATCATCTGCACAAGCAGCATCTGTTAACTCTTGCTCATCAGTAGAACCAATGTCCATACCGTCTTCCATTTCAACATCAAAATCCCCAGGTAGTTCATCGAATTTAATTTCGAAATCACAAATATGGCATGCAAAGCAGATTATTGGAATCAACTTATGCAATATGAAGAATGAAAACAGACGTAATTTGGGTTGTCAGGTTCTTTCATTACAGTGTATTTGGGTTGCAGGCAAGTTGATCAGTTCTGATCATGAGCATGCTACAATTTTAAAGCTGTTGAATGATATCGAAAGTTGGTGTGGATTGTGTATGAGCTGGAGAGGTAAACAATTGGTTGAGTTCTGGAACTCAGAGTGTTAGTCACCAGATTGTTTGATGTATCATTCAAAAAATTTTAAAACCCGTTCATTTTCTTTCAACAGTTCTAGTTCAACTAGTTCAATTCAAATATTTATTCTATTCTCCTGATTTATTTATTTCTTATTGCTCTTTTGCTATAAGTCATGTTATGTTATGTTATGTTATTTTATGTTAATTTATGCTTACGCTTTATGACCTCAAATTTATGCCTAGTAACCACCCGTACACGATCTATCTTATTTGTATCAGCGAACTATATCAAACAGACGAAGTCTGTTTAGATAGTGAAATTTTTACGACGTGCTTTTTGAAGGAGCGCGTACCCTTTTCCGGAAAACCACAGAACGAGGCAATTTCAAAAGTGAAGCATTGAAATTCACACCTTCTGATAATTTATGTACTTTCTATATTAGATGGTGTTTTTACTTCTAAACTGAAACTAAAAAACTGATTGAATATGAACAACGTAGTATATCTCCAAGTCAATCTTGCCAATTATCAAAAAAATGCTTCTTCGTCCACAGTCTCCTAAAGCTACCAACATTGCCAGTCTAGATTCTTCACTCTTGACATTAGCTGAGATAGAGTCTACGGACTATGCAGAAATTTTAAGTGACTACTATAATGAAATTGAAGATGAAGCTAAAGATATCACAATAACACCTGCTTTCACTGCCAACTCAACCACCAATACTCTAGATCAAGATGAAAACTCCATTCTTGAAAACAGTACCATCATCGAAGAAACATTTAAGCAGTACTACTATTCTTCTTCTGATTACGAAAAGCACGTTACACAAGAATGTGCATCTTTTGCCTATCTTCAGGAAAAAAATAGCTTGGAAGCTGTAACCAGCCAAGAATGCCCTGACATTTCTACTGAATGGAAACCACTATTTTTGTTACGCACTTTATCAGCATTTTATCCCTCGTGGGTAGCAAGTGATGATCCATATTTTTACCTTGAGGATCCATTCCAAGCCCAAATGACACTACCAGCATTTACTCTTTATCTTAAGGTTTGGAATAATAGAGCAGCACCAAAGGCAAACCATTATCAATCGAAATTACTACCAATTATTAAAGACTCTTTGAGCAATAGTGACACCGTTGATTGTCATACTTTACGGGATTTTCCATACGCAAATCTCAGTTTTGTACTAGATGATGATGAGAAGTAGAATTTTTAAAGTTTGTTGAAAATTAGATTTTGAGGAACCTGCGAATCATTACAGATAATAGCCAGTCTAAGAGATGCTCCATTTGTAAGACTGATAAGAAGGGCACCGCACCTCACTGCCATGGCCCATCAAAGGGTGGCGGGGGCGATTATTTGACAGGGTACAAATTTTCATCCTATTTGACACGAGTCATCGGTGTATAGTTCAGTAGATGTTACCATCAATATAATGTTTTTAATTTCATCATTCAATCGAAAAAAGTAAACGTATGTATGTATACAAAAGCACAGTATATCGCTCTATACCAGATCGACCACCGACCGCCCCGTCTCCTCTACACTGCCCGGATTTGTTCCGCCACAGAATCTGCTCTGCTGCGTCGGCACATCACTATTCAAGAAGACCTATCTGAATATCTATGTTCTGCCGAAGTGTGTTCCTACAGCTTCCTTACGATCTTCACTAGATAAATACTCATCACGTAGTACTACTTATACAAGTATTAAACTTCACCCATTGAAGATTATCCTCAATCTTCTTGAATTTCACTATAATATTAGAAGTTCACATCGCGGCCATCCTTATCCGAACAACATAATTACAAGTGCTGATAAGTAGTCCACCCCATCCCCTGTGTCAATTTTTCGTATCAACTACAGTTCAATCTAATCAAAGAGGATTCATTACCCACAGGTCACTTACTTTGAACATATATAGGGAGCATTGACAAATGAGGCCACCGACGGACTACACAGGAGTTTTACTAATTGATACCCGAGATCCAAAGAAGCATCCTATCAAGCTGAATGGAGAGCAGAAGAATCTCTTGAAACATGTCACAACTACCATCCTACACGCTCAAAACTCCAAGAATGCAGCAGTCAAAGAAGATACGAGACTATTGTCGGCTCTAATATGTCTACTTGACCTCTCCACCAACACTCCCCAGACCGCCAATAAACTATATCTACATTACAGATACTGGCAAATGGCCAGAGAGGGGAAATTGATAACAAATAAGGGAATATATAAGCGTAGATATTCAAGTCAAAAGTCAAGTGAGATTTCGCTCATTGGAATGGACAACTACAAAAACGTTATGTGCTATATGGACTCAATCTTAGTATGTTTATTTTACTCTTGCTCATCATATGATTTTTTGTTGGACTCACATGCAGATGAAAATCTATCAACAGAACTACAGTCTGAAGTAGGTGAACTCAAGATTATACTGCGATATATTGTAAACTTGATGAGAGGCGGTGAGTTCATTCCTTCCTCAATTATGAAACAATTGTGTATGGCATTAAGTTCGTTAGGATGTGAGCTAACAATGAGCTGTAAGCAACAAGATGCATTGCAACTGTTCGAATTCCTATCAGAATGTTTATCATTACCATTACTTACCATCAAGCTAGATATCATTCACTCTGGGAAGCTAAACATCAGTGATGATCTAAGGTTGATAGAAGAAAGAACACTTTTGATATCAGTCCCAAACAATGCGCCAGAAGTTGACCAGCAACCTGCAATCGAGGAAGATAAGGAACATCACACAGTGGTGAAAAACGAACAACCACCAATCTCACTAGAGGAATGCCTCAACTCTTACTTCAACAACTCTGTTGTCGTCAGAAGGCACATTCAAAGAAGACGTACCTTAGAAACTCGCGAACTGAAAGAATCATTCACCATGACAGATACAGAAAAGGACGCTAAAGACGATATCTCTGAATATGAAAAGATGGGTATTGTTACTAATGACATATCTTCGTCATCAGACCCAACCATGAGACTGGAAGACCCTATATATGAGGATATTGAAGCTGCCAAAACTCGCATCTCACATATCGAATCAATGGATGCAGAATCAGGTGAGCTGTCTATAGCGGTAAGCAATTCAACTCTAAGCGCATCTGGATCCATGTTGGATAAGACACAAACTCAAAACAGCTCGTATGCAAAAGTCTCCGATCGACTGGAGGCATCGAGAACGAGGTCATCAACTATTGTGAGTACGTTGAACAGCGTCCAAGTTAACCATCCTTCCAAACTCACAAGAAGATCCTCATCGATCTCTCAAAATGAAGTTGCCTTACCTGCTTGGATGTTCTTACAGTTACTTCCGTATTATACGGACCCGAAAATCAAATTAAAGCCAGAAAATCATGAGGAGATTTACAGAAGAATTTCCAGGATACGCACAGTGGAATCTTTTGATGGGCTTACAACGAAACGTAATGAGACACCTTCCCAATTTGACGAAAGATATGAAGGTAAACGACCAGTCATTCCTATATGTCTAAAGAAGTATATCTGGGATGAAAAAGGCCACTCTCAAAAGCTTGAAAGAAAGGTTGTCGTTCCTGAAGTTATCAAATATCCTTATTTCATTGCAGAAGATAGATCTAAACCAGGTTTTGTGGACTTCAAGAGAACATCGGACAATGTTGCTCCATTTGGTTCTTTCATGCTGATTTTAGAAAGTTGTGTATGCCACAGAGGCAAATCGGTCAATTCTGGTCATTACGTGTCGCTATCACGAAAGGAACCATTGAATGCTAATGCTACTCCAAAACCAGATGAAAAACAATGGATCTTGTTCAACGATATGCTGGAAAAGGGCGAAAAATCGAAAGAGATATCTTTCAATGAGGCGATGGATACCGAGGATCCTTACATTCTATTCTATAGAGTAGTGGAACTAGATGATGATGTTGTCTCCGAGTACAGTGCTAATTATGCTGCAAGTGGGGACGATAGAAGCACGATCAAACCACCTCATGGCTCTAAGGATCGTTACTGGACAGTAGGTGATAGTGATTCAAACAACTCTCAGAGTGCAATACTTGCTGCCCGAAAAGCATCTGTTGTTTCCGAAATATCTGCTTTATCACTGAAATCGTCCACTCTGGTGCCCACGTTAGCGGATGGATCTTCATCAAAACAATCAAGCATAGGAACCTCTCAGGAAACACAGAGCCAGCTAACTCAAACACCACCTATAAAGATCTCGATAACGAAGACTTCGAAAGGAACAGATGCTGACACGGATGACAATATTACGCTTGATAATGCTTTGACAAGTACGAACCCAAGTTCGATAGCTTTGAATCCTCCTCGTTCAAACAATCATGTGAGACATCTCGGTCTCGGAAAATCGTTATCGCGGTCAGCTTCAACGTCAAGGTCGAGAATGAGGACTTCAACAGATGATGAGGCTTCTCCTTTAGATCCAACTTACATTGATATTGCTAATCTATACTATTGGTACGATGTGGATGCTAATGGAGATTTACAGTTACCTAATGACTTTAACGTGAAACCTCACATTGGAACCCCAGCTGATGAACATAACGACATCACAACTGATGGTGGGTTCCTCGACAAGATGAATTCGAAGATTCTTTCTTTGAAACGATCATCTGTTGCAACGATACAATCTTCCCAGCAGCCAACTACTTCATCGTTGTCTCATATCGCTTCCTCTAAAGGTTCTTCTGTTGTGTCTTTCTTTGCTGATAAGACACAACAAATGAATGGTACTGAGAATCATCACTTGTCTCGCACAATATCACCGACTCACGAACTGGTACAACCACAAAGGGCCTCAGAAGCAGACTCATCATTTTCATCGCAGGAACAAGTTACGGCCCATCCATCATTGAATCCAACTACCGCAGCCAAACCCTCATCTCTAGAGCAGGCGCCACCACAAACACCGAAGGAATCTAATTTCAAAGCACCATCTTTGAAAACCATTTCGTCTCCGCAACACTCAAGCTTCTCCGCATTCACCGTGCGTAGCAGAAACTCAAAACTATCACTAAACTCATCTGTCGGGCAAGCTAAGAAGTTAACTAAAAACACAGCAGCACCCCACATGAGCAACGGTAAACTGGATAGTATCTCTAGTCCTGATGGTTCTAATTCCGCTACTAAAAGTTCTAAAAAAAAGCACTCATTCAGAAAGATGTTCAAAAATATTTTAACATGAGCATTTGAAAAATCAATCTGTCAAACAATCTGTCAACTAATTAATTCTTACATACTTCATCTTTCTCAAATTCTTCATTTTTTGTCTCTTCTTTTTACTTTTGTATTCTTCGAACCGCATTCGTTCTCATTAATCACATTCAGCAAACGATTACGCATGTATTAATGTTTTTGGGTAGATTGTAAAAGCAGCAGCTGTATTTGTTCTTGAAAGCTATATATTTACTTGCTTACAAAAGTTACACAGTATACAGAACAGGAGGTGATACTTTACTTCAATGGCTTCCGCTCTTCGCAAAGTCAATAGATCAGGTTACCGTAAGGTGTATTTATTCTAGTAAAGAAGTGAAACAAAATTCATAAAAAAAAGACAACTAAGGTCTCGATGGTGGGTTTGATGGTGCTGCGAAATTTCCACTTCCACCTTTATTCAGCAAATCTAGCTCAATCTCCTTAGTGAATTGATCAACAAAGTCTAATCCAGGATTATTATTATTTTGCGAGAAAAAGTTGAAGACTGTTTCTGATGGATTTGCATTCAGGAAAAAATCATCAAAAAACTGCTGGTTCTGGAATGCCAGATCTTCCACCTTCATTGGCTGGGATTGAGGAGCACCCATGTAATTCGAATCTTGTAGATAATTGAAACCAGTTGAGTCAACCCCAGTTCCACTGGAGTAGCTTTGTGTAATATTGTTACCAGGTATATATTGTGCCTGTTGACCATGTAGTGATTGTTGCTGGCTCTGATGATATAATTGGTCTTGTTGTTGTTGTTGATAAAATTGCTGCTGTTGCTCTTGCTGAGCCTGCTGTTGAAACTGATGTTGTTGTTGGGCCTGTTGTTGCTGCTGTTGTTGCTGTTGCTGTTGCTGAAGCTGCTGCTGCTGTTGTTGTTGCTGTAGTTGCTGTTGCCGTTTTTGTTCCTCCAATTCATCTCTCTGCTTTATCTCGTCTTCGTAATCTCTAACCTTTTTATTTTTAACGTTAATCTTGGATTTGAACTGAGAGCACAAATACATCAGAATCGTAGAATATCTAGTACATAAATGTAACTCATCAGGTGCCGCATCTCTCAAACAAATAGCTGTTTTTTGAAGCAATGTTATAATCTCTTCAACTGGAATAACACTCAACTTTAGAATTTCGCTGATTGAACGGAATGATGAGCTATTTTGGGCCTCCACCTGTAATTGTTCGGCATCTTTTGTCAATGTCAAGTAACATTTCACAATAAAAGCAACTGCTTTGATAACCCTTGTAACCCACCTAACAGGCATGAACTTCAATAGTTTTAATTTATTCACTCTTTGCATCACAGCTAAAACCTCCTTAGCTGCATTATATCCAAGTTCAACATACCTTGAGTACTTTGCCAACTCATCCATTCTGAGATTACGACCTCGCTTGTTTGAGGATAAATTGCTATTGGAAGTGATTGCAGTCTCACCACTCAATGCCAACGAATACAAATAAAGCTTAGCATAATAATAATCTAAGATCAATGACTCTTTTTCAATTCCAGAATAGACATCTCTAACATATTTCGAATCCAAGTTCAAACCGAGTTTTTTAGTAAATGGTACCTGATAACCGATACCCATATTATGTGGGTTTGAAGGCTTTAACAATTTATAGTATTTCTTATACCAGCTTTCCAAGATTGGTGACAAGATATCCAAAATAGCTAAATTCTGATACTTATCCAAGGAGCCAAACCTTGGATTCTGACCATACAAAGATTCATAACATAATGATGTAAACTGAAGTAGCTCAATAGTGGCAGCCTGACATGATGTGAAGTTCAATAGAGGGTCAGTGACATCCACTTCACTTAATGTTTGACTTAACATGGACCTTTTGTTCAAATTGATCGCAGAATGGGTTTCTGCTATATGTGTTGCTAAGAACATCAATGGGTGTTCATCCAACAAGAAACTCAATCTTGTGGCTGTTCCTATTAGCATGAAAGACATGATTTCCGAGCGTTTCATGGCACTTAAACCAGCGTATGAATCTTCAGGTCCTGTATTTTCATCTTCAGGAACGTTAGCATAGTCAGACCATCTAAAATGAATTGCTCTTGGATTCCATTCAGTGAACAATAAAAAGGATAAGACTGTACCTAATGATCTGCTTGAAGATTCACCCCAAACTGTCATGCTTATTAATCTTTGAGAATATATCCATAATTGTTCATGAACTTCAATGTGTCTATTAGGTGATTTTTCATCTTCGGTGGTTGCTGTTCGGGAACTTTCTTTAGCTTTGGAACTATGTGACGCTGTTGCTGTTGATGATTCATCAGTTTGCTCTAGTGATTTCCCTTCATCTTGACCCTCTTTTGAAGTTTGCTGTTCTTCTTGAATAGAAATTTGTGACTGTTGCTGTTGATCTTCCTCCCCAGGATCTAAACCGCGCTGATCTTCTCCATCTTCATCATCATCATCTTCTTCTTCAATTTCTTCAGTTTCATGAAATGGATGATATCTTGCAGATATAGTCAAGATAGCACATAATAATAAAGGATAACCAGCAAGCATATCCACGTCATGTAGTTCTTTTGGAATGTACGGAAAGTACGGATGCATATTAAGGAAGAATAGATTCAATAATCTGATAGCCTCTTGCTCTGTCAATATTGAATTTGGTCCAATGTAATCAATACCTGAAAGTTTAGCTGATGGTTGTTGCCTAATTGTTAAAGTTGATCTGACAGCAGGCATGGAAAGTCTATTCTTACGAATGGTTGGGAATAATGATGTTTCGTGACCAAACTTTTCTTTTGCAAGTTCATCTGGAGTTAAAGCATCTGTTTGAGAATCAGACATATCACTGACTCCCTCATTCAGTTGCTTGTGAGAGAGTGAGTGATTATGGTGATGGTGGTGGTGGTGATTGTGTTTTTGAAAGTACTTTGTATGTGAAGAGGTGGCGGACGGATCCTGAATATTATTAGTGGCCTCAATGGCTTCTGTTTCTTCAGGTATATTCATATCCTTCAAAGAATGAGAGGATGAAGAAGTACCAGTGTTATCAGCTGATGTTGATACACTTGCGTTTGCAGTTGAATACGGGCTTGTAGCATTGGGTGTAGTCATTTGCTGGTTTTTCTTTTCTAAGTTTTCGATTTTTTCATAAGCGTTGATTCGATCTCTATCATCAGCTTTAGCTATATTCCCGGCAATATGAGCTAAGAATATCATTGTCGAATTACTTGTTAAGTTACCAGGTGATTCATCAGGGTTAACAGTATTGCTTGCCGAATATGAGTATGTTTTCGCATCTGGGTTACTCTCCAATGATCTTGTTGACGAACTAAATTGTTGAGTTGATTTCATTCCGTAACATTGATGTGGGTTTGGAATAAGTGGCAACTTATCTGTATTTGTTGGTAAATTTTTGGTAGACATTGAAAGCAATGGTGGTGCAGGCATTCCTGGGGTTGTTAATGGTAACTGTAAGGACATCGGAAGTGGAGGTAATCTTGACTTTTGAGCGTTATTATCAGATGTTGTTGCTACTGCTGCAGCAACAGAGCTCAGCGATGGTAGTTGATGTTGCTTATGATGTTGGTGGTGTCGTATTGAGCTATCTGAGATGGAAGGAAATTGAATCGTCTCTGGTAATTGATGACTGGAAGAATCATGATTTTTGTGTAGCTTTCTTTTCTTGCCAATACTGACGTTTTTCACACCTCCTCTTTTACTCTCTGTAAAGACACATTCCTTTCTTTCACGCTTACATCTAGCACAAGGTGGATCATTTGGGCTATCGACGTTACCTAAATCACATTTCACCTTTCTCGTTCTGCAATTAAGGCAAGCTAAGTAATTCCTTTTAAATTTTTGTTTCTTGTCATTATCGGGATCACTTTCATCATTGCGGCCTGGTATCATTGGGGATTCAGGAGATTGGGACTCCATGTTGAGCAGAGCGTGATCTAAAGTAATGGATACAGTAACTTTGATGTTATTCCAAGTGTTGTCTGATTAAAGATGGGGTCTTTGGATAAGTCTACTTCTTTAGTACGGGAGAGTCTCTAGTTCTGTGTTCTTTCGCTGCCTTCCATAACCGCGATATTTGGGCCGGATCGCTTGATTTCTGGCACATGGAACCGAATTTGTTATGAAAATAGTGTGCTTTAAATTAAATATACTAGTTACATGATATATAGGAAACTGAATCATAAATCAGTTGAAGCATTAGTTGTAGCTGAACTGAATTCATTCTGAGATATATAGAGAAAACCACGAAAATATTGAAGAAAGGTATTTGCCGAAAAAATAGATACACAAGAAGGATAAAAGAGGTGTAAAAAAGATGAAATTAGAATGAAAAGGAGTAAACAAGATTGAAGATAACAAACGGAACTGTGAATGAATGTTAACAGTTGAACTATAACATCAAGTGGGACCATTACAAAACACAATCCAAACAACTTCCTACCCCAAAACTTTGAAATACTTCATCAAAAAATTATCACGCTTAAGAAAACTCACCACCCTTTTGAAATCTATCCAATAATCAACCCATCATCAAAAAATTCTCATGATTATCAATGCTATATCTTTTATCTAAAGAGAATGCAGATCAACGATCCAAGGAAGGACATAGAATGAGAGAGAAAGAGATATAAGGAAAGAAATAAACAAAAAAACCACCAGTATACCACAATCTAAGATAAGCCTTAACTAAAAAATAATTTATCATTTGTTGATGAACAAAGGCCCAAAGTGTAATAAACTGCTTAAACAGCAAATTTCTTAGTCCATTCTTTGGCCGTCACCTCGTACTTAGATCGATCAGTTTTGTAGATATGTGCAATTTCAGGAACAAGAGGATCATCTGGATTAGCATCTGTTAATAAGGAGCAAATAGATAACAGCACTTTAGAGATGGTTAAAGCTGGAGACCATTGATCTTTCAAAATATCCAAACAGATATTACCATTTGAGTTAATATTTGGATGGTAGATTTTAGTTTGGAAAGAGATCTTAGGTGGTTTGAATGGGTAGTCTGTTGGGAAGTGAATAGACAAAAAGAAGACACCACCGGCATATGGAGAATCTGGAGGACCCATTATTGAAGCTTGCCAGTGATATAAATCGTCACCGACAGGGCCAGCGGAGCAAGAGGAAGGTGGATCTCTTCCAAGATCACTTAATTCTTTGTTGATTCTTTTTAATGACATTTTGTTGTAGGATGTGATATATTATAAGTAGTAGATATTAAATATTATGACTATAATAGTAATAATCTATTGGTTATAATAATGAATGGAAAGTAAGTTAAAGCAAACAAGGTTCACAAGACAAGAAGAGAAGCGTACAGGAGGCAAACAGCGAGACAACGGCAGCCAGCTGAGCACAAAGAGTTGACGAGTGCGATTTCCTCGACATGATGATGATTATGTAATCATTCATTATATTTAGTTACCCGGTTTTCATTGATTAAAGTAGTGTGATAAATGATGATGATTCCATCATATTCTACGTATGTATATACTTACATACTGCTTATTAAGTACTACTACTCATTTGTTTATTTGTTTGTTATTAGTCAGTTTCTACAATTATTTCAAACTCTCTTTCAAACAGAAACAAATTAGATATCTCAATAGAAGCTTAAGTGGTATCAGCTGATAACAAGACTACAATGCGAACCGCACAGTGAACCAAGTATAAGTAACTTCGATTGACTCCTTTTGACATAGGTTACCTCATCTGTTGTCAAATCTGTTCAACTCGATCGTAATCTACAAGGGAAAATATCACTTCCCCGTAGTATGATTTTTAGATATGTGTAACAAATCTTGTCACAAAACATATCTTACATTTTGTCGAATAGATGCTTCCATAGATGGTGCAATATAATCAGACAAAGTAATGGTTGTTCGTAGTCAAAGATTTGCATGATATGATCACTTCTATATATTAGTAAAGTATTAATTGTTGAGATAAAAAAGCTTATATTTCATCAAGATACACGAGATCTCACGTACAAATCATACACTTTTGCACGTGAATGAACACCACGTGAACCGGCTAGTGTATGGCGCTTCTATTTTCGCTAGTTGCGGAGCGGTATTTTGCTATTGCATGCCTATCGCCTATCAAATACGAACTCTTTTTCAGCCGTGGCTACTAATATTTACAAATTTTTGTTCATACAGTCTGTATGTTCATCAAGAGTACCGGCCAATACGATAAAGACCTTTTAGAGAAAAGCGGACTATAAGTTGAAGCAATATGACCGGCAATTTTGCTTACAGCTTCAATGATGCCGATATGTTTCTATACTCGTTGAACAATCAGGGTATGACACCGTCGACTTCTGCATTTCTCAACGATATTACTACCAACAATACCAATGATGCTGATGAAAAAGATTATATTGAATCACAAAATACTGCCGCATACGACACGGAACTAGCAAATAGTTTGTTTGCTGCCAATGTTGCTCCATGGATTGCTGATAACGACTCCGATGAAGATGCTGATGCCGATTTTTCCAAACCAAAAAGTGAATCTTTTGGGCCACCTGATGATCTTTATCGGACTCAGGTAAAATCAGAAGCAACCCCACCAATCTCTTTATCTCTGCCCATCCCTGAATTAGAACCAATATCGGCAACGGTGCCGTCTCAAACTCAAAGAACTAGCAACTCAGTTCCTACAAACATTTTAGTAAAGACTGAACGGAAATCAAGTGCAGCAACACCACTTTATTCATTTAGTTCAACCTCAAGTGAATCGCCAGTATCTGATTCTTTATCGCCTCATACAAAGGACTCAAGGTCATCCACATCATCTTCGAAAATTCTCAAACCAGGTAGAAAGGATAGATCATCGCATAATATAATTGAGAAAAAATACAGAACTAATATCAACGCCAGGATATTGGAATTGAGAGATGCTGTGCCGTCTTTAAGAGCTGCTACAGAAAATAGACATGTCTCAGCTGAAGATCTTGAAGGATTATCTCCAGCTATGAAGCTGAACAAAGCTAGTATCTTAGCAAAGGCAACCGAGTACATAAGGCATCTAGAGTACAAGAACTCAGCCTTGGTTAATGAGGTTATGGTCCTCAGATCACGTTTGGGACTTCATCATCAACAACAGCAGCAACAACAAACATTCATGCAACAGATGCAACAGATGCCTCAACCATCGTCCCAACCACAGCAACCACCGCAAGGTCATCAGCAACAGCAGCAGCAGCAGCAGCAGCAGCAGCAGCAGCAGCAACAACTTATCCCTGATAATTCACAGTTTGGTATATCTAACATTTCTAATATGGAAGGTCCAGTTTCTCAAGGTAATCCTATGTATATGGGAGTGACTCAACATCAAATACCTCCTAGCGGGACGTATGGCTTTCAACCAATGCAGCATCCTCCTGCACAGCAATATCAACAACAAAGGCAACCAATGTCCAGGGGCAATAAAATAATTCTTGGAGGTATGACAGCGATGGTTGGCTCCCAACTATTCAATGATGTTTCACCTGAAAACTCACGCTATGATTATAAAGGTTTGAGTTTCATACCTTTGGATAAACTATTTCCTGCTTTATATACTGAACAAGCAGCATCATTGTTCCACGTTTTCAGAGTTATATTTATCATTTCTGGTTTTTACCTTGTTTTCCAACCATATTTGGACTCAATATTAAATAAGATTGATCCAGATGGTGAGCCATCAAAGCAGCAAATTGCATCTACTCATTCACAACGATTGAAAACTGACGAGGAATCAAATGACGTTTCCATTTTAGAGTTAGTTTTAGAGTTTGGGAAATTCGTTGCAATTAGAACGGGATTGTTGAATCAAGATTTGAATGAAAAGATTGCATCCGTTTCAAAATTCAATATAGCTCATGATAAATGGTTAGTCACGGTATTACAAAGCAAAACTAAACAATTTGATAATAATAATGTCATTGGATCATGGAGACCAATCACAAAACGATATATTCAATCGTTAACTTATGACGATTCCTTCGTCCAGACGTTGAAGTCTGATGCTACGATAAAGTTCCAATTCAATAGAATGGTCCTCGCAAAGCTTGTTATGTTCAAAGTCGGTGACACTTTAAGTTGGATCCTAGGACTAGGCTATGTATTGGATAGTTTGATGCTTTGTATGGTTAAAAATTTCAATGAAAGTAAAGATACTCAGAAGTATAATGCTGAAACGAATCAAATTTTACAATTTGTTAATAATGATCTACAATTCCTTGAATCTACTGATTTAATTGAAAGTCTAGTTGGAGTTCTTAATTTGGATTATAGTGCTGATGAAAATCCTCCTTTGATGAATACCAATTATAGTTCAATTAAGGAATTCATTGATAATTCATTCGACTCGGATTTGAACATGATTAATTTGATTTGTGTTATTCGATCGGTCCAATTATTGAAAGACTGTATGATAAAGTATTTGTACTTGTTGGCAAATCGTGATCAAAAGGATTCCATCGATTCATCTTCTGATGCGGAAGATGAACAAGTGTTGGGAATTGAAGGTGATTTTGAAAAAGTTACTAAAGAAATATCAAATAAAGTTTCATCTTGTCACATGATGATTCCAACAAACTGTGTCAAGCTAATAAAATGTCTTACAATTTTCAAAAGTTTGTTGAATCCAAATGATGAAACTAGTCTTACGGAGACTTTTGAGTTGGTTTTGAGTAATGTCAATCAAATGATTGATTTTACGGTGGCCATGTCCGAGAACATATCACCAATCAACGAAGACAACAAAGACGATGGATCATCCTCTACTTCTGAGTCTGGCTCGGAAGAAGAAGAAGAAGTTGAATTGACACAGAAATCAAAATCTCAATTAATTTCATCTGGTATCTCTGATCCAACTATTCGTAAGATATTCAAATACTCACAAAATTCAAGCCCATATCATCAAATCACTCTAGTCTCTGATGAAAACAGACTATCATTAACTTGTGCCTTAATATTACATTATTATTCACGTGATGAGCTTACAAAAGGTCGTAAATTAATTAAATACTTGCGTATCTTAACGAATAATGCAAAGACAGATCTATTCCAATCAGACCCAAATTCATCATCTTTTACTGGTGGATACAATTGCTTATCACTATTGTTGTTCATTGCTGCATTCAAAACAATTATTGTCATTCTAGAAAAAGATTCTGAAATGCTATTCAAAGATGATGGCTCTTTATTAGAATCGAATATCGTGACTGAAAATGAAGTTAATAGAAATGTTCTAGAATCAGTTACTACTTTTCTTCGGTTATATATTGGATCAGTATCAAATGATATAAGATCTTCAACGGCATCTCAAGCTGCATTCCATGCATCTTCAATTGCCACTGCAGGTTTATTCCAAATGGATAGATTTATGTACAATGGGCCGGTCTCATTTATTAATAGTGTAACTCCAATGAGTCTTGCAATTAAAGAACAGGACGCAGATTACGATGTCATAAGTTTGGATTATCAATTGAAGAGTGTTATCTGTCATAAGTTGGTTCATCTTGCAATGGATCTCAGTGGGTATACAAACACTTGAACATTTTGTATCTGTTTTTTTAGGGGGTGTTTTACTGACAGGAACAAGTTTTGGTTTTGTACTGATTTAATTTTTTAATTGTTTGATTTTTTTTTGCTCTTTTAGCCTGTTCAACTTTTACTGTAATGTCGTTCAGTCTTTTTTCATATATCATACAAGGTTCATTAGTTTGAATCTTGTGTTGATAGTCGTTAAATTTGCTATTTGTAAGAAACATGTGTACCCGATACGAGTAGTGCACCGAATCAAAGAGGCGTCGTCGACGTGAAGCTGAATTCTGCGACTCGACGACTACGACGGAGCACGGAGGACGGCGAGTTTGTCTGTTGTCATCTCTTGCGTGTTTGTATTGTGTTATTGATTAGTGGGGCCCCGTAACTCGTTTGAGTGCATCTGATAACGCATGCATTATTGACTAGAGCTATTACGTTAAGTTTATATATATATACAAATATATACATACATCAGCTCTGTTTACTTTCATTAGTACTCCCGAGACATCCAACTTACATACAACTGTATTTCACCATATCTTACTTCTTCACTGTTCAGTCGCAATCATCTACAAATATTTCAGCCACTGCTACGAAAAAGCAAAAAATTAACATAGACACACATAAACACGCTAATAAACGAAATCTTCAAAGAGGAATACTTATATGGCAATCTACTAGTTATTGAAAATATAATTTCGTTGGCAAAAAAACAAAAAGAAGAAGCAAATCCATTAGAAATCTTTGTTCATATTTCTAAATCATTTTTTTCTTTATCGCAACCATCGCAATATTATGTCCCAGAGGCTACCAAACAGACAAACTCTTAGTATCTCGTCCGAAGTCAAATCAAAAGTCTTTGGAAAAGATCCGGATAAACCAATAACAAGTTTAAAATCAAGCGCTTCAACATCGAAATCTAAATCAAAACAGAAAGGTACAGAATCATCAGCTGTACCTGATTTACTCAATTGGAAAGAATTAGGAACTTTTCTGGAAGGATTACAAAAAGTAACACCAGATAACCCTGATAAAGGTCTGAGTTCGAAAAATCCATTGAGCCAACCGGTAGTTTACCGCATTTGTAACCATTGTGATAAACCAATCTCCGAAGCACACTTGGGAGATCATATTCAATCTTGTATCATAGCAAAACAACAAGCCAAAGACGCAGTTATGGCTGCCAAAGCACTGAATGAAAGCTCCATCGCAAATAACAAAAAATCACTCATTAATAATAGAAAGAGAAAACTAGATGATACAAAAGAAAACACTCCTCATTCAATACCCTCAACAGCATCAGGCACACCCGCTGCTACCCCAGCTCCTGAAGAGATGGTAAAACCATTGACCAAGAAACAAAAAGCAGCTGCAAAATCATCTGTTACAGTAACAACTAGTGAGAAAAGGTCGAAAAAAGAAGTCAAACCGAAATCTGTTGCAAAACCAAAGGGTCCAGTGGATGTTGAAAAACAATGTGGTGTTCCATTACCAAATGGTGGATATTGTGCAAGATCATTAACTTGTAAGACTCATTCAATGGGTGCTAAAAGAGCAGTTCCTGGTAGATCTGCTCCTTATGATCAACTATTGTCCGCTTATCAAAGAAAGAATCAAGCAAAGATTGGAGCTGCTGCTGCTGCGGCTCAACAAGCGCAAGATGATTTAATGCATGGATCAGCTATACCACTAGATGAAGAAGAAGAAACTCATCAAGTTTTGGATGGTGTTACGAGATCTGCACCTTGGCCTTTGGAAAGAAAAGTTATCATGCCAACGAGTATAAGAAACTCATTCTTGAAAATGAGAGAAATGTTCACAGGTGCTATATTACCACGTATGACAAACAACCCATTGGGACCTCTACAAGGTAGAACTGCAGTTGTTGATATCGATAAAACTACAGAATATATCTTCCCAATCCGTTCGCAACATCCGAGAGCTCCACAAGCTCAACCGATGAGCCCCCAACAATTACAACCTGGTATTCCAATGCAAGGGCAAGCTGGTGCTCAAGTGCAAGGAGTTCAACAAAGACTACAAAGACAACAACCCCCATCGGTTGTCCCAATAAATCCAGCTGCAACATCGGTAGCAGGCTCAACTGCAAACCAGATGTCAGCTCAAGCAAGAGTTGCACTCAATAAGAAACAACTACAACAACAACAACAAGCAGCTGCTCAATTACAAGCAAAGATACAAGCCGGTACTGGTGCTCCTGCTGATGCAACAGCTGCTATATTGCAGAAGCAACAACAACTTGATAAAGCAACAGGACAGCAATTGACACCTCAGCAACAACAGATTTTAATGCAACGCCGACAACAAATGCTTGCACAACAGCAGCAACAATTGAGGCAGCAACTCCCTAATGGAACACAAGGTACATTGACTCCACAACAACAGCAACAACAGCAACAACTCCGAGCAAAACAGGCTGCTGCTATGCTGCTCAATGCTCAATCAATTCAAAGACAACAAGCAGCTGCCGCCGCCGCTGCTGCTGCTAATTCATCAAGGCAAGGTCCTAATGGTAACCCTGGACCAAATTAAAGGTTTCGGACCTATTCAAACCTGGCTCACGGTTTCCATGTGGCATCGTATATTCTCTGTATTCTTATAATTTATGTTTACTAATGATTTTTTCAAAAACACACAACGTACAGTTTTAATCTTCTTCAAAGAGAAAGAGGAGATAGTTCCTGATTATAAAGTAGAGCGATTAAATATATGAATTATATGAATAGATAAGTTTCTTGGTACATATATACCTAGCTTTCCCGATTGGCTGATTTCTTCAACTCAAGTTCACGTAAAACTTTTTCTCTAGCTTCAGGCTTCAATTCTAGCGGTTGAACTCCTTCAGAAAATTTAATCTTGAAAAAAGAATTGTGTTTCCACTTACCATCCTGATCAAAATTTTCTGGGGATGGAGGAGTATGTTTGATTAATTGATAGTCTTTTAACAAATATAAACCAATGCCAAATCCTATAAACAGTCCACCTGTTACCACATTAAATCTTCCATTTATTGTCTTTGCCATATCTGTTACAACTCAACTAATGCAAATGGAATAAGCCATTTCAGTAGAAGTTCATTAACTGTACTCGTTATTAGAGAATTTGACCCCACCTTTTTGTTTTCGTCGCAAAGGCTCTTCAAGTAATCGACGCGTCGGCCGGAAAGAGTCGCATGCAAAATAATCGTATTTGAACATCAAACAATACAGCTTGCCTAGTACCAACTGTTTATCATTGAATCAGATCACAATATATAAACAGTGTACATTACATAATTCATAAACAAAAGAGAGTAAACATCAGTTATGTCGCAGCTTCCAAAAAGAATAATTAGAGTAAGTTTGATCCAAGATAGTTTACAAAAAGGTATGACATGATTACTAACAAAATCTTTGACCTATTCAATCTACATCATTTAGGAAACAGAAAGATTGATATCAGATCCTGTTCCAGGTATAACAGCTGTTCCTCACGAAGATAACCTAAGATACTTTGATGTTACCATAGATGGACCATCTACATCTCCATATGAAAATGGTAAATTCAAACTAGAATTATTCCTACCAGACGATTATCCAATGATTGCTCCAAAAGTTAGATTCCTAACAAAAATCTATCATCCTAATATTGATAGATTAGGTAGAATCTGTTTAGATGTTTTGAAATCAAATTGGTCTCCAGCGCTGCAGATTAGAACTATATTACTGTCAATCCAAGCATTGTTAAGTTCTCCAAATCCAGATGATCCATTAGCTAATGAAGTTGCTGAAGAGTGGAAAACAAATGAATCAAATGCTATCAAAAATGCTAGAGAATGGACAGCAAAATATGCTAAATGAGTTATATTGGTTATGATTTCACGGTTTGCTTCCTTTTACGTTCCATTTGTGTTGTGTTGGATTGATTTATCAGGTTATTCGTATCAGTCTATCATTTTATAATATTTAGTTGTGTCCGCTTCTTTTTTCTTTTTATTGCAGTTTGTCTCATTCTCGGCTTCCATTACTAACTCCTGATTGATGATCATACTTTTACTCAGATATGAGATTTATTTTCTATTTTTATCTCTATCTATTACTATCTCTCTCCTTCTCTACACTTTTTATCGAAATTAACGTGCTACTAATTTATAAACGAACAAATAGGTATTAATTGAAGAAATATAACTGATCTATATATGGCTTCTCTCCTTCCCTAACAAGCTCAACTCATTACCTTTGATCATCATATCGCCATCCCAAACCTCTTTCAAAACGTCAGAGAAATCGTTAACGTAAGAAATCTTGATTCCTAGCTTTTCTTGAATCCAACTTTCAGCTTCACCATATGGGCTGACCATGTTACCGTATCTCAAAACCTTTTCCTCTTCGTGTATCAACTTTCCAAGTATCTCATTTGCAACCACTCTATCCTCAATATTACGTGTGAAATCTTCAATTATATCCTTTCTGTTTAAACGAGGTAGTAGAACTTTCTTAATCTTACCTGTTAAATGAGCACCTAAAAGCTTTTCCTTAACTCCTCCAATAGGTAAGATTTTACCGGTTAGAGTAATCTCCCCGGTCATTGCTAAATCAGGGGAAACAGCTCTTTGTGAAATCAATGACAACAAACATAAAGTCATAGTGATACCAGCTGATGGACCATCTTTGGAAATTGCTCCTTCAGGAACGTGTAAATGGATTGATAAATTATTATAACGTTCCAATAACTTAGCACAATCAACGTCCGGTCCTGAAATCAAGTTCTCATTCAAAATGAAGGCAACTAAAGTATTGGCAATTTGCGAACTCTCCATCAAAACTTCCCCCAATCTACCAGTGCAGGTGAGATGTTGATTCCCTGGTAATCCAACCATTTCAAATTTCAATAACGAACCAGAGCCATCGCTGTTGTAAGAAAGACCATTCACCATACCGTAGCTGTTTTGAATTTTGGTGTCTTGAGTTGGGAATGCATCAGAGTCAGATAAGTGAGGTGGAATACCAATATACCTTGGTAAGTCTGATTCTGAGACTGTGGATACATATCCTTTCGGTAATTGATTGAAATCATCTCCCTCAGCTGACAAATTAGAATATTCAATAGCCTTACTTCTACAAATTGAGCCAATTAATCTTTCCAAATTTCTGATACCTGCTTCTCGTGTGTAACGCAAGGCAATCTTCAAGATTATGTCATCTGAAACATTTAATGCATCTGAAGGTAAACCATTTCTAGTAGTTTGTCTTGGAATTAAGTATCTCTTGCAGATCTCAACTTTCTCAAAATAATTGTAACCTGATAGTTCAATGACTTCCATTCTATCTCTTAATGGCTCACTCAAAGCCCATAAATCATTAGAGGTACAAATAAACAAAACTTGTGATAAATCAATCGGAAACCCAATATAATGATCCTGGAAACTGATGTTTTGTTCAGGATCTAAGATTTCTAGCAAAGCAGCCTCTGGATCACCCTTTCTTGAGTTAGATCCAATCTTGTCCACCTCATCCAATAGAATAACCGGGTTCATAGATTGAGATTTACGAAGAGCTTGTATGATCAATCCTGGAATTGCACCAACGTATGTTCTTCTGTGACCTTTCAAATCAGCAAAGTCATTCAAACCTCCGACTGAAATTCTCTGAAACTTACGACCCAATGTTGTTGCAACAGATTTTGCTAAAGATGTTTTACCAACACCTGGTGGACCGGTAAGTAACATAATCGGGGCTTTCGCAACACTCTGTTCATGGTTTTGAGTCTTTGGTGATTTTGGTGTTGGCTTTTCAGCTAGGGTATCTGGTGTTTCAGGAGCATTATTGAACACAAAAGGTGTTTCACTATCATTTTTCAGCTTTTGCTGCTTCTCCTCCTGAGCTGATGTTAGCTGCGTTCTTTTGTTAATATTATCGTGAAGTTTCAAGACAGCTAAGTATTCTAAAATTCTCTCCTTCACATTTTCCATACCGTAATGATCACCATCCAATAATGATTTAGCAACTGACAAATCAATATCAACAGAGTGAATTGAATATTGCTCTGTTTTTTTGACCCATGGGAGATCCATAATAACTTCCAAGTAAGTTCTCAAAACTTGATGATCAGACGAGGTAGCCTGCATCTTGGACATTCTTTGGAAATCTTTGACAATAAGTCTCTGTCCATCAGGGGCTATATCATACTCACCAATTGAATTGATGAAAGCACCGATCTCCTTCAAGTCATCACCATCATCCTCTTCTGAGTCTTGAGATGGTGCTCTGGGTCTATTTGGACTTTTCGACTTGGTTGATGATGTACCTATTTCATCCACAAGCATCCTTAAACTTCTTAAATGACTTGAAATAAATTGTGATCTTAATAAATCACCATTAGATGGTCCGTTTTTGTTATCTAGACTCTTCCATGTCTCCAGCAAAAAGTCAACATTCAAGTGTTCTTTGAATACCCTCTTAGTAAAGTTTATAGAATCTTCAAATTTGCTTAATCTATCATTCGGTTCCAATACAGATAAAAACTCAACTTTTTGTTTTATGGAGAATGGGAATAACGCCGTTAGCACATCCATATATTGGAAAAATCTCTTCTCGTTCGATCCATCCTTGCTTTTGCTGTACGATTTGAATAATCTTTCGAGTCTTGCAAATCCCTGGGTTGACTCATTTGATGATAGTTGTGTGTATAATAGATTTGATAAAGGTGATAACTTCAATAGAACGTATTTCAACTGATCATCGTGAGACTCGCTTTTCACATCGTCTTTCTCTGGAATGGTGGCAGATGGGTCATGAGTGTAATTATGAATAAACTCCTCAATGTTGTCAAACAACTCAATGATTGAAGGAATGAGTTCCAAACATTTGTTACTTATTCCTTTGACAGACATATCATTCACATCTAAATTGATATCAAACCTAGCCTCGTTGGTTTCTCTCATATGGTCTAATACCAAACCCCTTGTAATGGCTTTGAAACTGATGACAATTTTATCGTTCACTTCGTGAATCTCAGTAATCTGGCAAATTGTAGCAACCTTCCTGGTATCAGCACCATCATAGTTGTAGCCCGGTAAGCATCCAAGAACCATCTTATTTCCCTTGTCTAGATTAGCCTTTGTGATGTAGAGCTCGATCCCTTCCCGAGCTTCTTTGGATAAGTCCTGACCCTTTGTGAGGATTTTATTTTGAATTTCACTTAGCAATCGTAAGCTTCGTGTTGAATTATGTTGAATAAAATCCCTGAACTTCATCAAGATGTCCAGAGAGTCATCTTTGGTAAATATAGTGCGGTAAGTGATTCCAGGTAAATAAATCAATCTTTGATTTAGTTCAAAGAGAGGTAAAGTAACACTCAGATCAGAAGACTTTGCCGAAAACATAATCACTGTAACTTGACACTGATTTATAACTAGCAAGCACTGGACAATGACAAATAATGAACCGTTAGTAGGAAGACGTTGTAGTTATTATATATAAAATTCAAGTGCTATCTTTTAACAACCTCAAGGCTCGTATGTTGGCAAGTTCGGATAAGCTTTCCCAATATGGAAGGCAGCCAATCAATCAGTTTCGCACGGTGTTTTGTCTGTCATCGATTGGGCCGTGTGGGGAATTGCTAGGCTATATATATATATACAGATTTACAAACACTGTAGTACAATTAGGATGTATATTCAAGAGGAGCTTTGGTAACCAATTCAAAGATTGATGGAGAACACAAACATAATAGCAATTAAGAAGACTGTCGATGAAGGTTGTATATTTTGAAACATGGACCTCATCATTTCTATTATCTGTATTGTTGCAACTGCTGACTTTTGTAAAATCTTTGACTGTAAAAGACTAAAAATAAAACTAAAACTAAAACTCCAAAGCGCCTTGATGCATTAGAAATTGAAAGGTAGGAAAAAAGGAGGTTATGTAAGAAAAAAAAAAGAGATAAAAATAGCGACACTTGGAATATAAATGATAAGATATAACTAAAAACATAGAAGCAGGTAGCAATAGTGGACAACACAACAAAAACTGGGGCAAACAACGGTAGCCATCAAGAAAAAATAATAAGAAGTTACATATAAAATAGTAAAACTGATGCTAATAACTGTAATATTGCATCATATTTTGCTGAAATGAATAAATTAAAAAAAATTACCGTTGAAACTGAACAAATGGAGGAAACAAGTGCAATAAGGGTACATAAACAACAAAAGAAAGAAGTTCAATCAGATCCTCTATTTGATAAGTTCCAAAATTTGCTGAGTTAAATTGGAGATTTCGTCACCCCCATTGAAGTCTTCACCTGTTAAGTTGTTGAGATTCATCTTACCATTGTTGATTTCAGTCTTTATTTTCGTCTTGATCTCAGTGTTATTGGATTCTAGTAATTGTAACATAGTCCATAAGGCGATATGTTCGAACGTTGAGTTCCCGCTATTCAAGAAGTTTGAAATGAAATTTGAAATGCCATCATACTGCTTCAAGATGTATGAGTAGTCATTGATTCTCGAGCACAAGTTGGCTAATGCGGCAGCAGAATTACCACAAACCTCAGGGTTTGTAGACTTGGTCAAAGGAATCAAAACATCGATGATGCCAAGTTCTAACAATTTGGATTTCAAATCATCGGCTAAAGCTAAAATAGCAAAGCATGCTGAAATTTCACTTTGAACACTTTCTTTTGCTGTCAACACCAAATCCTTACATTTTTTGACGGCACCAGCTTCTAATAATTCCATTCTATTTCTTTCACTACTAGCTGCTAAATTTCTTAAAGTGGAAACAGCATGACATTGGATTTCAATTGAATCAGGGTAGTCAACCAATGCAACCAATGGTTTCAAGAAACCAGCATCAATTATAAGAGCCTCGTTCATTGGATGTATTGAGATATTACGTATACATGCAACTGCTGCTAAAACTAACGGTTCATGCTGTGATTTTAATAAAGAGACCAAGTTTGGTAGACCGCCAGCTCTAACGATTTCCAGTTGATATAGAGAGTCAGATGCAAGATTTCTCAAGGCCAAAGTTGCTTGACATTGCACGCGTGGACTTGATGAATCCATTAGTTGAATCAATTGACTGACCAGTCTAGGTTCCGTAGTTGCTAGCTTCTTTCTGTTACTTTCATCAACAGCAATATTTGACAGTGCCGTAGTACAGTAGTATTGGATGTCTGGATCAGGGCTGGATAAAAGTAGCACTAAAACAGGAACAGAACCAGCCTCCACCAATTCTTTACGGTTCTCGAGTGAATGTGTCATGTTTAGTAGCGCACCAGTGGCATTTCTTTGAACTCTCAAATCTGGAGATTTAGCTAGCTTCGTTAAAGGAATTAAAGCACCTGATGTGGCAATCTTACTTTTGTTTTTGTCTTGGGTTGCTAAATTTGTGATACATCCAACCGCGTTGCATTGAACTTCAATGTTGGAGCTCATCATTTGTCTGATAAGAGGGGCAATTCCACCCATTTCCACAATCAGAATTTTATTTTCGTCATTGACAGCCAAGTTACCTAATGCAGCACAAGCGGCCCTCTGAACATCTTGATCGGAGCTCTGTAAAAGAATCAAGATTGGTTCAAGGACATCCCTTGAGACTGTCCGCACGTCTTTTTCTGTAATTTCAGCGAATGCTAATGCAGCACTTCTTTGTAAGTCAATGTTATCGGAATAAACTAGAGTACTTAGTGCTTTCAATGGACCATCTGAAAAAAAGTCAATTTCGCCTCTGTTTTCAAGATATTGTAATAAAGCAGAAATTGCATCTCTTTCGTTATCGGCTAATAATTGAGGATACATATTATCCTGGTCATCTTTCAAAAGACAACTGCAACAGCAACCCATATTGTTTATTTAATATCAGTTTGGTTTCTGGAGAAGATGTTGGAATGTTTGTAAAAGGAGTAAGATAAGAAATTGAGTCCAAGTCCAAAAGAAAGTCTAAATGGGTAAATTGAGTCAATAGCGTGAATGAGGAGTAGGCTTTAAACAGTTTTATTAAGCTAGGAATTGAATGGAGCTTGTTAATTTATTTGTTATCGGTTGTATTAATGACAACTTATCTATTCTGATGGCAAGAGGCGGGTATCTGAATGGTGTTCTGTGATTATCAATTTTAACAAAACAAGGCGTCAATTAATTTCAAGCAAGAGTATAACGGTTGAATAATCAGTTAGCGTGTAACTGAAGAAAGGGTATAACAGAATGATGTGTTTATGACATAAACGTATCTCAAACAGCAGTCTACTCCAACAAAACAAAGAGGTGCTGTTAGTTGACGTCGCACCCATTAGATGAAAATTTGTAGTTGCAGTTTGCAATAGGAAATAATCTGTAATCGCTTATGTAATCGGACCGGAACGTGTATTGTGGTAGTGAGCCTCGGGGCGGCCCGCCGAGTTGAAAGTGAAATGTAAATGCAATATGCTGAGTCACATGACACTAATCACGACATATCCCGTAGATAAGCTGGGGAAAGAGATAAGGAGATATATATATATATTTTGAGTACTGGTTTGGTCTACCACATTTTTACAGGTTAATGGCCATCCGCATTATTGAGATTCATGGGTCATGGCTCACTATTCAAGGTAGCATACTGCTGGAGCATCCTATTAGGTTTGATTATCGGTGCTCAAAACGATATCTAGCGGAATTAGATCGAGAGAGACTGGACTAGATTTAAACTTCATCGACGTGGATCGGTTGAATATAGGTTTTGCTATTAAAAGAAAGAATGGAGGCATGTGGCTCCACTTCGGCAATTACAAGTTCAGCCAGCAATCGAGTTTTGAGTAAAATAAACGTTCTTTCTGTTGTTTTATTATCCTTCACCTTTACAACATTGAAGAAAAAGCCGGAATTTATATGAAGGTGATGAGCTATACAATGAGCCAAACTATGAATTGCGAAAAACCTCGAATATTCTCTGCAAAAGTTGATAGATTCATTCTCTTCTAATTAGAGTGTGACACGTAAATCACTTGGGCGTCGAGGATGAAGCTCACATCGTGATTCGTACATAAACAAACATGCTCAAAACGAACCAAGCGAAAGAAAGAGGTCAGTTCGATGGCAATTACTGTAACATCCAATATAGTTTGGCAGAGAGTTGAGTTTTGAGATTGTTACACAGTACATGGTATAAAAAGAGGCATTCAGGTTGTCATTTTGCTCTGATTGCTATAGTTATTAGTTATTTGAAACTCACCAGTATTACAAGGCTTCGATCGAATATTTTACTTAGGACTTCCCAAATTGGGAGATTTCTCCCGAATCAAGAAGCGGCATCACGAAATGTTGAAGGACATTGGAAATACGTGGTCTTGGGCCAGCCAAGTTGATGCTCATTGTGATTCAGAATCATGATTTTCCTGATTTTCCGCAAGATCAAGTATTTGTCCGTTGATCTTCCCAAATAGGATGTTTATAGAAAGCACACCGTTACATTGCATGAAGGTGCAGATCAAAAGATGCAATGCGGTATCTCTTCACGTCACTTAGAGACCTACAGAAAGAAAAGGGCACCTCGTGCGACCAGCTATTCGATTAGGTTGAACCTTGGATGGTGCCAACCTTTATATGCTTCCCGACTAATACCATCAACCAACCACGTCCCCGCCCCGAAAAAATACACTATGAGAAGTTGTGTGAGGTTACGTAACTCCCAAGACTCAAGCTAAAACCAGCTAACCAATTTTTACACCTATTAGTTTATTTACGTAACTATTTTGGGGTTATGAAATTTATCAAGTACCAATTCACGGCAGAGCCGCATAAAGATTCAATACCGATAGCTGTTTATCCAATTATGGTTTACAATACATGGCAGAATTTCCCACCTGATCATGTTGCTACACCGCACTGGCAGCTGTAGATAATCGTTCAAATCTATAGCACATTCATGCTACTTCGCCTTTTCAACAAGACGACATGGATAATGATAGTTAAGTCAGGATGAGTGGTTTGCAATGACAGCAGTAAAGTTAATGAGTATTTACGTTTTTCAATTGCACTATTTGAAAAAGCCATGATTCAAGACTAATTCTGAAAACGAAAATTGGAAGTCATAGTTTACACTCAATTTGCTTTAAGAATGACTGCAGATACATGCAGGGTGGAGCAAACCAAGATTTTGAGGTGACTTTTTCCAACCACCGACCTTACCAAAAATTCCCGCCCTATATAAAACTTTGGAATTTTAGGATTATGTAAATACAGAAATATAATACTGGTGTTTTACTATTCCCTTACGTAATTATTTTTTGGTTGGTGATTTTGAGACCAAATTACAACCCAAATCGCGTTCAGGTGACCACTTTTTTTTTCTCCGACCAGCTGGTTAGCTTTACCCTGTGTAAATGTATTACATCATCTGCTGCGCATCTATCCGGACCTGAACATCTTTCATATCGACTTGAATTCACCTGAGAAAGAAATTTCAAGCGGCGAATGGGGGAACTTATAATTATTAGGTAGTCTCGTATTACTGAAAGAAAAATACAAAAAAATTATGTATGTAACAATTACAATCAGCTGCTTACGTTTGTAGACATGCTGCAAAGTTTTCTCAATCGATGCAGCCAGGCTTGATTTTTTCTTTCGATCTGCTATACCTGTTTCACTTGCGTACATATTGATGGTCGTATCAGCGCAGGGGAATAAACATCGTACAACCAGGGATGTGCAAACCAAGATTTTTGAGGTGACCTTTCCCAACCACCAACCCTACCCAGAAATTCACGCCCTATATAAAACTTTGAAATTCTATAAAAACTCGAGATTATGTAAATATAGAGATTTAATGTTAGCACTATACTATGCACTTACATAATTATTTTTTGGTTGGTGAATTTGAGACTTCAAACCAACCAGTTTTGCGCACACGTGACCTTTTTTTTTTAACCAACCAAGCTGGTTTGCACATCCCTGCGTACAACTATACATGAGCCAATTACATGGTCGGCGACCAGCACAGGTGAGCAAATCACGCGGTTATCTCTCAATTTTTGTGCGGCTCAGACGCTCACAGGTTATTTTTTTATTCTAAAATTCGAATAACCCGTCCTCCATTACGTAAACACATACTTAATTTGAGTACTATATTATGAGGAAATGACATAAACCAAAAAGCTACATAGTATAATTTAGTATGGGGTTTTTTTCGCAGGTTATTGGTTTTCGCTTGAAATGCGTAACTATGTGGTTTGCTCACCTCTGTTTTCGCACCTGAAAGCTCGTTTACGTAATTATTCTTGGTAATCAATTTTCCAAAGTCTTCCTATTACCAGTTCGCCGCCGAGCTGCACCATTTACCAAGGGGTTTGACTAAACTCTTGTTCAACTCGGTACTATATTTAATGAACATCATTAGTGTTGGTTCTGTAAACGTACACTATTAAACTTTCCATGGCTATAGTTACTGTGTAATAGTAGAATACAATTTCATCTGATTGATAGAATGAATGTGTGGTACAAATCGGTGAAGAGGTAGTGTTCGGTGTCCGAATCAGTTCAATTGCCGAGCTCTCTCATAGGTAGTTCTTGATTCTCTTAGTGAATACCATATGGAAATAGATCTGATAATAGATGCCTGCACATTTCGACTTTTACGGACTTCAAAGATACCACACGGAAAGTGGGCCTTATGAATATCTTAGACGATGCTGCGCATAATAATTTCTATGTAATTTTCCGACTAAAACTCTTGCGAGCAATCATAACAATCCAGCTTGAGATTTTGAAATGATCTATAAAGCCATCAGTTTCCACTTGATGATCTGCTTTCTCAAAATTGAATGTATATATATATGTATATATATATATATATACATGCCTTATAAGATTTAAAACAGGAGTTGTTCGTTAGAACTAATAGGAGAGCTCTTATTTGTTAGGGTGGAAATAACCAGGGTGGTTTAGACTTTGGGTCGATAACCCATAACGCGCGAAAAATACCCCCATACTAAATTTTACTATGTAGCTTCTTAATTATGTCATTTACCTATATTAAAAAGGACTTTTTTAATCACTACTTACATAATATAGATTGGGTTATCCAAAATCCCAAAATTTTAGATAACCCAAGCGCGTCTAAGCCGCACAAAATTGTTGGATAACCTGGGTGGTTTTTTCCACCCTGCTGTTTGTGCGCCGTTGCGACGCTTTATGCAAGTGCTTCTGGCTATATCCTGCATATGAGCTTTAGAGTTAAAGCGGAATTTCGCATGGTACGGAATGATTCTGGCACAGCTACTGTGCGAAAATAAGCTACCATATAAGAGAGGCAGTCAAAGTTTTGAGCTTCTTTCGGATCTCTACTTAGTTTGCAAAACATTTTGTAAAGGTTAGGGAGCAACGCGGTAATCACACATTTGGATATGGGTAAAAAAGTTTTTGGAATGAATATTCAACAACCGAGAAATAATTCCTTATTGGAATACTAAAGTCCGCACCGGGTTCAAATGTTTAAATTTTGCAGTGCGGGTAGTTTTAACACAATAATAGGTTTGCAGCATGAGAAACTAAAAATAATCAAACGTTGATCTGTATCCAGCTCACTGGGAGTGCATTCCCATTGTGTTTCTAGCTGCTTCAACGAAGATTGTTATTGTTTTTCTCATACTGCAGATGCAGCCTCACATATATTGTCCCTAACGACTAATTATTGACCGTATGAGCTTTAGCTTCATGAGGTTACTCCCAGGGATGAACAAACCACTTTGGTTACCCATCGGTTTGTGCGGCTCATGCGCATTTGGGTTACTGATTCTTCTCAAACTCTGAATAACCCAAGTTATATTATGTAACACATACTACATTTGTATAGTAAAGTGTAGAAGTGTTGCGTAATCAGTAAAGCTACATAGTAAAATTTAGTATGGTGGCAATTTTGTGGGTTATTGGTTTTCTGGTGAAAGTATGAACAAGGGTGGTTTGTTCATCCCTGGTTACTCCCATCAGGATCTCTTTTTGATTAAGTTTGCCACCTTTTCAATGACCTTTTTGAAGACCTTCTTCTTTTATATTTTTTTTTTTGAAAAAGTTTTACATCCTTGTATGAACAATTGCTGAAACAAAACCAATTGATTCAATTTTTTTAAAATTCTCTTCAAGGCTACGAACTCCTGTGATTCAACTTCTATCATTTATTTGAGTAGACTGACCGCCTTTTGTATTGCTTCCAACCCTATAAAAATACATTTTAAAAAAAAAGTTTTGCTCATAGTTCGACTTAACTTGCTGCTCTATTTTTGTCATCTTATTCACACTTACATCCTCCAATCACAGCTATTAAAGAACATGCCAATACTAAAATAAAAACTTTTTGAAGAATCAAAAGAATATAAGCCTGAGTAATAACCACATGGAAAACAGCCCGTCATTATCATCCAGTCCTAAAGCGCAACAGGATCATCCGGGTACGGAAGAAATACTGATACAGCGGTCGGGTGAACAAGATTACCTGTCACCTCAGCATCAGAATCTCCAATCTCACCAACATCAACCCATGCAGGAGGCACTACAGCATCAGCATCCATCTCAATATCAACGAGCTCCCTTAATGTTTCACACAAACTCTGCTCCTGTTGCGTTCCAGCTGCCTCCATCAACACCTCAATCGACTTCCTTGGGACAATACCAGCACCACAACCCGCTTCACCAAAATCCCCAGTATCATAAGTCCATAGATCAGCCAGCTTCAATTCCAATTATACAAGCGTCTCAACCTATTACGTATTACCCACACCCGACTCAGCAAGCACATACAGCTCATTACTTACCTTCTAGAACCCAGATACGACCGCAAACAGCTGGAACACCGTCTATGAATCAATCAGAACAACATTTTGGCAGTCCTGATCAACCTCCAAGGTACAACAGTATAGCCACACCGTCAATACAGGCCTCGTACACACCTCCTCTAATTCACCAACCACTCCCAGAGAATTCCACTCAATTCACACCATATCATCCAGGTGCTTACTCTCAGTACCGTTCACAAGCAATACAATCACTACAATCACTACCACAATCTTCCACACCTAGTAACCCTTTGCTTCATGCTTTCCCTATCATTCCGGAGACATATCAGGTTGCTCATCAAAGTGGTAGAATAACAACAGATAATCCGTCGTTACACTTTGGTGATTTGCAGCACATTCCCTCTTCCCATCAGTCACCTCATTCACAAAGAACTCAGATACATCTTCATCAACTGTATAATTCCACTCCTCATCCTCCTCATCCCCCTCTCACACGCCCTACATTGCATTCACAAGGTCAAGCTTCGACCACTTCGGCACTTGCAGGTAATCTTCCAAGATCGACCACAGCGGCCATCAACGAAAGAAAGCGATTTCACTCAGATCCTACGCATTCGAGATCTTCAATAGCAGGAGCAGTTTACAACTCGGGAGCAGTTTACAAACGACTCAAAATAGCTGACTCGATTTCAAATACTACTACACCCCTCGTATCTATGCGACCACAAGGTAGACCATTTTCTTCCAATATCAATGCGAGATTTTTACTTCATAAAGATTTGTTCTCATTATTACAGCACATCGATAAGAGAGAATCTAAAGAAATGCTTATTTATGATTTTAGAGATCTAAAAAGCAGTGCGCCTGGTAGAGCTGACGAAGGTGATATCAAAGCAGCCACTAAAAATTTGAGCCAACTGGATATTGATGCAGGATTATTTGAAGGTGAAAGTGGAGTTGAATCGCTTGACAAATTTTTGAACTGCAAAAACCTTGGAACTACCGGTTTTGATTCCGACATTGAGGTGAAAGAACCAATTCAAAAACTTATTGTTTATAAACCAGAAGTTAATAATTTTTTGGCAGCAGAAGCATCATCAGGTGAAAATTCTCAAACTCCCAAAGAAACTCCTAAAGAAACTCCTTCACGTTTAGCAGTTTCTGGTCGGTCCTCATTGAGATTTTTGTTGAATAGAACAGAAAGAGACAGCAGTGAAGAACATCAAGGAGATAATGTGACAAGTGTAGAACCAGCTGAAGACGTGGTTGAATCAGAAGAGCCTTCGAACGCATCATGGAAATCAGACATTCCTATCAACCTTCATATGCTGATCAAAAAGGAATTCAACATTGATAAATATAGATTTATTAAAATAATAAGAGACAACAACGGTCGAGTTTTGAAGCTTGAGACAATTACACCACCAGAAATGTATTCCACGGTAAATGATGCCTCTTCAATTGATACCCACAATCAGGATAAAGATGAAGCTATTAAAGGGATTGACCAAGAAGAGGATAAGCACACGAAAGCTGTACATACGCCATCGAGTAAAATGGAAAAGAAACCAGTCGATGCTGGATACAATTTTACAAGTGAATGGATCAAAAAAACAGTGTGCTACCCACGATACAAGAGCAAAATGAAAATCCATATGATTGAATCATCTGAGAATTTCATATTGTATAATGATTTAAGAATGATGCTGTGGGATATCAATGAGGAGTTCAAGCAAGCACACTCTGAAGGTCAAGTTAGTGAACAAGGTGAAGCTAATATCGCAAAGGGGGAACCATACTCTCAAAGTGGTAGTAGTGGTACTACCCTTGACGAGCAGACGAAGGTGAGGTTGTTCCAGTCCAAAAAAGTATATATCAAGTTGTCATCATAAATTTACATTTGAATCAAATCACCAATTTAGAAGTTACACTATGTTTTGTATGTTTTATTAATTACTGTATTATTATAAAAACCATGTTTCCCGTAAAACTTCTTCAAGTTGCTTTTTATATTGTTCACTTTCTGACTTGAGTGTTTCAAGCTCAGCCAATGTGTCACTCTTCGACTCTTCATGTGTCGACAGCAGGAATTTCAGATCCCTAATTGACTTTTCATGCTGAGCAGTCATTGACTTCAGATCTTTTTCTTTTTGAGCAACAAACTCATTGTGTACCTGTTTCTCTTCGCTTGCTTTCTTTTCCAAAGCCTCTAGTTTGCCCTGTAAATATTTGTTCAAGGACTCTGCTTACACCAGTTTTTTCTTGGGATCTTCCACAGTTTCCTTCATTTGGTTGACTTCGTCTACGAACTCATTTTGTAAAGACTCATACTCTTCCTGGGCACCGATCAATTCATCTTGAAGATCGTTTAGTTATTCTACAACTGTATGAATAATCAGTCTCAGTTTTCTATACACCATTTCATGCAAATAGAATGGATTATCAACGATGGGCTACTTCAAAATTCAAACATAAGCTGCTACCAAAAATTCTGTGAGAGACACTTTTCATCGAATTGAGGAGACACCGCCAAAGGGGGAGGGCGAAGGGGAGGGGGCAGTGTCTAGAAAATTGCAACACAAGCTTGCTGTGCTGTAATAAAAAGCCGCACGAGCGTTTCATTAAATCATGCAGAATTCCTTAGTTGTAGTATAACGCCACAACGCCACTAGAGAAGAAATAGTTCGTTGCGTTCTTGTAGTGTATGAGTGGGGTGTGGTAACGAATCTCTGCATCGCTCCTCGGGGTAAAATTGATTTTCTTCGCTGTTGTTTCTTGAGGGTGAAGCGGCTTTTTCACGGCGGCACACAAGATGGTGCCCAGGATGTTTGAATACCGATCATCTTTTTACATGCAAACCTTCGAATCATAAGTTATAAATGCTTCATATCAACTGAGACAATACTCTTATCTTCAGATGTTTTACTTTTCAGAATCATGTAGACTGTTTGGTTTTGGAAATTGATGAAACAAGTCGTGCAAAAGTAGGTTTTGGTGAGCAGTCAGATCCATCACGTTGTCTGCGGCGAAAACTTCTCCTTGCAACCACTTTGAGTAATTTTCTACTTGCATTTCGTACTTGTTTTCATATTTCCGCTAAGGTCGTACTGAATTAAGTTGAGTTTAAGGTCCATTAATTATATGATCTTCTCAAATGCTCTAAAGTTGATTCAAAATGGTTATTATAATTCTATCCACAATTTGGTATGAACGGGGTATTTGGTAAATAAATATACAATATCTCGTAGTCGTATGTGACGACAAGATTCTCTCTACATAGCTTCAATACACACACACTAACATACATTCCATCTAGGTCACCTGAGATGCACAAAGTATTTGATTTGCATTGCCATACTACACGAGTCATTCTCCGTACATCATCATCTGATACCCAATACTTCTACACCATGTATTTCCTCCTAGTCATGCACACAATTGCTGGCATGTCGTCCAAAGTCTCTTAATCATCACTTTTGTATGCAGTCATAACAAAAGTGTATGTTCGCTACCATCATATCCTGATTTTTCCTGATATGATCGTTCGTAAGAGTTTTTCCTATAGATATAGTTACATATATATGAGTTGTAGATGATTGGATCATCCAAATAATCAAACGATGACTGATAGCTCAACAGACTATATTTAAAATTGAGATCTGATATTACATTATAGGTTGGGCCCATTTCTATAATACAAGAAGGATGAAAATAATAAAATGGTCCGTTTCAAACCTGAAACAACAATACACTGTATTGTTTATTTATTAACTTATGAAAGTAACAAAACTTTATTGTTGAGCTTATAGTAAAAAAAGCTGTAACTCCATCGAAATTAATTTTTGTGTGAAGCGACGTGTGTGTAATCAATCTATCATGCCGAGATCTGATCCAATGGAATTGTCTAATTTATTGTTCAAATTTTAAAATGGAATCTAGGTCTGATCATGTAGGTCAATCTCAAGACAATCATACCATTAAGTCTTGAGAATAGTCTGGCCCTTCTCTAAAGCCCCAATGTCGCTCGAGCACAAAATATCATTACTTTCATCAAAGTGAATGCACCACCTTCTTAAAGGTTTCAGGTAGCAGTGCCATGGTTGAGCCAACCACCCTGGTTGGGCCCTTTTTGCTAAAACCACCTACCACCCACCCACAGCCTTGAAAAAAAAGTTTAGTATGGGGAGTTTCGAGTTANGTAATTTGCCTTTTACCTCGGTACTGTTGCAAAAGAGCGTTACTGTTTTCATGTTGATGGTGACTCTGATGATAGCGAAATAGAATATGCCTGAATATTTATACTGATTTATATTTTCTTTTCCTTTCAAGTATACTAAAAAATTAAAAACTTAAAAATTTATCAAAAAACTTATATATATTTTTCATAGTAAATATTGATTACATAATCAATGGTTGGGTTATAGCTACTTCGAACCCAACCTCGTACCACTTCTTGGCGCGCCGCAGATGTAACCGAAGGTGGTTGGCTCACACGTAACTCTAACTTGCGAATTACAGCATCGTAATCTCGCTACTCAATCAACTGTCTTGCACTCTCGAGCCGCTTCAGAACTCAAAAATCCTGAAAGAGTTTTATTGTACAAATTTACAGAGCTAGTACATTACTATGATACAGAATATCAATGGGAAGGAGTTGACTCGCAAATACATTTGATTCGTGAACCAGCACACATTCATCAGGGGCAGCTTCGTGATTTATTCGTGTGTATTTAAGTATATATGTAAGTATATATGTAAGTATATATGTGGGTTTTCACCTGCAGCACACATCACTCGCTACTAACAGGGCGGTGCAAATTACTTATCTCGCGTAATCAGCTGGCACTTACAGCTCCACTGCTCTTAATATCCCTTCCACTATAATGTTTCATTCGAAGCTGTGAATATAATCGAAAAATAAATGCATTTGAACATCATTTGAAGTTGGGTAATACTCGTATAAATATTTATATCCAGTGGTATTTGATTTAGCAAATTGCTTGAGACCAAGTGTCATCTTGTACAAAGCTAATCACTTCAATACTTCAATGTACTGATGCTTCAGAAGAAGGGTTATTTCTGAGTAGCTTCTTCATCCACCTCATCCACTTCAGATTTTTCGATATCTGAGTTCGCTCTTTTGTTGAATGGATCTGGCTTGCTATTGTAAGGTAAGGGCACCGTGGAGTCCGATTTCTCTGGTTGATCGTCTTGCTCTCTTTTGGGAGACCGACTACGTTCACGTTTAGAAAGCAGTTCGTTATTTTTCTTCAATTCTCTGTATTTTGCTCTCCTGCTCTCAACACTCTGTTGATGTGCTAGCTCTTCTGATAAGTAAGCCCTGTAATCAGCAACCCTGTACTCAATCTCCTCATCATCAAGGCTTTCATCTTCTTCGAGCTCATCTCTATATTCCATAACTTTAACCTCAACTTGACGTTTTCTCTCATGAAGAGTTAATGCTTGATCTTTCTCAACCTCCCTTCTGTTTTGCCTCTTTTCGAAAGATGCTTTTGCTTTTTCTCGCTGAAGAAAAAGTCGACCATTTGTTCCATCACGTCTGTTTGAGACGTCGTTGGACAGATTTCTTTGAACATAGCCGTTCGTCCCCGTACCTTTAGCGGTGTTCAACCCAATTCCGTTATATGACATTGTGACTGGATAGCTTCGAAGCTGTTTATTTTTTCAGCTGGACAAAAAGAAAGTCAAAGATAACATGAAGATAAGTAATTTCTTTTTTTTTTTTCAAGATGCCAAAAATTTCAATATTTCATTTCGCGGTGCTCTTTATTTACGCGAAGCATCATGGATCACGATCTTACTCTTAACTTTTTAGGGTGTCATCAAGAATTGTACTGAGCAGAGTTTCTATTAAAGAAGTATCTTGAACTCTGATCTACTGAAAACTCCTAGACAGGTTGCTGGTATGTCTCAACAGACTATAAGTCGGTTTTTTAGGCCGAAGGTACGCTCCGATACTGATTCATCGCCCGCGGGAACTTCAAATCCCAAGCCTTTGGACTCATCAGATGGCAACAAGTTTGAAATTATCCTTAGTGAGCCATCAGTCACACCAGTCCCAGAAATTATTGAACTGGATGAACCCTATTCGACCAAGTTGGCTGACACTTTCCAATATGAAGAATCTACACAGTTTCAACCGCATAATCAGGAAAGGCACAATCAGTTTGTCTCTATAATGAATGCTCCCAAGATAAGGAAGGACAGTCCTCTATTCGTCGATGATGACGAGCCCCCAAAGGAAATGAATCACGTTGCCAAAAAAGCCAAGATCTCAACTACTCTCACACCGTTAGATCAGCAGTTTGTGGAGTTGAAGAGATCCAATCAAGATAAAGTTCTTGCCATCCAAGTCGGGTACAAATACAAATTTTTTGGTGAAGATGCAAAACTTGCATCAGCCATCTTGAACATTATGCTAATCCCGGGGAAGATGTCTGTTGATCCTTTGAACAGCAGTTTGGAAGACAGACAATATCAAAAGTACGCTTACTGTTCGATACCCGAAAACAGAATACACATCCACCTCAAGCGATTGCTAGCGGAGGGTCTGAAAGTTGGGATCGTTGATCAAAATGAGACCACTGCCATAAAGTCAAACTCTTCAAGCAAGAGCAAAGTGTTCCTGCGAGAAATTTCCAAAGTTTATACAACCTCAACTTATATAGATGAAGAATTCATAAAGGAAGGAAATTATCTTATCTGCTTGAAGGAGAATGAACCCAACAAAGATAAAATTTCCATGGTTGCAGTAAACATTTACTCTGCAGATATTCTACACGATCAATTCGTTGACACCTTTACAAGGCAGGAGCTTGAAACTAGATTTTTGCACCTTAACCCGGTTGAATTTATACTTATTGGTGGCATATCTCATGCAACTACGAAATGCATTGAGAACTTCGAAGCTTTCAGAAACGATGATGTTGGAAAGCTACGTATCAATCGCTTCGAATGCCAACCAATAAATCAAGTTCTTGATTTATTGAAAGATCATCTTGGAGACTCGTCATCATTCGGTTTGATCGCTGAAATGCCTCATGATGTCCAATGTTGTTTCTCTCAACTATCCGCTTATCTGAAAGATTTTGGATTGGACAATATCTTCAAACTTTCTGACAACTACTCACATTTCTCGTCGCTCGACAAAAGATTAACCTTGGATGCCAATACTTTGAAAAACTTGGAAATATTCTCCAATGCTACCAATGGGTTAGAGAATGGCTCTCTCATATGGCTGTTAGACCACACGAGGTCCAGCTATGGGGCAAGGCTTCTACGAAAATGGGTCGGTAGCCCTTTGACCTCTAAAGAGGAGATTTTAGAAAGGTCGAGTTGTGTTGAGTGCATCATTCAACAGTACAAATCTATTCCAATTGAAAAGTCAGTTACGCTTTTGAAGAACTCTGTCGATTTAGAGCTAGCATTATCTAGAATTCACTTTGGTAGATCAAAAAGAAAAAACACTTATCTTTTTTTGAAAGCGTTTAACGAGATTTTTGAAGTTTTTGGTGGACTCAAAGATGAGCTGATCAAATTTGAATCAATGTATTTAAGTGGAATTTTTCATCAGCTGAAGCAAATATCCACGAATGATTTGAAAGAATTTGAGAAATTGATCAAAATGATTCATTCTCCTGCTGCATTGGACGATAAAAAATCAGACTCTGATGAGCATATCGTGAAGTACTTCAATACGAACTTTTACGACTTCGATAAAATCAAGCACTTCTATGATGTCATTGACGGTATTGAGAACCAGTTGAACGATGAACTCAAAGAGATTCAAAAGATCGTCAAACGTACCAATATGAAATATTTAACGAACAATAGCGAACCTTACTTGATTGAAGTTAGAAACGCTCAAGTTGGATCCCTTCCAAAAGACTGGATTAAAATTAATGGTACCAAATCTGTTTCTCGATTTAGAACACCTAAAACGTCCCAACTGTACAAGTCGATTCAATATAATAAAGAACTTCTAGTCAACCAATGTAATGAGTGCTACAATGGGTTTCTTGAAAAGATAGATGACTGCCATCACTCACTTAACAAGATTGTGAAACTGCTAGCAAATCTTGATTGTATGATCTCATTAGCGGCTGCTTCATCTTTGCATGAAAATTATACCAAACCATCATTCACCGATGTGCAGGAAATCAACTTGATTGGCTCTCGTAATCCGATTGCTGAGAATCTACAATTATCTCACACATCAGGAATGTACATCTCAAATGACATCAAAATGAGAGTTGAAGATGGTAGAGTTGCCATTATTACTGGGCCTAATATGGGTGGTAAGTCATCTTTCATAAGACAAGTTGCATTGACTGTAATAATGGCACAGTTAGGTTGTTTTATCCCCGCTTCTGAAGGTAGTACTTTGGGTATATTTGATTCTGTGTTGACAAGAATGGGAGCTCAGGATGATTTGATGAGAGGACAATCTACTTTTCAAGTTGAGTTATCTGAATGTAGCTCTATCATCAGAGCTTGTACGGACAAATCATTAGTTTTATTAGATGAAGTTGGGAGAGGAACAAGTACTGTTGATGGATACGCTATTGCTCATTCAATATTAAGTTATTTGATAACAGACATTAAACCATTTGTGCTATTTATCACCCACTTTCAAAAGTTGAAAACGTTTGAAAGATTCAAAGAGGTTAAGAATTATCACTTAGGGTTCCAAAAATCAGATGATGAGTTGATTTTCACCTACAAATTAACAGATGGTTGCTGTGATCGCTCTTATGGTATTCATTGTGCTAATTTGGCTGGTTTGTCAAAAGAGATTACAACCAAAGCTCACGTCATGTCAAGTGAGTTTGAGAAGAGTTGGAATGTGAAACGATCTTGGAGTTTAGCGTTCAACTATAAGAAGATAAAAGATTCGAATGATTATGGTAAATTATGGGAAATAGTTGATGAACTAGATTGAGATTTATGTATATAGAAAAACATGAGGCATTTGCATTTGTATCTAAATTTTATATAAAGGAATAATAGAGAAAAAAAAAGAAACATTCAAGTGTTCTGCATTGATTATTGGAGTCTTCCCAATTCACATCTTCAGAAACTTCTTAGTAGATGGTGTGTCTGTGTTTGTAAGCGTATATGAAACATCTCCTAGTTCGCTTCCTTCAAATCTCATCACGCTGCTGTCGTCGTTGTGGTGAATGGTGACTGAACTGAAGTTTTCAAACGGATCTGGTTGATTTTGAGAACTAGCTCCATTGACCACGACCGTTCCCCCACCAGTTCGCACCGTTGATGTTGATGTCTTTCGTTTTGACTTTAGGGTACCGATTGAAGATTGTGTAGTTTTGTTATTGCCATTTGTATCTTTATCTTTTCTGTTCTTTTTCTGTGTAAATATAGGAATCATCGGTGGCTTTTGATTTCTTAGTAATGCCCATTGAACATTCTTGAAGAAGGAGTGATTCTTAATTTCGGAGGCCCCACTCTTAGACCCCATTCTTTTTAGTTCATCTTTGATTAAAAGTTTTTTGATCAAATTCTTACAATTGTTGGAGATTGAATTATAATCTGGGAATGTAGCATCGTTCTTCAAGATGTTGGAGAATGTCTGGTTTCTTGTCGAACCTTTGAATGGTGTGATTCCAAAGATCATCTCATAGACAAAGATACCCAAAGTCCACCAATCAACTGCCGACGTATGACCTTTACCCCAAATAACCTCTGGCGCAATATATTCTTCTGTTCCAACAAAAGAATTAGTTCTGAATCCATTGATACAGGCGTTAGTGTCCAACTGAGGCATACTGGTAGATGATCGGTGCGAGGAGATCAATTCTGGTCTCTTAATGTGATCAGTTTGTTTAGACAAATCAAAATCACTCAACATGATATGACCAGACTGATGCAATAGAATATTTTCAGGTTTCAAGTCTCTATAAATAAAGCCCATCAAATGAAGATATTCAAGCGCTGCGATCACTTCTGAAGCATAGAACCTTGCATCATTTTCAGAAATGCACTTCATCCTTCTTGTTTGTAAAGCCCTAAAGAACTCACCACCCATACAGTATTCCATGCACAAGTATAGATGATCTTCAGATTGGAAAGAGTGATATAAAGTAACAATAAATGGATGATTTGCTGTAGCCAAAATTTCTTGCTCTGCCAAAACTCTTTTAATCTTGTTTCTTTCAACCATTTCCTTTTTATTTAGAATCTTCATAGCGAAAAGTTTTTTGTTGGATTTTTCTCTCACCAAGTAAACTTTCCCAACGTCTCCCTTACCTAAAAGCTTTAACTTTTCAAATGACTGTGGAGCAACTTCAACGGTGCCCACTTTTGCGGAATTGCTGGAATAGTTTCGACTCACATGAGGAGCTGAAGAAGAAGAGTAATCTTTACTAAGGGTAATTTCCCCTATATGCTTAGTCAGATCATATGCTGTTACTTTTTCAGCAGCTGTTGATGGAACAGATACACTTGATCCTCCTTGAGCTGAATCAGCAGAGAGCTGTTTCAATCCCAATGGAGCCGATGCCACTCTCTTGAGCTTCTTTTGAATAGACATGGATTTTGATTGAGGTTGTTTGAACTCCCCTGTTGGTGCCTGTGGTTGACTTGATACTGGAGGTTCGACGTTCTCGTCATGTATCCCATCATTGTACAATGTAGTGGTGGAGTTATTGACACTGTAATCATGCTTTAATTTAACTTGGAAATCATCTATGGGGTCAATATAATCTTGCTCAGATATGTCGCATTCTTCTGTAGTGATAATTGGCACTTGTGTAGCAGTTGATTCAACTGATTGAGGGGCTTGTGTAGCGGTGACTGTTGCAGTTTTGCTCGTAAGGGAACCATTCTGTCCCACTGGTTGTAGACCTGGGCTGGAAGGTGCTTTCATTCTTCTAAACTTTTTCATTATTGACATGCTTGATACTTCATCATGTTGTTCCACTTCACCAGTAGTTGAGAGCACGTTTGCAGGCTGGGATGGATTTGTTGTTTGTGATATCCCTGTAATGGCAGCAGGAACCTGACTTCCAACATCCTCGGATTCAGCGGGTATGTTTGATGAGAATTTGAATAGATTTTTGATTTTGGTGAACTTTTTGGTCTTGGTGATTTCGTCGATTTCGTCCTCAGAATGAGGTTCATAAGTAATCCCATTGCCGTTGTTGTTGGTATCAGCATCTTTATGCATTGCACCACTAGTGGAGTTGCTCGAAGTATTAAAGTAATCATCAGGATAGTTGGTGTCTGTATTTTCATTAGAAGGTATCTGTTGCTGAATTTGTAAAGGTGAATTTTCTTCAATTCTGGGGGTAGTCACAGACTCATTGTGATGTAAGCTCCTTCCTAGCACTGCTCCTAGGTTTCCCGAGGACGTTCCTCCGTTTGAACCACTAGAAGTATGATTACTTCCTGTATTATCTAAACCAAAAGTAAAAATTCTCCCAATTGATAGTTTTCTGGAGTTTGAACGTGATCCTGACCTCGATCTCTGATTCACGGTAGATGACGGATGTTCGGTTTGTTCAATGCTCGTATAAGGTGGAAACTGTGTTGGTGATAAAGGACGAGGAGGCGTGTTTGCAGTTTTCGGGCTCGATATTATTCCTGGTGCTGTTGTTGATGGTGTTGTAGGTCCATTTGATGAAAAGTAGCTTGCTCCAGATATTGAACCAGAGGACTGGTGATTTGGGTTTCCCATTATTATATACAGTGGACGGTTAGTTATATATGTTCTTTCTCAAAGAATATCAAGATCGGGATATGTAAAGCAAAAGAACAGCTAGTTGTGTTGTTAAAGAATATCAAAGCAAAAATTCAAGGGAGTGGTGGGCTGGATTTGTAACGATGAATATATTTTGTACTGCTATGCTCGAGATATCAGAACGAGAAGGTGGAGTTGAATAAGGACTCGCAAAACAAACACAAGTGCTCGATCTTAGAATAATACTCAATTGAATTACTTTCTAAAAGTCAACAGACAGCTTTGTAAGTATTGAGCTTGATCTTATATTTCCCCAAAGGAACTGTTCGGTTTTCTGAAAGCTTAACATTGTTGTCTTTGTCAATCACCTTTCAATGGTGCGCCACAATTGTTAAAGGCGAAGAATCTCTCTGTTGAGGCTGATTCCAGGCGCAGTTTGATCTAACTGGTTTTACTAACGATGGGGGGATTTGATATGTATTGAACGATTAGCTATATAAGATACAGAGAGTAGGCTTACAGGGGAGTCATCTAGAAGGGTGAACTGATCAGCATATGAATATTAGTCTCAACAAAAACGTCTAACGTTTTTGAGTAATTACCGTTCATCATCTTCTTCTTCTTCAGGAGAAGTATTTCAATTTGCAAGATGAGGAGGTAACAAAAAGTTAGCAATGGAGTCTTTGATATAGTAGATATGCTGACAATTTCCACAAGTCATCTTTCCTTCCACTATCTGAGTTTCCAACAATAGACTGTGTAAGTCCTTCAACAACACTTCATTTCCTTCAATATTCTCTGGTTTTTGAACCGGGAGACTGGTATTACCGAGATCTTTTGCAACACTCAAAACCGCATCCCAATTAAGTCTTTCCAACATGGATATTATGAAATCTGGGTTAAAATCTTGTTCTTCTAATTCTAGCTTACATTCTGAAAAGTGTAATGGGAATGATTTGTCTGATCCTGCGCAGGATTTAACGGCACACATAACGAAATTGGAGGTCAAGAATTTCATTTGATATGAGTTTTAATTGTATGTGATGTTTTGTATGGTATTATGTGTTAAAACTTATATGAAATGAAACCTAAAAGAGCTTGGAATATTCAATTCAAGTTGTTTCTTGTTTCTCTTTATGATAAAATTTTATTTTTCAAGATGCGAGATGTTTTTTTTTTTTCAGTCACGTGCATGTGATTATAAGGGAGTTGTTTTACGTCTTTATAGTATTCGTTAAATGCATTTTGAAAATGCTATCTATTAATGCATCTATATGCACATATCTATTAAAATGAGAGACTACACTTTAGTCATCAAGTCTTCGACTCTTGATATCACGGCCTTGAAATAAGAGCTTCCTTCATATCCACCATCGACTAACAGTTTCTTGATTTTTGTCAACTCGCGTAATTGTTGTCTATGCTGTCCATCGGCAGGCATATCCATATACTTCAATGCTATCAAACTTTCTATGAATCTAACTGGAATATCAGCAGTTAGTGCGAATGATATTAAAGATTCGAATGATTTGAAGTCTGATATCATACGACGAACCCAGCTTGAATTTTTGAGTGAAGATAGAGTATATTTAGACTCTCTCTCCTGTTGCGCAACGGCATCTAGTTTTATCGAACGTTTGGAGCGACTACCAGTGTAAGCTTTCGAGACTTCGTGGTTGTATTTTATAGTTTGTCTTAGTTTTGCTAACTTTATTTTAGGATCAATTGATTTGATCTCTGACGATGTTGATAGAATTGTTTCAACTAGGACGTTAACCAAGTTATGGAGTCTTAACGAATGTAACTGAGAGAACATTTTCAAAAACAATTTATCATGATCCATGTTGATAGTGAAAGACTGTTCCGTTATGTCGCATAGATTCTGAACAAAGTGGTCAAACTGCTCAGGATTGGAACTATCCTGCTGGAAACTTCTATAGTTAGCGTCCATTCTCTCAAGTATGTCAGCGGGCAGGATCGAATGTTTAATTGTGTATGATGATCCATATGGTATTGAGACAGATTTGGGACAAGTTTTATTGGTTAACTCAACCATTGCTTTATAAACAGAGTTCTTATGTTGTTGGTTTAGTGATACATGTTCATGATCACCGTAAAGGCGTATTTTATCAGCGACTGAACCTTTCATAAGATTTTGAGGTAATAATTGAATATTTTCTGATAAATTTATAGACTTCTCCACGGTCGATGGATATGAAATGATTCCACCTAATGCGGCAGTCAACTGGTCGGGAGTCATTGGTAAAGTGGAGTCAAATGCTAGGGAATTTGTTATGTTTGTATTCTTATTTCCATCTATACTGATGCCGTCTTGTTTTTTATTTATCTTATTGGTCTTGCGTTTACGTGTTGGTATAGCGATTTTGATGCAGCGAGAATTAATTTCTTCATCTTCTTTCAGTTTTAAAGCCTCTTGTAACTCGTGTTGATTATGTTGTTTTCCGGTGATTAAAAATTTCTTTATGTTACCTATATCTGTATGATGATTCAGCAGTGATCTGTCTCTTGCTGTATGTGCAATATAACTTGGAAACTTTGAGGATGAATCAAATTCAGTTGCAGATAAAGAGTTGTCTCTGATTACATTAACCTTAGTTGAAAAGTGTTTGGCCATGGTTGGAAGCATCAATAAGAATATCAAATGTGAACCAAACGAAAGAAGTTTGATATCATCCATCACTCCCCATTTATCTTTTGAAGATGAACCTTTGAAAGGAGTGGGTCTCTTAGTAGAAGTATGCATCATACGAGGTCTTGTGAACATAAATCCAGAAGTGAACCTCTTCCTAAGACTGCCAGGGCTTGGATTTCTCAGAATTCCCGAGTCATAGAAAAACGGCACCTTGGGTCTCCACCACGAGGTGAACACTTTTCTAGCTGACATTCCTCTTTGTTTAGTGTAGTTGATGTTTATTCGTAAACTTTCAAATGTAAAACGGGGTCTTTGAAAACAACAACTTAACAAGCTTACATGATTCGGCCAATAAAAGCTGTTCAAACTGCAAAAAAAGACAAATTTGGTGGCTCCACTCATATTTTATTTGCACGCGTTTCTGTTTTGGCAGACTCGATTTGAAGTGCTTTGTGCTTAAGTGAACAAGAGAGGGATCAGTACTGGAGTTGTGTGTGTATTAGTAGCTGGGGTATATCAATATATATATGATACATATAATTAAATCATGGTTGCTCACCTTTTCTTAACTGCAGAACTATCAAACGTTACAGGACTCATACCTGTTGACACAGTGGATCAGCCGTTTGAATATACATTTAAGATTCAATGTACAGCTTGCCGTGAGACACATCCAAAGCAAATTTCAATTAATTTGTATGAAAAGCATGAGATCCAAGGAAGTAGAGGTGAAGCAAACTTTATATTCAAATGTGGATTCTGTGGAAAACATTCCAACGTCGAATTATCAAAGCCAAAGAAATTCGAGGCTTATAATATATCAGACTCTACTAAAAAGGTGGCCATTTTAGATATGGAAGCAAGAGGTTTAGATCTCGTGGAGTTCATTCCTGTTGGCTTGTTCCAGTGCTCTGGTTGTGATGAAGAAGGTAATTTGAGTGGCACTAAATTCAAAGATGTGGACTTGAGCGATAATGAATGGTACGATTACGATGATGATGCGGCCAGAGAAGTTTCAATCACTGAGACTAAATGGGAAATTTTAAAGAAATGAATAAACTGTATAGTTTAATATGCATATAATAATAATCTAATATAGCACCCTTTTGTAATTGAAATGAATCGAAAATGATCTCAAAGATAAAGAAGCCAGAATCATGCTACCATCATGACGAGAAAAGCAAGTAAAGTTGAGAAGAAGCCAGACTTTCTATCGTAGGGGAAGTTGTAGGCACCACCAGCAGTTGTTGTTGAGCTTCCTCCTATCGTGCTGGTGCTAGTGTAGCTTGAGTAACTAAAACTATTAAGATCTGTAGCGGATGCAGTCACCAAAAATGCAGCCTCTTGGTAAATTCTATCTGCCCAAGAGAGTTGTGTAATGAACGCAACAGCGGAAGCAGCATTAGTGCTCAAGTCAAGCACTGATTTCTCATCATAACTATTAGGATCATTAGCATAATCAAGAATCAATGCAGCCATTGCATACTCATAAGCACTCCATGGTTCACCCGAACTTATTGGGGATGACGCATATTCCTGTAGTTGGCTTGAGATTGTCACTGCATCCGGGTCGTACCTTGTGATTGTAGAGTAAATGCTTGACTGCGCAACACACACAGTTGCCCACCACACCAGAATAATCCAAACATATCTTGTTATGTTCATTGTAAGTATGCACCGTTATACTAAAGAGATGGGAAGTTGAATCTGTTCTGTTCCACTAGACAAACAGCCCAGATTTGCTTAACAAAAAACCACTTACTCTTCGCGAGCCTCACACTCTTACCAAAAAAAACGGAGTTAATTACATCGATCAAGATCGAGCCTTTAATACTGAACTAAGTGCTTTACAGGCTGCTACTTTATTCGGGTACAGTAATCTTCTTGTGCTTGGTATCTACAATCAAATTGTTACTCTCGTACATTGGTTCTCTTTCAACAATACCTAATGACGAATGAACGGGTTGATAAACTAGGCAATACATTTGCCAGCAAACCAGAGATCCAGAATCAAAGAGTGTTTGATGATGATGATAATATGGCAGATTTTACAGTTGAAAAATATATGAGGTGTGCTTCATCGAACCCCACGATAACTCTTGATAGTTTACCAGTAGAACTGCTAATAGTTATATTTGGATATATGGACCCAAAAGCTATAAAGAATATCGGACAAGTATCTAAAAAATGGTACAGGTTATCAAAGGACAATCACATGTGGATGCATATATTTCAAGGGAAATTCCCAGATTTGCCACAAGAGTTTTCCTCGACAACTAGAACAAGAGCTTGGAGAGAAGAATTAATTGATAGAGAAACTTATGCTAAATCATGGAGAAAAGGTAATCGTACCATCACAAGTTATAGAATTTTAAGTGCTGGATGTATTAGCGATGCCTATTGTGATTTCAAAAACAATAGATTGACTGCATTCGATAAAAATGTTGGTAATGTTGTCTCATGCAATTTGAACAACGGTAATAATATCGATGTTTATCAAGGACTATATCCTAGTGGTACTACTTCTTACGGTATCAGTCGTAACTGTGCTGTTTTTGGTAGATGGGATGGAAGTATTCAATGTGCAGCATTGAATCAAAAGAATATGTTGGTGGCGAGTGTCAAAGAAATATATCATAAAAATGAACCTGATCGTAGAGCCTATGTTACATGTGTTGAAGTCAACAACGGTCCGTCAGCTAAAGAGGGAAAAATTGGTAGTGTTACGGGTGATGATAAAGGTTACATTTATTGCTGGGATCTGAAGAAAGCTGAATTGGTTATGGAGATAAAGGTTTCCATGCAAGCGATCCTTTTTTGTTCGTCGGATTTCAAGGACGTTATCATATGCTATGATAAATCTGGATGTATCTGGATCATTCGAAATGTGTTCAATATGTTTGATAATACTCCGGAGATTGAGCTTCTAGTAGAATTCAAAGATACCAATACACCCATTACAATTGGAAGACTTGAAGCAATTCCAATCAAAATGATGGTTGATTATGGTGGGAAAAATGTAGTGATGGTGAATAATCATAAAGTTGAAGTTTTCAGTTATGGTAAGGATACAAAAGACAAGCAATTTCAAAGAGTATACACTATTGATTTACCGGCACCTGGAACAACTACAGATTTGATCTTCAAATCAACTTTTGAGCAGAATGATACATGGATGACATCACAAGATGAATTGGCCGTTGGTGGTAATGGATTGATGTTGGCTCTCTTGATGAAATCGGGCGATGTCACTGTTCTTAATATCAGATCCATGGAGCACAATCTTAAACCAGTATTGAAATTCACTCCCGGACTAGTACACAACGATGACATATATCATAGAATGATAAGTGTTCAAATGAACCAAGATATCCCAATCATTTGTGAGATTGCAATCAATTCGATGGTTTTAGTGGTGGGCTCATACAACGGTATGATGGAAATGTATGATCCTTATACTGGGGAACTACTAAGGAAGATCTCAGATAGGACCAACAAAAACTTGAAAATGGAACTAAGCCATAGGTTAGTTCCCATCTCTAAAATCTTGCTTGATGAGCGTACCTGCTCAGGTGTTGTTATATTTGACTCTGCTGTACAACATTTCCATTTCGGTGATTTCTATAAAGAGTTGGAACTGAATAAGAAAAAAAGAAGAAATCTAGGTCGTTTGGTCAGGGAAGGTAAAAATCTAGAGATTAAGAATTCACTTCAGGACTATGAATATGAGTTGCAAGAAGAGGAGAAGAAATTAGCAATGTTGAACAAATATAATGGTGAACTGTCGGACTCTGAAGAGGAATTAGAGATGGCATTGGCTATGAGTGTTTCTATAAATAGTGAGACACGTGGATCCCGAACAAATACAGGGATTACCGACTACAGCGGTGACAGCTCATCAAGCAAGCGTGAAGAAGATGATCTAGCGATTGCTTTGAAGTTATCACAGATGTCCAATAATGAAAATCTTTCAAGCATTACAGATAATAACCCGGAAGCAGTGCACATAGATGATGCTGATGATGAGGAACTGCGCAAGGTAATTGAATTATCAAGGTTAGAAAATGTTAGAGATGCCAAAAGGGTAGTTGTTGACGATCTTGAAAATGATGAAGACTCAATGGATGAAGCTCTAAAGATGGCTTTAGAGATTTCCAAGTTGGAGTATCACTCAGATGATTGGCAAACTTTGGGATCTTCATCTGCTTCTGATGCAGCTCTAGGGAGATTCAATTGATATTGGTTTGTTTGGCCTACCCGCATCCTTGATCCCATGGTCTACATGTATTTAGTAAAGTACGATTTTTGTTTTTTTAAGATTTTTTTTTTTTTTATTTTGCTTATTGTTCAAATAAAATAGAACCTGGTACGAATTTATGAGGAAATTTATTTATAAAAAATAGTAATTAGGTTGGAAATACAAAAGATGAGGAAAAAAAGGTAATTTTCAACTTGAATCGTAAACTTTCAGTAGCAAATAGCAGACATATGATTTACGACTCATGAAGTTTTGAACTACCAGTCGTCGTCATCATCATCATCCTCGTCGTCACTGTCTCTTCTAGCTTTCTGTCTTATAGCAGCAGCCAATCCACCAGCCAGCGAAGTCTCCTCTTGTTTCTTTTGCATCAAAGCAGTAGCCAAACCATTAGCAAGACCACTACTTCCATTTGTAGCTGGTTCAGAGTGAGTGTTACCATTTGACATTGAGACTGATGTGGCAACAGTGCTCGTAGATGATTTGTTGGAAAACAATGAAGCCGGTGGATCGCATGGTGTAATGTATGCTGTTGGAACCCAACCTTCCTTCAACTCATCCAACGATTTAGCAAGCGACCATCCAGCTCCTTGATCTTCCAATATATACATCACTGTATCTTTAGTACAAGGGAACTCTGAAGGAGAACCACTACCAGGGAAGTCATAAGCAGCTTTGTAAGTTGGCCACTTTGGTTTCTGGACCTGCACTGGTGGTGCGGGTGGTGGCGGTGGTGGTGTTGGAGCCGCTGCTGGTGTTGATTGATGTTGCACTTGCACTGGCTTGGCTGGTTGATGTTGTTGTTGACGTGCTTGAGGAGGAGCTGGCTTTGGTTTCTGCTGTGTGGATTGCGCAACAGGAACTGGTTTTCTGTTGACTGGTTTTCTGTTAATAGTAGGTTTTGCTCCAGCTGGATGGTACGCAGCACTAGCAGCTGCTGCCGCAGTAGCTGCTGGATTTGACGAATTGGTGGAACTGTGAGGTTGTGGTGCTGCAGGGACTGGTTTTCTATTTAGCTTTGGTGATGTTTGAGTAGCTGGGGTTCTAGAGACAGGAACAGGTGCTGATTTTCTAGAAGATGCCCCATTTGGCGTAGCCGTGGCAATAGTTTTCTTATATCCAGCAATGGTGTTGGCAGAGGTTAATATACTCTTTGGTTTTGGTTTTGCCTTGGAACGTGAAGAAGCAGGATAGCCATTACGAGTGCTGACAGTACCCGACTTGTATGAGTCACCATTTGTTGGAGCAGTATCACTTATTTGGAACTTGATAACGTGAGGTTTGCCAGGCTTCTTGTTGTATGTAACAGTTGGGCCAATAACAATACCTAAAGATCTATTCAAGTTTTTGAGATGTGTAACCAGTTCGGTCTTGAATTGTAGATTAATAAACAGATCTGGTTGAGTAGGTGATCCTAGGTTGATGGCAACCCAATCATCTTGGTAACTGGACATACCAACCTTTGTAATAGAATTGACAGAAATGGAAGTTTCAATTGTGTATGAAACCTTTCTGTTGATCACCTGTTCTAAAATGACAATGAGCTTGCTCTTTGTAAGAAGGAAGATACGAGCCATTCTCATTGAAGATCTACCAAACTTTGAAAGTAAAATCTCACCTCTGGATGAGAACACAACAAAATCAGAAATACCAACTTGCTTGACTAGGAACTTACCGAAACCACCTGTTTTGTCGTTACAACCCAAGTAATCACCCATGAACGCTCTAGAACCGAGTAAACTCAATCTTCTTCTTTGTTTTTGGTTGATGACTAAAGAGGTACCATAATCTCTGAGCTTCTCGAATTTATTACCACCTCCAACTCTTTCTCTCCATAATTTTTGACAAATTTTGGCGGCGTTCTCTCTTTTCTTCAAATATCTTCTACATGCTCTTTGAATAACCTTTGCTTTATTACCCCAATAATTCTCTCTCATTTCTTCTAGAGCAAACAAAGTCTCTGGTTTTTTGATGAAAATTTTCGTGACACCTAATTGCCATTCACCGTCAGCAATACCTGCATCTCGTAAAATATGCGATGTTGCGTCCTTATGGTCACCTTGCCAAATATACTCTCCCGCATATGAAGTTTTGATGGAAAGTAAATAGAATCTTTCAACAAACTTCTCGAAGGTTTGTCTGTATGCAAATCCCGCTCTTCTAATTCTAACATTCTCTTGTAGACCCAAATATTTGACTTGATGGAGGACAGCTTTGGTCTCATACTCAGTTGGCGATCTGTTCTGATTAGGTTTGATTGTTCTGATATATGAAGGAGTACATTGCGATAAAGTGTCAACTAAGAGGTTGGCACTGGACTTGATCTTGTCACCAGCAGTTGGTGGTCTCTTTTTGGATGATGTATCGATCTTGTCAGGGAATAATGTATTAACAAATTGATTCTGTGAAGTATCAATCATTTCCAAAAGATCTCTTAGCATCTGGTCTTTATTCTTATCGGTCATAGTATTGATGTCATAAGTGACATCTCCGGCATAATGCTTGACGACGAATTTTGTACCTCTCAAGTCAAAATGAGGATTAGAAGAAACCATGTTTAGTCTTTGAGCAAAGGATTGATCGGCGGCTGAAGAGTCAGCATGCGCAGTAGCACAAGCATCATTCAAAGCGGCGAAAATTCCAGGTGGTCTTTTCGATTCGATCAAATCACAAACAATCTTATTATTGAAATATTTAATTGGAGTCCATTGAATTTGCTCTCTAACATACTCGTCCTGCTCAGATTTCAATGTCAATTGAATGAAAATTTGCTGTAACTTTTCGTTGACGTAATTGATACACAATTGCTCGAAAGAATTATGTTCAAAAATTTCAAACCCATAAATATCTAGAATACCAATTGACTTCAAAGAGTCAGAATGGCCATCGTGTAGATTTTTGAAAGATAAGTTAACTCTATCAACAATCCAATCAAATAGATTAGAGTATAAACCTTTTGCTAAACCATCTCTAACAGCAGTTGCTTGTGTACGGTTCAACGGAACGTGATAAACGGAACCTCTTCTCATACCATGAGAAGTTTCCATAGTTCTCTCAATCAAGGCCTTACATAGAACTTCAGAGTTCACTTGTAAAAGATATGCAACAAAGTCCGTAACACCTGTATCAGCAATAACAGCATTACCTTCTGCATCTTCAGAGAAGCTAATGTTACCGATCCACAACACAGCTGCTAACAATCTAAACACTTCATCACGTTCGGATTGTTCCAAACCAATAGTCTCCATTGCTTTGATGGTGTCTTTATAATCACTTAAGTCATCGACTGAATCAACTGTAGTACAGCCTGATGCACTGGTGTAAATGTACTGTTCTGGCTTTTGGACACCAAAAGTTTGTCTATATGAATCACTTGCACCTTTGGTAAACTGATAGAAAATGTGGAAGTTTCTTTCATTCTTGATTTGTCCCACAACTCTCTGTTTTTCTAATAAGTAATTTGTGACGTTTGCACTAACCGGTTCAAAGGACTTGTTGAATTGAATCTCCAAATATTTTCCGTGTCTCGAAGAGTTGTTATTTCTCAAAGTTTTTGCACAACCAAACGATTCAAACAAAGGGTTGGTTGCCAAAACCATCGCATTAATCTTTTGAATATGAGAAGAGGCACTAAATGCACCAGAGACCGATGCAATATATTGCATGATTCTTTTAGCAGCTTCAGTTTTACCAGCACCAGATTCACCGGAAATGATAACACACTGATTTTCATTGTATGCTCTTAAGTTATAGTACATGGATTCTGCAATAGCAAAAACGTGGGGAGGAACTTCTAATCTATTCTTATTTTTGTAAGATTTCAAAACTTCATCTGTATAGATACCGAGATCTCTGAAAGGGTTGACAGAGATCAACACATGGCCAATATAGGTGTATATAGTTCCATTATGAAATCTTTTTTCCAAATTCTCATTGATTGATTGATCACTGATTGTTGATAGTAAGGTCAAATCACTGACACCTACCTCTTTTCGCTTGTTTGCTTCAAACTGTGCTTTCTTTACAGGAGCAGCAGACTTCTTCACAGGAGCCCCATCTGCTGCCTTATTTCTACCAGCTCTTCTAACAATTGCCATTATGGGATAGCTTTAAATGTAATTGAATCGTAGCAGAATGCAAGGGTAAGGCTTTTAATGATGAGGTAAAATACTAAAAGCTGGTGAAATTATGCAAATCGCTTCAGGCCCTCCATCCTGTATGATTAATAAATAGCCACCTAGGAACTCAGCCGTCCTCGCCGACGTGGCCAAGTCGCAGCGTCGATTTCCGAATTGCCGCACGATGCCGGTGCGTCGATTTTACTCGTTTTGGCTTTGTCAGCAGATGACTCAGCTCTCAGGGTTCTCCGATCAGCGATCAGCTAGCTCTATTCTGACATGCAATTCGTAGCTGTGCCTTCATGCATTCTTGAAAATATCATATTTTCTCTTGTAGCTTGGTGTGATTTTGCAATATAGAGCATATAAAGCATAAAAAAGCTACTCATATAACATAGTTACCATGTGGGAGGATTATTTTTCGGTTCAGATTTTTTTCATTATCTTAAGAGAGACTTTGGAAAGTGCTATTATTGTCTCGGTGCTACTTTCTTTCATTAAGCAAAATTTTACAACTGTTGATCCAGTTACGGGGCATTCTCAGTTGAATGTTGATCTTGTAACGTATAGATCTTTGAAAATGCAAGTTTGGGTCGGTGCTCTTGCTGGCCTTGCAATCTGTATGGGTCTCGGGGCTGTCTTCATTGCTGTCTTCTATCTTATTGGAAATGATTTATGGTCTTTTGCAGAACGTATCTGGGAGGGACTCTTTAGTATATTATCGGCTGTGATTATCTCATTCATGGGTCTTGCATTGTTACGTATCAACTCTTTACAACATAAATGGAAGTGGAAGCTAAGCAATTCATTGAACTCCCAACATGAGCAAGCTTTACTGGAACATGTTCATGATGACCCAATGGCTGAAGACTTGACAAGGTATGTTTCGCTTAAAATCAAGATTGATAGATACCTAAAGAAGTATGCATTGGCTGTTCTTCCCTTCATAACGACTTTAAGAGAAGGTTTGGAAGCTGTTGTGTTCGTTGGAGGTATCGGTGTTAACCAGCCAGCAACATCTTTTCCTTTAGCCATCATCTTTGGTGGGTTGGTTGGAGTTGCAGTTGGTCTCACATTATACAAAGGTGGTAACAAGATGTCGTTGCAGTACTTCTTAATCATGTCGACGTGTTTCTTGTATATGGTTGCAGCTGGATTGATTTCCAGAGGTGTTTGGTTCTTGGAGCTAGAAAAGTTTGTTCAAAGATGTGGTCAAGATACTAGTGAATCCGGCTCAGGTCCTGGATCTTATGACATTGCATACTCAGTTTGGCATGTGAACTGTTGTAATGGTTTGACTGATGGGGGTTGGATGTTGTTTAACGCTTTGGTTGGTTGGACAAATTCCGCAACTTATGGTTCTGTCATATCATACATTCTTTACTGGATTTTCATCATTGTACTTTTGAAAGTTAAATCACAAAGGGAGACTGTTGGATACTTGCCATATATTCCTATTAGATACCAGTTGCATAGCATCAAAAAGAGGATTGCGTTTGACAGAATCTTGTTAGATGATATAATCAATGATTACAATGAATTGCAAAGTAATGCATCTATACACGATCTTGACAACAGTGGCGAAGAATTAGGGATATCAAACTCGGATGAAGCTACAACCCTCTTGGGTTCGAGGAGTTAGGGCACGCAGTAAAGTCTAAACACTTTACGTATGAATGTACCCCATGTATTATTGCCCGAAAATGGCACGTTTTTTTTTTCTCTTACTGATGAAAAGGTAGACCTTCAATAAGAGATGTTATGTAATTTATAGTGATAATAATATCATACCCTGAAAAAGTTAGGTTTTAGGTGGTTAGAGCTGTAAAAAATACATGTAGAGTTATATCAATTACGACGAAGTAATATAGTTAGATGAAAAAATAAAATTAGTGAATAGAGGAAATAAAAAAAAAGCAAGCGAACAGAAATATAGAAGATAGCTTGCAAATAAGTTGAACATTGTTTCTAAGATGATATCGTAGGAAAAAGAAAAAAAAGTTAATGTAATAAAAACGATAGCAATTGAGATGAATCAGTGAAATATTTGATCAGCAATACAACAACAGCACACTTTAGATGATTCGTGTGCGTTGTGAACAAAGTGAGTCTAAGAAAAACAAGAAAAATATCGGCATCTCTCCACACACAAAACGTTGCAGACACGATGGAATTGTGATGGTGATGGCTTATCTGCCAATCAATAGAGTAATCTAACAGGTAACATCATGTCAGTTGAATCCAGTGGAAGTTCAATTAGATCAAGCCTTCCATAAATCCATATGCTGGGAATTCAACTAAACCAGTCAAGCAAGTGATCAGCTCGTCATCCTTAGTGTAGGCTCTAGCCACAACACTATACTTTCCAGGTGGAACTTCGTTTGGAATTTCAACTTCCTTTGTCAATTTGTAATAACCTTTGGTGATTGGGCACTCCATATCAACTTGTGGTAATTGCTCGCAAATATCGTAGGTTTGGTGTAATAGCTTGATATAACCATAAGTAACGTCGATATCAACGTATGAGCCTTCGTCAACATCTTCAGATAACAGTCCTATAGCTGAAATGGTTAAGTTTTGACCACGAACTGGTGGGTTTGGAGAGAGGTCAACTAAGCTCAACTTTAACAATTGAGGAGTGGACACATCACATTGTTCAATAGGTGAGTGACCTGGAATTGGTTTGGTATCTGGTCCTGGGAAGGACGACTTGAAAGGGTTTAAAATAGATAAGGAATATGCTGGGGAGGCCGCAAGAACGGCAAATGATAGTTTTGTCAATGCAACCATGTTTAAAATATAAATTGTGGTATATGCTAGTATGTTACTCCTTATTTGAGTGAAGTTTAGAGTTCTAGGAGTAGTAGATGGTATTATGAGAATATGAAACCACTAGAGAAACGTTTTGTATAGCAGCACAGACTGTATTGCTACTCCATTAGGAATGGACGGCAACCATCAAAGTGAGGCTTTTGGTGAGATGCCAAATTGGATATTCTCAGTTTCCGGTTTTGAGTGAGTGCGGCTGGGAGGCAAATGTATGAGTATGCATGTTTCTGGATCTGTGATTTCTAAGATATTCTTCTTCATATCCTCAGTGGCTATATATTAAAACTCAATTGTAATATTGCGAATAAACCATCCAAACCCAAACTCAAAACATACGCAGATATAGTGCAAATAAATCATATTCAAAACATACACAGAAGTCAAGCAACTTACAGCCTACTGCTTCTGCTACTAAATTGATATTGCTCAAATGATATGAATTCATTTTTTCAATCTGAAGTAGTATATACAATATATCTAGAAGCCACGCAACGGGTTAGAAACGAAACAATTCAAATAAAGTGGGATGGTTGAATTCGGTTGAATTTGGTTGTTTTTCTTTTGGTTTTTGATGGTTAGGCAGCTTTCTCATCAATACTCAAACTTTTGTCACTGCTGCCTTCTATGTGTGATGTAACTGATTCAAAAGATAGTCACTTTATGCACTGGTCTTGCAGCTAGTTGTATACTCAGTCAAAAGATAGCTGACCAAGGTTTCCTTCTCTGTGTTGGCTGTTTAAAAAGTGAGAGACATTCGAGCTCAAATAAAGTTACCCTTTTTCTCCCCCTTTTTTGTTGGAGTGCTTCTATCTAAGTAAGATTCAGTGATTGAACTGTCCGTTCAACTAAGAAATAGTTTATAGTATCCTAGAACCCATATAATACGTTTGTAGATTATCCTGAACTTGAAGATAGTTTCAGTCTAAGGGACTTTTTGCTTTTCGACTGCGGAAAATTGCAGTAGTATGAGAGCTAATATCTTAGTTACAGTATTGATAAATCTCACACCCGAACTCAATGATTTTTATGATAAATCAGAAACATAGTTGGAGAGATATCCAGAGACAGGGCTTCTCAAAATGAATGGACCTAGTAGGTCCTTGACTACTTAAAGGTAAGTTCGAGATTCACTTACTCAATATGTACAAGAGCCTTCTTGTGATAACTTCTTCGCGATAAGTACTCAGGATAAACTCTTGAAAATACCCCTTATAATGATGGTGAACTTTACAATGCGAGTCATTTGAGTCCTGTTGAATAGGAGAATCGTCCTTATTGTAAGTATTCCTGCTATATTTCATAGTCTATGAAGGCGTTACCATTGTCGCAAACCTTTCATATTAACGATCATCATTAACCCCAAAGAAAAGGCCTTGATAAAAGAAAAAGACAACAGATATATTTTGGTTGAGGTTGAAGACACCTTGGTCCATTCAGTAGAATAAGAATCTTGATAGCAATTATGATGACTCGTATAGTCAGGAAGTCACTTAATGAAGTGGGAAAAAGAGTCTCTCTTTCACACTTGACGGAGTAAAAATGTTTCACTAACTTATTTTGAATATTATTGTTTTTACTTGATTTATATTATAGAATCAACCTTGTAATATTAAGTTCACCTAGCGTTCTAACTTGACAAATTGCTAAGTATGCTATATAACTATAAACCTACCTATCCTTATCAGCAAAAACATTAAACATTTGGAGAGTTTCTTTTTGAGTTGTCATGCCCTTTGTGAGTCAGTTGAAGATTTAGTTTCGAGTTTGATTGCCTACAAGCCTTTATTGATTAAATATCTTGATAGAAGCAAGTCCATTCATCCAATTTGAAAACTCAGCATGTCCTTATGTCTTTTGAACAATGCTGTATCTGACTCTAAAGATAGGTAGAGACAAAAATTCGACTCACTGTCATTTTTGACGTTATTTTATAGTTATATGAATCCACCCATTTAAGAGAATAAGTATCCCAACAACTACAATATGCATTAGGTGAATCAAAACATCAAAACGTCCTAGTGCTTTAGAATTTTCTTTTTATATGAAGAGACAGCCACTTTCATAAAATTTACTAAATTGCTACATTTCTTTATTTACCAAAATTTTAACATCAGAATTAATCCCAAAATTACCGAAATTTTTTGCTTGCACACATAAGTTTCCAAAGTTTTCAAAAAATTAAAAAATTTGCTTTCGTGGCCCAGCTGGTTAAGGCGTCAGTCTCATAATCTGAAGATCGCGTGTTCGAATCTCGCCGAGAGCACTTTTTTTTTTTACTTTGATCTTCTGATACAGAATCTTTCAAAATGCATGCAATTAAATTAAAAAGGGAATCGGAGAGGCATACAGTCAATGCTATTAATATGCCGCGTATACAAACTATACAAGTTCTGGACCTGCCTAATAAGACGATTGTAAATTCATTAAGGCATCACGAATCTGATTTTTGTCAATTAGTCTATATTCTTCAGGCACTAGCTTGCATATTCTCTGTAGCTCGTGCAAGCTAGCCTTGAATTTTGGCTTAACATTACTCTTATGCATAGCTAAGCTGGTGAGAGCTTCTGAAACCGATGAAGCAATTCCCTGCTCAATGATCGGGGAATTTTCACAAGACAAAATCATTTCTTTAAGTAACTGAGAAAGATCTTCACTGTTCCAATACTTATACGATTCGTCCGTCTTCAAGGCGTTCAATGCCACTCTTATGATCTCAGGTGTCAGATTTTGGTCGTATAAAAGCATGAGATCAACAAGTTGTTTGATCTCCTTCACAGAATGAGGTAGATAGTTATCCAAGTAGCTAAAAAAGGGGGTAAAAGTTTCAGGGGTAGGCTTCAAGTTGTAAAGTAGATAGGTTTCAGGTAGCTTATTATCATCAATCAAGTTTCTAAGTACAGAGTAGTATTCAGCTGTTACTTTTGTCTCTTTGACATCATAAAGATCAACTAGAGATGCCAGAATTTCTTTTGATGTCGAATAAAATCCAAACGAAAGCAAGCTCCTTATCATGCAATTCATCAATTGAGCATCATAGAAGTAAATGCCAGTCAAGTTACAAACCTCAAAAGTTCTCACTGTAGCCTCAAAATTATCACTTTCACTATATACCCTAAAAATATGTTTTAAAATGCTTCCTGTAAGTGAGACATCTTTATCATTGAAAAATCGTATCACGTCATTTAATTCTTCTTCAGTTGATGTACTCTCCAAAATGAGGTTGGAGTATCCACCAGAAACAAGATGCTCAGAAGGAATGTCTTTGAATGCGTATATCAAAGCTTCAACTACCTCTTCTTTCAGTTTGATTGATTTTATAAACTTGGTGTACATTTTAGCTTCTGCCGGGGTCAATCCTTTTCCAAGCTCGATCAAATCGGAGAAAAATTCCCCCAGCAGGTTCTGCATCTCTGTATATGAGTTCTGTTGGTGCAAATATTCAAGTACCTTAGATATTGCATAATTATGTTCGTGTCGCCTTATTTGCAATGGCCTCGGACTCTCCAAAGAAATATACGCCTCGAGAAGGGCCGGCAACCGAAACTCTTGTCCACGGTTAGCTGCTCCCAGTTCCATGATGAAAGCTTGATACGCCTGACTATCTTCCACGGTTACTCTTAGAAGTTCAGATCTGTTCCTTTCGATAAATTTGTCTACCCATGTGGAAGTACCCAATTTATACCTCAATGGGATCTGAATCGATGTTGGCATCGATGAAAACGTATAAAACTGTTGTGCTATTTTGGGAAGTGAAGAAATTTCAGAGATATCATAGTGCGGCATACGACTACTTACTTCCCCCAAAATCTGCTTGATTTCTTGGTTGATGTTTGTGTTCTTATGATCTGTCTTATAGATTGAAAGTGAACTAGTGATGGAAGATCCAAACTTCTTGACGACTCTCCTCGTGTAATTAGCATCAAAAACTGGTTTGACAGACCCTGTGAGCTGCAGCAGAGTTCTTGTCCAGGACATATTGTTTACTAGGAGTTTTGGATCATTATTTGGAGCAGGAAATTTGTCATATTATACTCTTGAAATATGTCAAGTTTCCATACCTATTTTAGCAAATAAGGCCCCAGCCACACGTTTGGTGCAAGGATGATTAACGTTCAGCCACCGTGGCGGTGCAAAAGGAGCGAATCAGGAGGTCACCACCTTCTATGACCAGTTTTGCTTTCACCCTTGGAGCAGCGCAACATGGCAAGGTCTGACAACCAGAGTACACCTGGATGCTGACGCTGAAAACTACTACAACATTGCAAAATACGTTTGAACTGAAACTTTCTACCTCAATTTGTCTTCACTCATAGACTTAGAACATCTAACACCTACTCAAAGGAAAAATAGTTGTTCAATCTTACAACCTCAAAGCGCCGCTTATTTTATCTTTTCTTCCGCTAGTCCATTTGATACAAAACCTACTAATATAAACTCCCATAGAGATAGCCGTCTTCAAAGATGACCTCCAATAAATTTCCTACATCCCCATCGATGAGAGCTCCTAATTCTCCCAGACCACAGGCTAGACAGACGTCAATTGTTGAGATGCTATCAACACCACCACCATTAGACTATCCTTCCGAGTTGGGTTCCATAGATGCGTATATGAACCAGCCAATGTCTCCAGGAAATCAGTCTTTCTCTTTGAACTCTTCCCTTCCATCTGGTCAACAACAATCCCTATCAAGAAACCCTTCAATCTCATCGAATGCTTCGTCCTTCATGACTGGCACCTCAACAGAGTGGCAGGATATTCCGTTAAGTGAATTGGTTGAACAAAACAAATTGATCACCATCAACTCTAATGTGTCGGTTGAACAAGCTTTTACAACCTTGACTGAACATAATCTAACATCTGTTCCTGTGGAAGAATACCCTGAAGATCCAAATTGCTTAACATTTGACTATACCGATTTAAATTCGTATTTACTTTTGGTTTTGAATAAGCTCAAAGTAGAGTCATCCTCCTCAATTAACTATGAACCGAAAGAGGAAATCCCAGAACTGATAATGAAGGCTCAAAAAGGAGAGCAAGTTCCAGTTTCTTTTGTTATCAAGTTGACAAACAAAAATCCGTTCCTCAAGCTAACGGAATCTGACACCTTGGCAACCGTTGCAGAAATTTTAGGTACCGGTGTTCATAGAGTCGCTATAACGAAACAAAATAAGCTAACTGGTATCTTATCACAAAGAAGAATGGTGAAATATTTATGGGATAATGCTAGAAGATTCCCATCTATGGAACCTCTGTTGAATTCATCGTTAGCCAGTTTGAATATTGGCTCATCTAATGTTGTTACCATATTTGGAGATCAAATATTGATTGAAGCTTTGGTAAAGATGCATGATTTGATGATTTCTTCATTGGCCGTTGTTGACAGAAATTATAACTTACTAGGTAATATTTCAGTCACCGATGTTAGACTAGTTTCTACTTCATCTAAATCTGACCTATTGTACAAATCATGCCTCCATTTCATATCGGTGATTCTAAATGATAGAGGTTTAGAAAATGGTAAAGATTCATTCCCAATATTCCACGTTACCACATCATCTTCGTTTGGTAGAAGTATTGCCAAATTGGTGGCAACAAGAGCACATAGATTGTGGATCGTGAAGCCGGAAGTTTCACCTTCCAATATTGCCCCAGCATCACCAGTTGTTGAGAATAAAATCCTTCAAACTCCGTTACCTTCGTCATTACCAATGCATTCATCTCAAGCTTCCATATCATCTCAATCATCAACAGGTTCATCATCTCACTCTACACCAATTTCATCTCCTGTTGCACCAGACAAGGGTGAATCTAGATCTTCTGGTAAGCTAGTTGGTGTTCTATCACTTACAGATGTCTTGTCAATATTGGCAAAGACACTAGGTAAGGATCATATTCATCCTTCGTTGGCTAGAAAGCAAAGAAGAAGGTCGAGTAGTTCTAGTAGCAGAACCAACTCCTCGTTGGAACAGTTTAGAAAGAGCATCAGTAATGCTAATGATAGACACTAGGATTGAATTGTCTAGCTACGTTTGTTGTTTTTGTACCTTTCTTAGCTAAATACTGTAAATAGCACTTTCAATGCTGTCTTTCCACGCTTTTTTTATATCAGTTCTGATTATTATTAAGACATACAATTTTTTTTATCCCTTTTTTTTTTTTCTTTTTAAACTTTGTAAATTGATAACTATACTCATATAATCCTTATAATGCGTAGTTAGTCTCTGTTTATTTCTACTCTTGGTGTAGCATGCAACCTCAACTTGCGTTTATAGTCAAAGTGAAATTGGTAAAGGCAATTTCAAGTCTTTTGGCAGCAAATTATATGATAGATGACGCAATCGCTCCGGCGATTATGCTTGAGCTATAATTAATGGATCATATACACTTTATAAAATACATAGAGCTAATATACATTTGAAGGTGGTTTGAATTTTTTTGACCTACTATCAGACACATCTTCAGCTTTCCTTTTGGAGTCACTCAGGTTCAGCAAAGTCCCAATTTTGTTCTCTTGCCCATTGATCTTGGGGCTCTTAGGGATTCTGGTGAGATTTCCAACTTCGTTCAATGGCTGATGTAACTTTAAAGAATCTTCTTTATTACTCCCCAATATTAATTCAAGCTCCGATAGTAAATCTCTTGTTTGTTGTAGTGATTTGAGATTCAACTGCTTTTTCTGCTCAACCTCTCTATTTTTAATGTCGCTTTCCAATACATTGATGCTAGCGTTGATTTCCTTCAACATCGATGCGGTATTCGCGCGGTATTCATTAAGATATACGCTTGATTCAAATAGGTTTTTCTGAGCTGCACTGGAAGCAGCTGTATTCTCAGAAGCTTTTTGCAATATTTCATTTGCAATTCCCAATCGAGCACGCTGATAGTTCACATATCCAACACTAGAATCAATATGATTGTCGAAGCGTGATGTGGTCTCAAAAACGTTTGATGACAAGGTACTGCAAGAATTGGCGAGAGATTCGTTCAAGCTTGAATCTTCTTTAGACCATTTCCGTTTCTGACTTTCTAACCTGCTTCGTGTAAGACCAATTACTTTGCTGGATGTATCTTGAGCTATATCACCAAGTAACTTTGAAAGTTGTTCATCCATTGATTTTTTGAAATCATTTATTTTGGACATATTACTTTTCAAAGCTTTAATGGCTAAACTTTCTGCTCCATTGAATAGCTGTGATTCAATATAATTCGAAAACTCGGTATTGTTCTCTTTCATTTTTCCTGTCAGTTGAGTAGCATCACTTGATGACTTTTTCAGTTGGGTGAATATGGCACTCAAATCGTCTTTTAAGTGCTTCAACTCTTCAGATTTTTGGAGTGCCTTGTTTTTCAAGTTTTGTTGTTCTTCTCTTACTGAGGTCAGTCCTTGTTCGATAGCCTGTGATAATTCAAGTAAGCGGGAACCATCGTTCTCAGATGATCCATGCAATTTATCAATGGGTATCACGCTGGCGATTCCTTGACGAATCGGCTCAACGAACTCTTGCAACTTATCTATCAGATAATGCTGTGTTTCAGAATGATATTTTATCATTTGTTGTACGTCTTCGTTAGCTAAATCAACCACTCTTTTAGAAACATCGAACAAGTGAGTCTCATTCTTCCTTTTCTCATTCAATTCATTTTCCAGCTCAGATAATCTTTTTTCCATCGTTTCAGATGCAGCGATGAACTTTATTTTTTCAAGTCTTTCAATCTCTGTTTTTTTCTGTTGACTGGCTAGCTGATCAAGCAATGAACTTTTCTGACATTTCAGTTCTTTAGTTTCACTTTGAAGATAATTGTAATCTTTCATAAGCTCGTCATGATGGGCTTCATTCATAAAGATTCCACCCTCTCTTGTCTTTGTTGCTTGTAGATCTGATTTCAATCTGTAATTTTCGTTGAGTAATTCTTTGATTAACACTTTATCTGAAACTAAAGGCTGTATTTGTGCACTGTTTTTGATTCCTTTAGCCTTTGAAGCATACTCTAGAGTGTTTTTAGTAGTTTGTAAGTCTAGCTGAGATGGAGCAATATTAGCAACTAATACTGTTTTGGTTTTCCCACCTAAAGAATCTTGTAATAATCGCGTAAGTTTTGATTCTCTGTATGGAATGTGCTGAGAACCGTTAACTAGAGCAGTTATGACTTTACCCAAGGCAAGTAAACTTTGATTGATTGAACCAGCTTCTTTTGCTCTTTGATCAATGGCTCCTGATCTACCAACGTTTTCAGATCCTGCAAGGTCTACCAAATTCATTTTAGCAAATTGGTATTCGGATTCACCCTTCTTTTGAATTAATGTTATAGAAAATATTGTATGTGATCTGCTTGATAAATCATTCATTTTGGTAGCAGCAGTCTTTCGACGAGCTACACCTTGTTTTAGTTTGCAAAGACCTTCTTTGGCTGATTTGATATAGAATTCTTCCAAGCCGTCAATCTTGATAGCAGCTGAATTATTTGCGTTATCGTTTCTTGCCGGTCTTCGTTCCTCAAGAATTCTCAATCTTGTATTTGAACCTCCAAGTAAATCTTTCAAGTCTTCATTATAAATCTCGACAAAAGAGCATTTTACCATGAACTCTCCTTTCAAAGTACCATCATTAAACAGCTCGCATAGTATTCTTGGAATCAAACCTGCATCTAAAGACAAATCAACCTGCTGATCTGATACATCACCACACATAGTGTAAGTTTTACCTGAGCCTGTTTGTCCATAAGCGAAAATGGTACAGTTGTAACCATTGATAAAATCGTTGAAAAGGGGCAGAGCCACTTTTTCATAGAACAGTTCTTGATTTGCACCCTCTCCATATGCTTCATCTACTTTGTATGCTTTGGAGAATAATTGATTTGTTGAACTGAAGTCTTGTGAGGTTTGTATGCTCACTGAATTACCGGCATTCTCTGGAATAGTGACGATCACCGGGGATTTCGAGTGCACTTCTTTATCATTTCGTCCTCTGCATCTAACAATAACACTTATGGCTTCAAATGATGAGCTATCTTTGCCAAAATTGTTTGTGCTTCGGTTACTTTCAATGCTAGTTCGCTTACTACCGTTGTCGCTCGTCACGGTACCGAAGTTCGATCCTTTGGGTTTATTGGGATGTGATGACATTATTGGACCCCAGCTAGTGATGACTTTGATAGCAACAGTGACGGGTTTTGGATAAGCTTTAAATTATGAATGTTTCAAAGTAAACCAGGTAAGTTTTGTAAATAAACCACTGAAAGATAAACAATGTTTCAATCTGCAGAAAACAAATATCGACCGCGCGACGCGTCTGTCTTTTTGAAGCGAGTAATTTGCGTGCGACCCATTTTATGTAACAGTGTGTAGCCATGTTTTGCGCGATCTAACTGAGAGTATTTAGAGTAGATTAAGTAGAGCACTATAATAGCCTAAGGACTCATTTTTGTTGAAAAGAAGGAAAAAGACACTTAAAACCCTCTGAAGTGATAGAACTTGGTTAAAAAGAGTTTGGATCATCATTTGAATCATTTCAAACTTTGGAATTTTGAGCGAAATTATGAAAAACATCATATAGTTACTTCAAGTTCTAACTAGGTCTAAGTCTTAGGTGTGGCTGAGAATGGTACTAAGATCTTGAGGAAAGAGTAGTTTTGAAAGTTCTTGGTGCTCACTAATATGTAGTAAATGATAAGTTTAATAGGATACTCAACCTCGCCAATGATTTTGGGGAAGTCCCCGGCTGCTATCTCAACACTAACAAAACAGTCTGCTTCACTCATTTATCTATCTGTTCACCCCTCTACGGGATTTTCAACTTCCGCATTCCAATGACTCTACTCTCATTCAATCCAAAGTATCTCGGAGTTCCTTAACCCACTCTCGACTGGAAAAGCAGATTAACTGGACTTCTCAATAAAGTCTTAAGTATTTTAATTTTGATTAGCCAAATACATATAAGTACATAGATATAGTTCACTATTTATTATTTCGATCAACACAACTCTCCACCAGATAAGTTCAAGTACGAATAATAGTGGTTCAGAGTAGAGAATGTAAAGCATATCTTTCAAGATAAACGTACGTCCAATTGATAATCTAAAGATCCTGGGGTTGGCATGCGGCTTAAATTACTAACCAGCCGCATAAATAGCTTCAACTTTCCAACAAACAATTTGTAACACTACAATAGTATAATTACTGATCCTTGTACGATTGGAATTGAATCAAGTCTAATGATGAAGAAAATTACTTTTTACTTTCGGATATGTTATACTTAATAGCACGATTGCTCTTTTTTTTTATATTAATTTCAAATTATGAATTTATTATACTCCAATCACCCATACCATTTAACAAAGATAAAATTTCTCTCTTTGATTTATTCATCTCTGTACAAATTTTATCAAAATCTGTACTTTTTTTCATCAATTTAGCTAATTTTAATTCCTCTTTTCTTTTCAATCTAGCTGATTTTAAAGCTTTCAAATCAACAAAAGTATCTTCAGCTTCATGAATTTCATCAGTATCATTAATATTGTTATTTTTTTTATTATTATAATCATTATCATTGTCTTCATCTTCATCTTCATCTTCATTATATTCACTATTGTAATCTCCTCCACCTAAATGAAACTTAAATTGACCTCTCTCAATACCTCTTGTATTTGACGTTGATGTGATTGGTAAGCTTGAAATATTGTAATTTTTACCATGCATTCCACCAAAGTTATTAGCACCAGCACTGCCAATACCACCATCACTGAATTCAAGGGAGTTGACAATCCGCGTAGATGCAGGATAACTTCTTACTCTATATATCAATCCTCGTAAGACACCAAATGATACAAATCTTCTTATATCGAGATGTTCTAATAATTTATGATTTTCAAGATACCATTGTTTCAAAGTCATGTTTTGATTTAAAGATCGATATAAATAGAATAATGTTGCCTTTGAAGGTAATTTGATTCTTGTATTTGAAGAGTTATCAACATTCCCACCACCGATACCATTAACACCATTTACAGCAGTTTGAGACATTCTTTGAAGTCTATTATGAGGGAATGAAGGTGATGAACCCATATGCTGTGGTGAGACACCAAACGATTGTTGATGATGATGTGTATTATTGTTATTGTTATTATTATTTGGATTAGTTGTATTTATAGGTGATAAACGATCTAATTTTAAAGATGATGAATTAATACTAATTCCATCAGCTTCTGAATTTGACATTGAAACTCGACTTGGTCTTAAAGGAAGAGTATTGAAAGTTCCTGTTGCAGAAACGACATAAGCTTGACATTCAGAAGCCATATATGGATTTCTTAAAAAATTTCCAATTTGAGAAGTTGGAGCATAAGAATTTGAAAATTGGAAAATATCTAAGATTGTAATTGATTTATAATGTAATAAATGTTGAATACATTGATTTGTTAAATCATAATCTGCATCTGCTAATTGACTTATCTTTTTAATTGAATTAATACCATTTATAAATGGTAATATTTTTAACATTGTTGGATCCCAAAGTGGATCAACCATTGATTCTAATTTAACTGTTGCAATTGGTACATCAGATGAACTAAATTCAGGAGGTGGAGGGAAAATAGGGAATAATTTTATATCAACAGAATTAGCACCTTCAATTGGAATTAAACATTCTGAATAATTATTTAAATCTTGAAAAATTTGTTGAACTAAAGATTCAATTGAAGATAATTTTGGTTGAATTGTTTTTGATTGACCAGGTGTATGTTTTGTAACCATTACTTGATTACCCAAATCATCAAGATCTTCAACGATTTTCAAATATTTAGAATCTTCAGTTGTTATTTGTTTATTTGATTGTAATGAAGAATGTAATTTATTTATTTGATTTTCTAATTTTGGAGTAAATTCATTAATTGATACAGCACCATCTCTAAAAAATACTTCATGACCTTTTTCAGCTTTAGATAATAATTGAGATTGTTCTTCTAAAGCTCTAAACATCTTACCTAATCTTTTAACATGTCCTTCATATGGAGTAGTATCACTTTCATATGGGAATACAAAACAAAAATTAAAATTGAATGAATTTCTAGCATAATGAGTAGCATAAATATTCCCAGGGAAACCAACAACTCTATAATTTTGAATTTTAAAAGTGATTAATCTATTACATAACCCAGGTTTTGGAATAACGTAGTTTTTAATTGAATCAAAATCAAATAATGGTGATGTCATTGAAGATGGATCATTTGGTGATGGTACTATTGAACCACTTGGTACTTGATGTACCACTTTTGTACCTTCTGTAGGATGGAAAACCGCATAGAACATGGCAACAATGGGTATGAACCCATCTGTAGTATCCATTGATGGTTGTATCTATATATATGAGTGTATGAAGCACCAAGAGTATAGTAGTATAGTATAGTATCAAATACATGTTACTAACAAATACATGTAACAAATACATGTAACAGAATACAAAACACATCTTTACACCACGAAACGTCGATCGACGCAAATCATTAAATTTGATTAACAAATTCAAGTTATCTTGCTATCAGATCAGGTTGATAAGTAAGGGGTCTAACATTATTATTATAACGAATAACTATCATCTATATACAAGTTGTTGAAATGGCACCGATGTAAGTATATGTGTAATGAATCATTAACAAGTACGTTAAAACTAACATAGTTAATAAATAGTGTATCATTCATTAAATTAACACCAAATGCAACTATACCAATACGAACATTTATAAACAGGAGACAAATAAATAAGAATTTGAAAATAAATACAAATATAAATCATGATGGAAATGATAAGACAAAGAAGAAGATCAATTTATTCAAAAAGGTTAATAAGATCATACTTTCAAATAACGATCTACGATCTTTATATGATGATTTGAAGAGTTTATTACTTCCCGTTTTACTTGAGATACCCATAGATGAATTAATATCAACGAATGAAAAACCTAAAGGAAATAATAAAAATGTAAGTAATAAAGAAGAAGAAGAAGAGTCTGATTCTGATTTTGAGTTGGGAATTGGAAGTGGAGGTGGAAGTGGATCTGGGATGTTGAAAATACCATTAATTACAAATAAATGGCATTGTTATTTAATTATCAATGTTGATGAAATACAAGTCATTCGTAACATTGTTAATTTTAATTTTAATGGTATTGGTATTGGTATTGGTATTGGTAGTGATGATTTAATATATGGTAAGAATATAATATACAATAATCCAATATTAATTAAAGATTTCATATTTGATCCCAATAACAATATCAAGAATAAACTTATTGATGATGATGATGGTTTATTCGTTAATGAGGATGAAGATCAAATAGATAAGAAGAATTTAAGGGTGAAGTATAGAAATACACAAATGATACCCGTTCATCTAAACATTCACATTCATTCAAAAAATCAAGAGTAAATTATTCATCTATAGCATTTAGGTATTTATGTATTTAAAAGAAAATTTACATTAATAGTAATATAAAGAAACAACTAATAGAAGCAGCGAAAGGAGATACAATAAGACAAAAGAGGAAATAATCTGAAAGAACAAGAGAAAAAAAATAACAAACTAGTGAAGTAAAGTAAAGTAAAATAAAAAGACACGAACGATCCATAAAGTTACATTTAAAGATTAAAAAACAGTAGTAGTTGGAATAAGGAAATCAAAACATTTTTTTTCTTCAATTTAATTTAAGTTTTATTTAAGCAGTTGCTTTTTCAGCTTTATCCCATTCTTCTTCAGTAACTTGCATATTTTCAACATCATCAGCTAAATCTTCATCATCATAAATTTCACCATCAGTAGCTTTAAAACTTAAAGTTGGTTTAACTTGAGCAGTTTCATAAGTCCAAGAAGCTAAAGCATTTTCACAATCAATAATGATTTGTTTTGAAGCTTCAAATCCATCATATGAAGCTCTAGTTTCACCAGGAGTAACTGGAGAATCATCTAATAATTCTAATAAAGCTTTACCATAACCAGAAATTAAAGCCAATTTTTCAGAATGTTCTCTCATTGAATCGAAATGATAAGCAAAAGCAGCTTTTAATTTTTCTCTTGTAATATTTGATAATTGAGCTTCAGCAACTAAAGATTCAGCTTCAGCTCTAACTAATTCTTGTTCTAAAATAACAATTTTTGGAGATTGAGGATCTTTATATTTTAAATAAGCAATTTGATCAGTAATTTTTAATTTACGATCTCTAGAAGGTTGAACAGAACCTTCAATATCTCTAATACCTTTTAAAGTGATTCTATATTGATCATATCTATCAATAAATTGATCTTCTAATTCACCAATTTCATAAATTAAAACACCTAATTTATCAGTAATATCAGAAACATCATCTTCATTATCAGCACCCCATAAAGATAATTGTTTAGCAGCACCTTTTCTTTCTTTTGAACACATTTCAATTGCTCTCATAACATTTTTTTCCATTTTAACTAATTGAGCTAATTTTTTAGCTAATTCTGGACCAAATGAACCAGCAGTAGATCTTCTAATTGAATTGGTTATTGAACCTTTACCAAAGAATCTATTACTGTAATAAAAGTAAATCATTAAAAAAAATGACAATCATGTTAGTAAGAGTGTAAACTATAGTTGGAAATAACGAATACTTACGCTTTAGTTGAAGATGGAGGAACAGGAATTGGGTTCTGTAAATCAGAAGCAGTTGGAGCTCTAGCTGATCTTAATGAGTAAGTTCTATGCATAATTGTAAGATATATATGATTTGAAATAATAAGATATAAAGATCAATTGAAATGAATTGAATTGAAATATATGAAAGAAAGAGAGGAGAAGAAAAGAAGGACAGAGTAATAGCAATTAAGTAAAAGTGAAATTTCAGCTAGTATATATATATATAATAGTTGAATAGTTGAATATACTCAATTTAGAAATAATGACGTTCATTTTAGTTGGATTTGCACGACTTTTGTATTATATAATTGGCTGAAAGGGGCAATTAAGGTGTTTGATATTGGGATGTGTTGGTGGTGGTGGTGATGTATGTACACTGTATGTATAGTATGATATAGTGTATATATATACACTATATACACTATATATATATACTTATATATCAATTAACAACTAATAAACATTATAGAGTAATGATATATAGTCAAGTGTAAGTGAAAGTAAGTGTTACGTAATTTATTGATAGATGGATGTTCCGCATTAGGAAATTCGTATTTTACCGTTTTGGAAACAAGTTGAGTTGTGCACGTCTTTTAGTTGTCTTGTCTTGTTTTTCTTGTTTTTCTGTGCTGTTTGTTTGTTTGTTAGTTGATAAACTGGGGATGTGGTGGTGGTGGTGTTTATTAGTATATATATATATGATTTAATTATATTATTATATGATATTATATATATATAACAGCAATCAAATTCAAATTCAAATTCAAATTGTGTTGAATTGATATGAAAATTGCCATTTGATTCCATGCGGCACGCTCACTCACTCACTCACTTTAATATTCAAATCGCGTTTGTTAATAAACTTCACTTCACTCCACTTCACTTCACTTGAATGATCCCTGTCTGTCTGTCTGAGATCGCATCGCGACTTTTTCAATTTGTTAAGTTAGCACTTGATTAAGTAATTAGTATAATATGTTGTTTAATATATACTAATATCTACTATCTATCATCTATCTATATTTATCGATTTCATCTAATATGTCTTACATAACAGTAACATACTAAAACTACTAACTATACTATCTCTTTATTAAACTACTGTTAAACCCCTGTAAGTGTAAACCCTTCTTGTCTTAAAAAGGCAATATTCCAGATAGCAAAAAAAACTTTCATCTTCCCGTGCAAAGGTTAATTCAATTTCAACTACTATTCTAGAATAGAATAGATCGAAGCAAATAAGATAATAAGCAAGCAAAGTTAGTTTATTATTGTTAGTAGTTTATTAGAATTAACTAATTGATTAACATCAATTGGATATAGAATTAATTCATCAACCAATCAACTAATCTTCATACTTCATTTAGTTTAAATTTCTCATTGCTTTAATAATGTCATCAATCATTAATAATTATGTCTCTTTCATAAATAGAAGACCATTTTTAGGAAATGCAATATCAACAGCTGTATGTTTTTTTAAAGTCTTCCATAACTACCATGAGTGACAATCTACTAACATATAAAACGGTTGTTAATATAGTTATTGTTTGGTTCAGGTGATAGTTTAGCACAGTTATTATTCCCATTAAATTCAAATATATCAACATTATCACAATTTGATCCAATTCGAACAATCAGAGGTATGATTTATGGAGGTATTATCTTTTCACCAATTGGTTGGAAATGGTATCGTTTTTTACAAAATAGAATATCATTCCCAATAAAACTCAATGCTAAAAATAATAAAAATCATCAACAAAAATTATTAGATACTATTGCTAGAGTTGCTGTTGATCAACTTATTTGGGCTCCAATTGGTGTACCTTTATATTTTACAGCTATGACTTTAATGGAAGGTGAAGGTTTAAATTCAATTAAGAAAAAATTAAATGATAAATATTATGAAACTTTAATTACAAATTGGAAAGTTTGGCCAACTTTTCAACTTGCTAATTTTTATTTCATACCTCTTGATTTAAGATTATTTTCAGTTAATTTTGTTAGTATTTTCTGGAATTGTTATATGAGTTATGAAAATAGTATAGCTAATTTGAAAATTGATCCTACATTATTATCAAAAGCTACAAAAAAAGAATAATTTACTCTTATATATGATATGGTATGGCTTAATATATGTATATGTATATGTATATGACATCAATCAAAATATTTAAAGACATAATTGTTCAGAGTAGCGGTTCTCTTTTGTTTTATTCAATCATATGAGATCTGGACTGCTCAAATAAAAATGGAAAGTACCCAAAAGACTAATAATGAGTAACTATCCTATCAAACAGACAAGGCAAAATTTATCATCATCTATTATGCTTTAATTATTAAGAAGATTTGTAGTTATGCAATCAGACTTGATTGTAAATCCACATCACATCACTATTACACCATACAATACTAGTAAACCATAAGAAGAAGAAGAAGAAAAAGTGGGATGGATATAAGTAAAATGGAAAAAACTTCACTAGTTGAATATGGGAATATTATAAATATAAACATCAGTACACCACTACTGATTACACAGCATATTATGTAATCATATATCACCAATCCACTATCCAAACCTTTGAAACCGGAAGCAAAGTTGTTTGAAGGGGCATTCAAATCAGTAGGGGTGATTTTTCTTAATTTTTAACAGAATATTGGTAATGTTTATTAGAATTTCATCTTTGACGGTAGCTAATGGTGGTGGATGAGTTGGGATCAAGGATTGGTTCAATGGAGTGGATGAAGAACCAGTCTTCTTTTCCTTTTCAAGTTGTCCAATTCTTTTTTTCATTGTCTCCATTTCTTGGTAAAAATGACGTTCATTGTTTAAAATTTGATTTTCTTGGACTTGTTGTTGTTCAACTTCTGTTTTGAGTTCTTTTGTGGTGTCTTCATACTCTAAGTTGAAGTTCTTCTTTTGTTTCTTCTTGTTTTGATTCAAGTTGCTCAATTTTGTGGACATCCTCTTCGACGATTGCCGTTGTTTGAGGAAGCTGAATCACTCTTGCATCCCCTAATTCTTTTCTCAATTGGAAATCTTTGGCATCATGTTTCTTGTCGAGTGTGTCAAGCTTGTTCATCCCTTTTTGCAATAGTGATTGAATATCATTTGGGGGTGGCGCAGGTGCTTGAGACGTATGAGGCTCAGTTGGTGGCTGCGGCTTCTTTGTTCGACATCTTTCCTTGAAGAAGATTTGAATACTGTTGTAAATTAATTAGATTTGGATGAATTGAATTTAACAATTTGAAATGAAGTTAAAGTTGGGGTTAAAGAAATATATTCCTTTAATACTTGTTAAATAATAAGTATTCTTATGTAAGTGATTAAGTAATACTATATTACTTTGAACTAATAGTAATATTAAATTTAACAGCCTCTCTGATATCTGCCCCAATCTAATATTATTAATAGAGTTAAATACGTAATTGATTGTAGAAGATAATATAATTGATTACAGTATTACGATTGGCTTTATGATAATAATACTAATTCTATTAGTTCAAAGTAATATAGTTATTACTTAATCACTAACATAAGAATACATACACACTGTTTAATACGTGTACAAACACACAAACACACACATCCGTGCACCACCCGCCCGCCAAACATCTCGAACGTAAACACTCGAAAATTGAATTGAAACAAATTCCAATTTCCTTTTCCCTCCCAATTAAACATGGCCATAATAGTATGTACTGTTTGTTTGTTTGTTGATTTACTTCTGATCACTTCAACTCAATTACACCTACTTAAACTATAATAATCATTCAATTCTCAAGTTAGGTCTGTCTGGAACTTGATAATCTCTCATATCGTCTCAAATCACTCTCATATATCGTTAAAAGTAACGCCTTTTATTTATTATTGTTAGGTGAATAACAGACTCACACACTCACCCAATACACAAATCAAAACTCAACATTACGTCAAGTGCCCCCTTTATTTAATAATTTTGTTCAATCTTCTTTTGCATATATATATACTCAATTGACAATTGATTCACTTAATATTCACAATTGACCAAAATATTCATAATAAAAAGGAAATCAACTAGCTATCGTCGCATTGCATATTGCTTCTTCTTATATTATTAAAGACAATTTGTGATTCCATATACCTACCATACACTAAAATTACAAAAGTTTTATTATTGTTTATTGCTTAGATACTAATAATTCGGATTATATTCCACAAAAAGCATACACATACACATACACATACATACTATCTTCTTGCATAATCAATAGATTGCATTTTTAAACATGATGAAAGGTTTTAAACAAAGGTTCAGATCAAAAACAAGTTCTTCAAAACCTGAGAAACAAGAAAAAAAGAAAGATGAAAAAAAGACAACTAAATCAACTAAACCAATTGGATCTTCATCTGGTTCTCCAAGTTCAAGTTCAGCTTCTTTACCTATAAAAAAATCAACTTCAATTTCTTCTGATCAATCATCCGCAAATTCTAGTCATGAAAATTCAGCAACTACATCTCCTTCTTCATCTGCCGCTTCTTCTAAATCTATAACACAATCACAGCAATCTCAACCATTTGGCGTGCAGCAGCAGCCCCAACAACAACAACAGCAACAGAGTTTGCAGCAGCAACAACAACAACAACAACAACAAGGTGGTCAAATCCATATTCCAATTCCTATAGCTCCAAATAACATGTATAATAATGGGAATGGTGGTGGAAATATGTCAATGAGTCATGGTCATCATATTGGTGGTCCTGATTTTGATATGTCAAAACTTCATACTGCACATAATTCTTCTGAATTTGATAGAATTCCAAAAGATGATTTGGATTTAAAACCAAGAACTCCTTTAAGACATTCATCTTCAAGATTTGAACCATCTGGTGATCAAGCAACTTTTGAAAAATTAGCAACTTTTGATGAAGTTGATCCTCAATATCATGTTGAATTATTTTTACAAAAAGTTGATCAATGTAAAATATTATTTGATTTTTATGATCCTTCATCTGATATAGAAGGTAAAGAATTGAAAAGAATGACATTACAAGAACTTTCAGCTTTTATTACCGCTACAAAAATGACTTTTACTGAAGAAATGTATGAACATGTTGTTGAAATGTTTAAAATTAATATTTTTAGACCAATTCCACCACCTGTTAATCCAGTTGGTGATATTTATGATCCTGATGAAGATGAACCTGTTTATGAATTAGCTTGGCCACATATGCAAATAGTTTATGAATTCTTTTTAAGGTTTGTTGAAAGTGCAAATTTTAATAATTCTGTTGCTAAACCTTACATAGATCATAAATTTGTTTTAACATTATTAGAATTATTTGATAGTGAAGATAACAGAGAAAGAGATTGTTTAAAAACAACTCTGCATAGAATTTATGGTAAATTCTTAAGTTTAAGATCATTCATTAGAAAATCAATTAATAATATTTTTTTAACATTTGTTTATGAAACTGGAAGATTTAATGGAGTTTCTGAATTATTAGAAATCTTGGGATCAATCATTAATGGATTTGCTTTACCTTTAAAAGAAGAACATAAAATTTTCTTATTTAGAGTTTTAATCCCATTACATAAACCAAGATGTTTATCTTTATATCATCCACAACTTGCATATTGTATTTTACAATTTTTAGAAAAAGATTCAAGTTTAGCAGATGAAGTTATAATGGGATTATTAAGATATTGGCCAAAAATTAATTCACCAAAAGAATTGATGTTTTTAAATGAAATTGAAGATATATTTGAAACTATTTCATCACAAGATTTACAACATATAGAAATACCTCTTTTTGCACAACTTGCAAAATGTATTTCATCACCTCATTTCCAAGTTAGTGAAAAAGTTTTATGTTATTTTAATAATGAATTTTTCGTTTCATTGGTAACTGAAAATGCTGAAAATATATTACCAATAATTTTCCCTGCATTATATCAATTAGCACAACCAGAATTAGATTTAATTGAACAACAACATCAACAACCTTCAAATGAATTTGATTATGGTGATGAACCAAATAATTGGAATAGAACAATAGCAACATTAGCTTATAATGCTTTAAAAATATTTATGGATTCAAATCCAATTGTTTATGATCGTTATTGTATTTTATATGAAGAACAAATGAAAGAAGAAAAATCTAAAAAAGAAATGAGAGCTCAACATTGGTTGAAATTAGAAGATTATGTTGAAAAATTAAAATTGGGTGATGATCAGGGTATAAATGGTGTTGAAATAAAATAATACTTATCTTTATGTTTTAATGTTTCGTTTCAATTTTCATTATAGTGTCTTCTTATTCAAATCCCTTTTCTTTTATGTACCTTATGATATCTCTCTTACTTTCTTACTTTATGTCGAATGCTGGTTTTTTTTCTTATTTAGTTTGTTTTGTTTTGGGTATATAATGTTTGCGTGATCACGATTTGTTAGTTTGTATTTCCTTCCTTCCTTCTTTCATTCATTCATTCATTCATTCTTTTTTTCCTCTTTTTTTTTTAATTTGTTTCTCTTCTCTTCTGTTTTTGGTTTTACCATCTTCATCATGTGATACCCATTGTGATTTGTTTTTTATTTTATTTTATTTTATTTTATTTTATTCGTTTTTGTTTTTTTTTTTTCATCTTTTCATACTTTTTCTTGATTGACTTAGTTACTTAATGTACTTGTTGTCCATTGCCTTTTATTTTCTAAACTGTTAAAATTTTCTTGAATTTGATGTTTCTCAAACGCATACATACCTATTTACTTACCTATATCTATCTATTTATCTATACATATTTAATCACTCAAACTACTCAAGAAAAACACACATTATACGTTTATACACACTCAACCTACGTAAATTCCACTATTTCCAACTATCTGCCTATATCTGTACATTCAAACTACATTGACTTATCCTTGTTCATTTGAAGTACATAAGCATGCCTTGCGGTTGTCAATCAAGGCTCTCTCTCTACCTACACGAATAACTACCATTTCTATAAAAGGGAAATATTAATTCATTATAACTGTATACATTTAATCTAAGTAGAACTTTTATACTCTCTAAGAATAACAGGAACAGAAGAAGGTGGTAAAGCTCCAAATTCAGTAATTACTTTTTGAATATATTCAGGTGGTGTTAAATCATACAACACATTTAATATATTCAAGAATGGTAATTCTGTTTTCCAATTTTTCAATATTTCATTATCTCCATCATCAACTTTTAAACTTTTATTATTATTATTATTATCATTTATTTTTTTATTTTGTTGTTGTTGTTGTTGTTGTTGAGGTTTATTATTATTTTCAGCAACTTTTAATCCTGTTAAATATTGCTCCAAGTTGAATCCCTTTTTATTAAATGGTTTAACATTAACTATATCATCTGAATCTCCAAGTTCATTCAATGTAACACTATCTAATTGAACTTTATCACTGAATTTGATTGATTCACAGCATACTAAAACAGGAATATTTTTATTTTTACAAGCCATAGCAACTAATGCTGATCCAACACGTGAATATAAACGACCATTTGAAAGCATTGAATGAGCACCTAAGAAACAAAAATCAATATCTGAACGTTCAAGTACAGTTGATAATGAATTTATTAAATTATAATGACATTGAATATTATTAATTGATGATAACCGTTTAGCTAATTTCTTACCTTCAAATAAAGGTTTACTATCAATTATATAAATTTCAAAACTTTTATTTTCTTCCAATGAACAAAATTTAAATAATTTTTCTAAAACTTCTGAATGTGCATATGTTAAAATTTTTGAATTGTTTTGGATATGTTTTGAAGCAGATTGTGTAATCACTTTATCTGAATATAAAATTCTTTCTTGTATAAATAAATCAATTTCATCAATCAATTGTGATTTGGCTTCATCATCTTTCATATCAATTGGAATTACAGAAATTCTTTGTTTTAACCATCTAATTGCATTACCCATTGATATAGATAATGGTCTACCAGTTTTCAAATATTCAATTTGGTGTGATAAATGAGATGTTAAGTTTCTTTGTAAAGAGGTAGCTTCTGGTGTTTCATATGATTTGATAACTTCTTTAAATGCTTCAAGCATAGATAAACATCTTGAAGTTGATCCAACAATTTTATAAGTTGATATCTTCAAAGTTAATGAAAAAATCGAAGGATGAACAATATTGGCTATTTGTGGAGATGAAGAAATACGTTGTTCCCTCGTTTCTAAATGTCCAACCATTGGAGGAACTTTGTTGTTACTTTCTTTGATTTTGGCAGAATTCATTTGTTTCTTGATATGACTTGATGATGCAGCCACTTGTTTTCCTTCTTTTTGTGTCTTGGAGGGATTGCCCGCACTAGAATTAGCGCCAGTAGATGCATCAGAATTTGCAGGTTTAGAAGCAGCTCTTTTAGCTGCTTTTTCCCTCTTCTTCAACTCTTTCAACTCCTTGTTAGTGAGTTTAGTCTCTCCAGCAGGGGTGGTAGCATTTGCAGTAGTAGTAGCAGTAGCAGGATCCTTCACAGGCACAGATGCATTGCTAGCATCTATCTTAACCGTCTTATCTGACATCTTGTGTTGTGTTCTGTTGTGTTGTGTAGTGTTCTGTTGTGTCACCCTTGAGCCTCCCACTCTACTCCCTCTATGACTCTACTCTACTCTAAATCACTTCACTTCACCTAGTGGTGCCCGACAAGCAAAAAAAAAAAAAAATTTCTGTGAAAACTGCTGACATCATCAATGACGTAATCATCATTATTAAATTGAGCCGCACAATTTTCGTCAATTTTTGAAAAATGAAAAATTTTTGCGGAAGAAGCGTGTGTTTGAATAGAGAAGTTAGTGTTCAAGGCAGTTTGTTATAAGCAACTATCACCTGTATAACTGGAAACACATCTTTTGCTAGTAATTCTCAAGAAAAAATCTGCATATTTGAACTGCTCGCAAGAACTTTTCACTCACTCACTCACTCAATCACATCAATATATATTATCTAACATCAAATCAAAATGGCTCCAGCTATATCAGAAGAAGAGGCGGAAAAGAACGTCGAAATGTGGAAGGTCAAGAAATTGATTAAGAGTCTACAACAGGCAAGAGGTAATGGTACCTCTTTGATCTCCTTGATTATTCCACCAAAGGGTCAAATCTCTTTAATCCAACAAATGTTGGTTGATGAATATGGTACTGCTTCAAATATTAAATCAAGAGTGAACAGATTATCAGTCTTATCTGCCATCACATCAACACAACAAAAGTTGAAATTATACAATAATGTCCCACCAAATGGGTTGGTGATATATTGTGGTGAAGTCATCACTGAATCAGGTAAAGAAAAGAAATTAACAATTGGGTTTGAACCTTTTAAACCAATTAATACATCTTTATACCGTTGTGATAGTAAATTCCGTACAGAAGCTTTATCTGAATTGTTAGAATCAGATGATAGATTTGGTTTCATTGTTATGGATGGTAATGGTGCCTTATTCGGTGTCTTATCTGGTAATACTAGAGAAGTTTTACATAAATTTACAGTTGATTTACCAAAGAAGCATGGTCGTGGTGGTCAATCTGCTTTACGTTTCTCAAGATTGAGAGATGAAAAAAGACATAATTATGTTAGAAAAGTTGCTGAAGTTGCTGTTCAAAATTTCATTACTGCTGATAAAGTTAATGTTGCAGGTTTAATCTTGGCTGGTTCTGCCGATTTTAAAACTGAATTGAGTAGATCTGATTTGTTTGATGGTAGATTAACTGCTAAAATTTTAAAATTGGTTGATATCTCTTATGGTGGTGAAAATGGTTTCAATCAAGCCATTGAATTATCTGCTGAAACTTTATCAAATGTTAAATTCGTTCAAGAAAAGAAATTGATTACTCAATACTTTGATGAAATCTCTCAAGATACTGGTAAATTCTGTTATGGTATTGAAGATACTTTGAAAGCTTTGGATTTGGGTGCTTGTGAAATCATTATCGTTTTCGAAGGTCTTGAAACTATTAGATATACTTTGAAGAATTCTGAAGGTGAAGAAGTCATTGTTCATGTTGACCCTTCAAAACCAAAGGAAGAATATATCTTTGATAAATCAGGTCAAGAAATGGAAGTTGTTGATGAAATCCCATTCTTGGAATGGTTGACTGAAAATTATAAAAACTATGGTGCTACTGTTGAATTCGTTTCCGATAGATCGTCTGAAGGTTCCCAATTCGTTAAAGGTTTCGGTGGTATTGGTGCTCTATTAAGATACAAAGTCAATTTCGAGCAACTTATCAGTGATTCTGAGGATGAATTCTGGAGTGATTAGTTTTAATGACCGTTTCTTTATAATGTGTATAGTTGCGTTTCCACGTCAATCTTTTTACGCCGCTATTTGTAGTTTTTTTACTTGTTCTGATTTTAAATTGATTTTATAATTTGTGGTTTATTCAGTTTATTATGTATGTGCTTTCTACAGTAATGAAATAGCGTTATACTTAGATTATCTTTATAAAAGAACAATCACTATTCTAGCTTTTGCTTCTTTCTCTTGCTATGACTCGTCTTCAAAACATCCAATGCATCTTTCTTAACATGACCCATAATACTACCTTTAGAACTTTCACTTTTCATCAACATCTCCGCAACATTATTCAAACCACCAGCTATATACGATCTTCTACCCTTTCTTCTAATAGGTTGTGCTAACATATGCTTTAATTCAGCTCTCATTGCTTTAGAATCATTCTTGGTCAACTGTTTACCTTGCTTTCTCTTTCTGTCTCTCTTCAAGAAATCATCTTCCTCCAAATCACTCAAATCAGAAATACCTAATTCATCAGCAGCAGCTTCCAACCACGTCTTCTCCTTGTTCATAACTTGAGAGTTCACCTCTGACTGTGCTAATTTTGCACTCAAATCCAATCTTTCTTTCAATTCGTTCAAAATATCCATTTCTAATGGTAATGTTTTCATATCATCAACTTCATCATTCTTGGTAACTAGTTTACGTAATTGACGTAGAGGTCCAGATGCTTCTTGTGGTGAACATAACATGATCGAAACACCTTCTTTTCCAGCTCTAGCGGTTCTACCAGATCTATGAATATATGTATCAGCAGTTCTAGGTAAGTGATAATGAACAACATGATCAATACCATCAATATCAAGACCTCTTGCAGCAACATCTGATGCAATCAAAACAGCAGATTTATTCTCAGCTTTAGCCTTGGCAATATTGGCTTTAAATCTTTCAATAGATCTTAATCTTTGCTTTTGAATCATTGAAGAGTGAATAGAAACAGCAGGAATACCTAAATTTTGAAGCATTGGCGCAAGTCTTTTAACAGAATCAATAGAATTAGCAAAAACCAATGTTGTACCTGGAAAAACGCTCAAGAAATAATATAACATCAAATCTCTCTCTTTTGCTCCACATGGAACCATAGCTTCAACGATCTTATTAGCAACAACATCTTTAGGATTAACATCGATAAACTCAGGTTTGCCTCTAAATTTGAGCTTCTTGACAAGGAATGCCATTATATCTTTTATATCTGAACCTTTTTCAACTTCAGTAGAGTCTTCAGCTTTTCTTTTCTTGTTTTGTGGAGCAGGTTTTTTCTTTGAAAGATCAAGCTTCCCAAACAAATCTTTGGAAAATGTAGCTGAAAACACCAATGATTGCCATTTCTTGTTCTCCAACTTATCTCTAGGTCTATAATTGTTCAACACCTCCAAAATCTTATCCAATTCTTCGAAATGACCATCCTGTAATAATCTATCAGCTTCATCCAAGACAACAAAATCAGTCGATGCAACTTTAGTTGCCAATTCAGTTGATTTTTCCAAGAGTTCCAACATTCTACCAGGTGTAGCAACCAAAATTCTAGGATTATAACCTAACAATCTCTCTTGTTTCAAAATAGATAAACCACCAGTCAAACAAACAATTGAGTTTTGTTTCAAAGGGTAATATTTAATCATATCTTGTAAATGCTTCATAACTTGATTTGCTAATTCTCTAGTTGGTGCAATAACGATACCAGTTGGGTAATCTTGACCTGTTTTTAAACCTTTTAAAGCTTTTTCTAATAGGGGAATACCATAAGCTAGCGTTTTACCAGAACCTGTGATGGCCTTACCAATCACATCATGACCTGCTAATGCCAATGGAATGGTTTTCTTTTGAATTGTAGTTGGAGAAGTGAACCCAAGCTTGTTTAAACCTAACAAAGTATTCTTGGAAATCTTTATATCATCTGTCCATTCTGGAAGACTGATATCCTCATCTGGTAAGTCCACCAATGTGTCATCTTTCAAGGATGTAAAAGTATTAGAAGCCAATAACTCATCCTCTTTGTCATGTGCTTCAGGTTCATTTTCAAGCTCCGAATCGGAGGAACTCTCTTGTGGGTCGGACTCCACTGTTTGAGTTTCTTCGGTAATAACGTCTTCTTCAACATTTTTGTTATCATCAGAAGCAGCTTCTTTTATAGCTTTCTTCTTTGCCTTTTCTTTGTCTTCTTTATCGAGTCCAAAGTTTCCTTCTGGAATGGCTCTATCTTGTGTCTTTGCTTCGTCATTCGTTCTTGTGCTCGTCTCATCTTTAACAACAAATTGTACTCTACCGTTCACAACTTTAACATCCACGTTGTCTATTTCTTCTAGCCCATAGAAACCCTCATAATCATCCAATGTATCCGGAACTGAAACAGGCTTCCATTTAAGGTTATTTGCGCTCACTAATTTAGGAGAGTCGGTATCAATCAGCTTTGGAGAACCCTTCTTCGAATCATGCTTTTTCACACTCTTCTTGCCTTTCAAAACCTTCTTTCTTTGCAAGATTGCCTTTTGTGCCGGTGTCACCATAATGTCTTATACTCAAATAGTTACAATAATGATATACGTTGAAGTCAAGTTACCTAAAAAGACAAATCTACAAATAACATGAAGATTCATACTGATTGAAAATAATTAAAAAAAAAAAATTTCAAAAAATCAACGTGAGGCTCATTGCGCGTCGATCGACGTCTTAAAATATCAAAATCGACCTGAAAATTTTCCAAGCGGCTCTCTTCAATGGACTTATTTAATGCTCCACCTTATCAGATCAAGATGTCACATTGGTTTCAAATCGTAGGTTAACAGTGGAAGCTACAAGATGGTCCAGAAGACAAAACGACATGGGTTACTATCTAAGGCTTCTAAGTCCATAACCTCGTCAGTTCCTGCGAAGAGACCTTCGAGCTTGAAACCACTAAGAGCGAGACAACTGATACGAAGATTTCATATATTACTGAAAAATAAATCTCATATTCTGGGTGAGTTATCAAGAAGGTTTGGAATGCAACTAATGGACGAAAATTATGAAACGGTATTGAAGACAAAAAAGAAAAATATGTACAAGGAATATTCAAAGTCCAAAGAGAAGATTGAATCAGAACTTAAAGTCAATAAGACACCATCAACAGAGGATTTTAAACTGGATGGACAATCAGATTTGCAGTTGATATCTAAACTTGGCGAGATTGATGGTGAGATCAAGAAGAGAGGAGGACTAGACGCATATCAAAGTGCTTCTACACAGGGACAGGATTCCAAAAGAGGTGGAGACTCCTCTAAGAAGCTGATTGAATGGCTGAATGAACTAGGGCTTTATCAAAATTCCTCACAGTCTGATCTTACAGCTATTGAAATTGGATGCTTATCTTCCAAGAATATGATATCGACAAGTAAAATTTTTAAGGAAGTCACGAAGTTGGATCTAAACTCCCAAGAACCAGGCACCATTTTACAACATGATTTCATGGATCGTCCCATACCTAAAGACCCCTCAGAGAGATTCAATCTTGTCTCGTGCTCCTTAGTTGTGAACTTTGTTCCAAATCCAGAACTACGTGGTGAGATGATGAAACATATTACCCAGTTTTTTCATACTCCGTCTTCGAATTCACCTCCTTCTTTACTTTTCTTCGTGCTACCACTACCCTGCATATCTAACTCACGTTACTTCGATAATGATCAAATGGAGCATTTAATGAAAAACTTGGGGTTCAGTTGCCTAAAGTTTTACGAATCCAACAAATTAGCTTACTGGTTATACGAATGGAAGGGAAACAAGTACGTGAATAATAAATTCACAATGAAGAAAAAGGAGTTACATAAAGGTTCCAAAAGAAATAACTTTTGTATAGTAATCAAATAATATACAATTTTGTTCAGCATTAAATAGTCATAATCATAAATAAAATAGAATATAGATATTATTTATAGAGAGCAGTAAAACTAGTATCACTAAATGAATAATCCCAGGGTTGATTGGAATCATTGCCAGATAAGTAGACAATTTTGGTTGAACTTTTGAAGTAGCAGCTATCATAATCATATTTGACTATCGGTTTGATGAACTGTTTCGTTTTCTTTCGCTGACTTCTTTTGGACACCACAACCTCAAAATCATCGTTATCAGGTTTCTCGCCTGTGGTAGGAAGTTGTGTTTTGACATTATGCAAGTTTGCTATTCTAGCACAGTATGGGTATTTATCATAATATTCAACTTCGGTATACTTGCTGCTATATAGCGTGAAATCGTTAGTAAGCATCCATTCTGGCTTCTCAGTCGAAATTATAGTTTCCAGTAGGCTTATAGGGGAATGAGGCATGTAGTAACAGCAACAATCATTATCCGACCTCACGTATTCTTTCTCAACCGCAAATTTCAATTCCTGCTGCAGGAACTTTCTATCCAAGTCGTTGAAAACAGGATCGTATATGGAAATAACTTTGATCTTACAATCATTAGCTATCAGATGTAATAAACATAGTTGAAAGAGTGCTTGATTCTCAGAGCACGGTGAGCCTAGTGCAAGACAACGTATACTGTTCCAATGGATATTATTCTTATCACTGAATTGTTTTAACGAATCCACGATCTCTTTGTAAATGTCTGCTGATTTAACAAGTTGTAGTCTGCTATTGAATCTCTCGATTAATTTCAGGTAGTTTTCTTTGGTGTTGAGTGTTTTATCAACCAGCACACCGCTTTTCTTCTTCGAAGAAGCTTTCAAAGTAACAAAAGAATCGTCCGTCATATTCAGCTGGTGGATATCATTTGCCATTCTCTACATCACTTCAACTTTCTACTGATTTATACATGAGTCTTAACCTACTTCTCAAATATATTTTTCAAAAAATTGTTGTGAGGCTCGACATGTAATCTGGTGCACGTGATCAGTTTTTTTATGAAGTTCTAGTATAATTATGTATGATATAGGGGCCAGCACCTCCGTATCTTAACATAATCAATCTCAGACTTGCTCATACTTATACCAGGATGGGCTAAAATGTATTTTATCCTATTCTTCACTGGATTAGTATGTAGAAATGATACTTAGAATCAGTCTAATAGAAATACATTTTAGGGGTCTAAAAGATCTATCTACAACTGAAGTTCATATAAAATAATAAGTAAATTATAGTCTAAGAACTGTAACAATATAACCAAATGAAAGGGTACATTTGTCGACTGGACGTATCCCCTTCCTAGGATTCAAACTAGTTAAACCCCATTCTCTAGAACCAATATCGATTTACGTAATTATAAGTACATTATATATTACGTAGCTTTATAGATTTGATGGGGCGGGGAATGTCGGTGAAGCTCAAAACTAGGAATCTTATCGCGCATGTACAGATATGTTAATTTCCGCTCATATCTCGGTATTTCTTCATGTATTGTAGTGATTGAAGTATTTATGTCCGATGATAAATCACCTCGATGATCGTAAGGTCATCGCCACTTGAATATTTTTGAAATATTATCTCCTCCTCCCCCCCTCTCTCTGTTTTTTTACTTAATTTTTTATTGATGTTCTTCAACAGCTGCGTATCTTACTGCGAAGAAGTAGATTAGTCATATACGAACATGCCTTGCGAAGATTATCTAACGGGTGCTCACTCTCACGACATTCCTCCTGAAACTGTTGACACAGAAATTCAGATTATCCTTGATAAGCTAAGTGCTAAACCTGATTTCAACCCAAATCAACTTTTTAATCCAGACAAACATTTGGCTTTCAAAGATGAATATTTCGAAGAGACCACTGTTCTAAGTTTGGCTGACTTGGGAATTAAGAAAACACACACTAAACCAATTAGTGGGTTCGGAGCTACCTATCCGTTCCCGCTACTCACAAAAGAAGCGATCGACATCATGAAATGGGAAGCCTTTCAGAAGGAAAACATTGCTGCATATGCTAGATTGACAAACCCGGATTTCTCGTTAAAGACTAACCGGTTCGACTTTCATATTGGTGGTTATGTGAATCAAGGCAAAGCACCATTCACTGAATCTGTCTATGCTCACCCAAGAATTGCTAAAATCTTTTCTAAGTTTATTGGCGTTGATGTTCAGACCTGCTACAACTACGATACTAACCATGTGAATGTTGCTCTGGCCGACTCTTCAATACCCATTGATGCTCCCTTAAACACAGAAGCAGAATCAGAGGAAGGTGAAGAAAAAGAATTTGATATTAGTAAAGTTGGCTCTATTCTGGGTCAGCATTATGACTCTGTCCCTATTGCTGCTGTTATTATGTGGGAATGCCCAAAGGGTAGAGGTGGAGAGACTGTAATCATCAAAGGTGACGAGAAACCGCTCGTGATTCCAAATATTGCTGAACCAGGGTATTGTACATTACTACAAGCGAGAGTTGTAAGACATATTGCCACCAAGCCAAACTCTAACTCTAATCGAATTGCTACTGTTTGTGGTTACTGTTGTGCTGCTCCGGAAATATTGGATACTAGTGCTTTGACGTCTGTTAGACCGAGTATCTTGCCAAGATCAATCCACGATCAGTTTTATAGTGAATGGTTTGATTTTAGATTCAAACAGTTACAAAGGTACCTGGCTGCTGGACAATCCAAAATAAAAAAGGATTTTGAAAGGGGTGAAACTTTCAATCAACTGAAAATGATTGAGTTTTGCAAGGAAGCACAAGAGTATTTGTACGATAGCTGGAAAGAGATGGAGTGTGCTGGTAACGATCCTTATCCACCTGCATTATTTGAAACGCCATATAGCGAGCTATAAACATAAGTGGATATATTTCTTGAAGTACATAGTATAAATTACATATCATAACTATTGTACGAAACCGAGCTGCATATAATGTCCGATTCCCGTAGTTTTAAATCCGATGCCGCGAGGAAAGAAAAACCGCCGCATGTTCGTATCTCCACAGCTTGGGACTCTGTATTGATCTGTATGAAATGGATATGTATACACTTGTATCTTCGTCTAGCTTGATCTTCACCAAGCTCAAGAGTGGCTAGCAATGACTTGCAAAGATTACTTAACTGGTGCACACTCCCATGATGTTCCTGAGGGGACGATCAATATTGAGGTACATAATATACTGACGCAGATCAAGAAGAACCCAAATCTCAACCTGGATCAACTTTTTGATCCTGAAAAACATCTATCGTTCAAAGACGAATATTTTGAGTCAACTAAGAAATTTACGCTAAAGCAGCTAGGTATTGAGAAAACTCATACAACGCCAATCAACGAGTTCGGAGCTACGTACCCGTTTCCTCTGCTGACTGAAGAAGCTGTAGAGATAATGAAATGGGAGGCATTTCAGAAAGAAAACGTTAAGAAGTACGGTAGGTTGACAAACTCTGACTTCAGTTTACAGACGAACAGACTCGATTTTCATATAGGTGGTTATGTGAATAAAGGAAAAGCACCATTTACTGAGTCATTCTATGCTCATCCTAGAGTAAATGAGATTTTCAGTAGATTCATTGGTATTGATGTTGAGAAATGCTACAATTATGATACCAACCATGTCAACGTGGCTCTTGCAGACTCTTCGTTACCAACATATGAAAGTTCCGAATGTCTGAAAGAAAATGATCAGAACAATAACAGAACAGAAAGGGACGTTCAATCAGCAGCATCAATCTTGGGGCAACATTATGATTCCACTCAAATAGCAGCAGTTATCATGTGGGAGTGTCCAATAGGTAGCGGAGGTGAGACAATTATCATTAGGGGAGACGAGACTCCCTTAGTAATTCCTAATAACTCTGAACCTGGATCCTGTACTTTACTACAAGGCCGTGTAATTAGGCACATTGCCACAAAAGCAGAGTCTAACTCCAATCGGATTGCGACTGTGTGTGGATACTGTCCAGCTGACCGTTCTATTTTAGATACGAGTGTGCTAACAAGTGTCCGGCCTAGTATATTACCTAGATCACTGCATGATCAGTTTTATAGTGAGTGGTTTGAGTTTAGATTCAAACGATTAGAGAATTGTCTAAACGCCAAGAGAGATAGTCTAATGAAACAATTTGAGAATGGAGTTCAATTCGATCAGCTGGCCATGATCAATTTTGTTAAAGAGTGTGAAAACTATTTGCAGGAGTCCTGGAAAGAGATGGAGGTTGTTTGCAATGAACCTTTCCCACCACCACTATTTTTGACTCCTTATGATGATCTGTAATTACGTCTAGATATGTGTGTATAGATATAGTAGTAATAGATCTCCATCTTGGTAAGCTCAACAAGCAAAACGCAGGCTGAAAAGCTTTGATCGACCGCGACTGCGACTGCGACCGCGACTGAAGAACAACAAACGCACCAGATCAATTCAAAACAAGCCTCTATTTAGCCGATTTGCTAAGGGAATGTTATTCAATTTTGTGAAAATCTGCCATCAAAACTAGGTACTACGAAATGACTGAGCTACAAGGCGATGAAGGGATTCAGATTGTGATACCTAATGAAGTCATCAAACTGGAAGATAAACTTCAAATATTAGATCAATTGGAAACCTGCACATCAAAATCAATTGCATACTTCGATGAGGCTGTAAAAATCTATGTTATAACACATGAAGAAGGCGATATCTCAGATCTCAATCTAGATGTGATATATTCAACAAGGAACAAGAAAACTTACAAGCTAACTAACCTGATATTTGAAGATTCTTCAATATCTGTCTGGGAGTTTGAGACTATGATCACTCCTGACAAATTATCCAATGAGCTCATTTTCAAGGTATACTATAATAAAGTGCTTCAACAAGACAACAATCATCTTGAAAATTTGAAACTGGTTGACTCATTAATGTTGGCAGGCTCAAAGTTATCGAAATTGGAGAAGCATGGACAACTTATCTCGCATAGCAAATCTGTGAGGATATCACCTATATTCCAAATGAAGTTCAAAACAATAAAGACAGAAAAGATTTTAACATCACTTGAATTGAACCTATCTGGTGTGATTAGAGATCTAGGGTATGAAGTTGTGATAAGCTCCATTTCCATTCGTGTACAAAACTGTGACATAGCTCAATACTCCAAGATTGACTACCCACTAACTTTACCTGCCACATCAACTTTGAACCTTACATACAAGTTGAGCAACAACGATTCTAAACATATCAAACCTATAGTGGTAACTATCAACTCTACAATCAATGGTGATAAATCGGTGGCAACACGGTGGATTACTAATATAGATTTCCAATCTTCCCCTGCAATTCAGTCACAGTCTCCATTCGTTCCAGCTCCACATTCAGCCACACCATCTCCAAACCCAAACGCATATCTACAGCATAAAGTGAGGTCCACAAACTCAGCACTAGCACTGTCAAAGAGAGCCTCGAGCAGAATGCATTCAACTTCGTCTGTAACATTGAACAATGCTCCCAAGCGAAACCTACATATTTCTATATCAGGACAGACAAAGGTCAAATTGGGTGAAATATTCAGATGGAAACTTCAACTAATCAACAAATCAAATGAAAATATGAACTTGATACTATACATACAATCATCAATCACCAAGACTTATGAGAAGTCTGTCCCCCCTATTCCAATGCAACATTCCAATGCTAATAGTGGAGACCCAATCCCATTATATTCTATTGCCCAATTGGTCAAATCGTTTTACAATAAGATGAATACAATTGGCTTGATCTCCTTAACTAATAACGTAAAGATTAATTTGGAGTCAGGCCAGCTATTCGAAACTGAACTTGAACTAATTGGAATCGAAAAAGGATTGGTAAATTTGAGAGATTTCAAAGTGTTGGAGATCAATAGCGGAGAGGTTTTTGAGTGTGGTAAACTATTAGACGTTTTAGTTGTCTAGAATTTCTATAATCAAAAAAAAAATAAAAGAATGTCATTCAATAAAATCTTTGCATCAAATACATATATAAAAGCTCATGAAACGTCGATAAAAGCGCAAGAACGAGAAACTAAACATTAGTATTGTAAAAGTGTGATTCCAATGACTCCCTGAACTCAGTCTCATCTTGGAACAAGAAGCCAAAATATTCAAATTCTTTGGCTTCATCTATATCTAAGTACTGAATCAGCTTCATCAGGTGACTAAACACTTTTCTACCTCTTTCATGTGAAGAAAAATCAAAGTCACCAGGAATATGCTTCAACCATAAATAGATCACATTCATCAAAGCAACAGACGCTTCATTTGTAACCATTCCAATATTGTTTAGCTTAGTGAGTAGGTTCAGATCAACTTCACCTAACGTTACGTCTCTCAAGATAAGTTTCTCCAAGTTCACAAGGCTACTCTCGTGTTCGATTTCCTTCAATCTGGATACGAGATTGACTTTTGAGGCTGTCAATAGAAACTCAAATGATCTGTTGAAATTATCAAACTGTAAATCTGTTAACAATGCTAATGGAACACCTATCACTGTTTTAGAAGTCAATGTGAAGCTAATGAAGTTGATCATAGTTGGGAAGTTTTCCAGACGAACAGTGTATGCCTTTGCAATAAGACCAGGTTTCGAAGCTTTCACTTGGAACTTCAACGTTTTGATTTCCCGAGGTGGCAGCTCGTTGGTGTTGTTTGGAGATTGATTTAGGATACTAAATTCTGATTTCCGGAACAATTTTTTATCATTCTCCAGCACTTTGAAAGTGAGTAGTTCATTACAGAGATTTCTCATTCTGATATTGATGACCTCCTCTAAACCTACAACAATATCCATTGTGACCGCTTTTGGTTCCATCTCTAATAGTTCCAATGCATTGATATCGCGGTCAAAGTAACTTTGGAACTCGTTGTTGAATATGACCAACTTCTCATGATTCACAGCTTTGAACGACAGTTCGAATTCCGACAGGACAGGTAAATGGTCAGATCCTGCTATTTCATAAGATTCATAAGTTATTTGTTTCAATCCATCAAATGGAGTATAGAAAATTCTATCAGTATACGATGGTAACCTGAGCCCATTATATGTATTTAAATTTTTCAACTTGAAAGTTGGCCTGAAATCAATTGGACCTTCCAAGAACCCAATGAATAGCTCATGTTGATTTGTCAAAGCACTCAGCTGATCATATTCCAAAAGCGTTTTGAAATCACTATACTCTAGTAACTTGAATAGATCTTTTCTACTTATATCAGCTGTACGGTAGTTCATATCTCCAGAAACGACAATTAGTGACTTATCCAAGTTCCTAGAGTATATTTCATCCAAATCAATGCCTTTTTTAACCGCATTTTGTAACTCATCCCCACTCAAGGCATACGGAGTGACTACCACTGATTCAGGCTCACTCTTTTCTGTATCGGGGTCGTCATTGCTAACCAAGTTTACATCACGACGAACAAGGCCAAAACTATCTTCAATCTTTTGTAAACTCGACTTACGCATTCCAACAACAGAAGAGTCTTCACCATGCACTAAATGCATGTTCAAAATCTGGATCTCGATACCTTTCAATTTGACATCATCTATTTTACCTAATCTGAACCTAACTTCAATACAGCCCTTGTTGTACCAATTGAAGTAACCAAGACCAACTTTCTTTGTTTTGATATCGGTAATTTGTGAAGAGTATTTTTCAGATGTGATGATTATTGTAGTGAGACCAAGTACACCGGTCTGAAATATCACTCTATAGTTTTTATCTGTAGGTAAAAGTTCAATGATATAATCACACCATTGCTTGATAAGGGTTTCAGATTTTGAAATTGATTTTAAAGACACTGTTTCCTGGAAATTGAAAATGTAGACCTCTGCAAATGTAAGGTCTTGTAGCTCCAACATTCTTTTAAAGTCTACCGGGTTGGGATTTGTTAGCTGGTTCAAGTTCCATGAGATTAGTTTGACAGTTATATTTTCATCATACACCAAGTCATCATAGTGTTGTGATAGATAGTCTGATTGTAGTTGGGACTTGTATTTGAATTTGTTAGAAGGGTTCAATAGATTGAATAGTTGAATCGAACGATATTTCTCAATCTCACTGCTGTTCACAAGTGCATCGGAAGCAGAGGTAGCTTCGGTTGGGGCTTGGGAAACATCAGCATTTGAGCTTATTGTGGCTTCCGACCCATCCGTTAAAGCCAAAGTTTCCAAGTCAACCGATTTTTCAACAGACATTGCAGCAAAATCTATACTTAAACCAACTTGAAAGCTATATTTATGAAGTACACAGGAAAACTAAGTAATTAAGAACTATAAAAGTGAAAAGCACAGCTCAACCGTTTTTCTTCCGGGGTACTAAATAGGCAATTACTTTCTGCACAGCCTTGCTGCATGCAACTCATTTACGTGTACATTTATTTTGTTTTTTGCTTGTTATACATTCTACACTTTCTTTTGGCAAACTATACACTACCCAGAAATTCCTGCCTTTACTCGATCACGTCAACATTCTACTTCTGATCTTCTTCCGCATCGTTGAATTCGTCCTCTTCTTCCCCAGAGCTACCTCTGGAGTAACCATCCAAGTAATCATTTAATATGTCATTAGACTTGTCTAGCTTGGGAGATGCATTATAACCTTCCTGTATCACAGTAGAATCATTCTCGTTCTTGGATATCACCTCAGTGTCAATGAATCCAGTATCGTCCACATCATCTGAGGGCTCTTCTTTCTTGCTGCCTGATTCAGAGGCAACATCAGATGCCAATTCAACATTGGTACTTGTTTGATCAGTAAATGCTATATTTCCTATCCAGCTATTTTTCCACCCATATACTAGTCCATTTTCATCGCTGTCATCCCATAATCCCAATTTACAATAGTATAGTTTGACTCTAAGCTCTACAACTTCACACCAGTTCTTAAGAATTTGCTCGAGGTCTTTGGTAGGTTGAAGTGTTTTCAGATAATTGAATAAGTCAAGGATTCTTCTCAACTTGAGCGAACATGATATACATAGTAGGTATTCCAGCTGTTTAACTTTCATCTTGTACAATCTGGCAAAATTCATATGTTTTCTTGCTTCACCACAAACAGCACATCTAGATTCAACAGCTACGGGTTGATCAGTCTCATATTTGAACATCTTCAAGTCGACATTTTTTTCAGACACCACATCTGTATTAGTTTGTGATAGTGCTGGAGATGACGGCACAGAAGACGGAGCAGATAGTGAGAGCTGTGAGGCCTTCCAAACTTCTGTAGAAGCGCTTAATGGCTCTATCGTAACCTTATGTTCTTGTAAATTATGTATGAAGGTTTTCTTCTGATAGAACTTGATGGTGGGTGAGAAGTTTAGCCTAATTACTGGCTCTATATCTTCCAAGAGTAAGGTTTTGTAAAATGGAGTTTCTTTGATGTTGAACACTGTGGACGTTGAACTTAACGCATCTTTGAATTCATTGAAGTCATGAAGATCGAATCTCAATTGATTGTAAGTTGGCGAGTATATGACCTTGCTGTTGAACTTATTAAGTTGTCTTGATTGAAACAGAGCATCAGGTCTTGTGCTACTTTCAACACTCGAGCTCATCTTTGCATACCTTGAATTTTCTTCTGCTAAATCTCCAATCACATCTTTTAGGTTCTTGAGTTCATTATTAAGTAGCTCAATGCTTAGGTCTTTCTCTTTCAATGTTTCCACTAACTTCTCGTTTCTCAAAACATATTCATTTGCCAAAACATTTGCTTCCTTGACTTTAATGTTAGCCTCATCAAACAAAGTAGCACTTAGATCTTCCATTTCGTAACTCAACTTCTCCACCTCTTTGTCACTCTCTTCTTTTGCTTTCCTACTTTCTATAAGCTGTCTTCTCAATTCCTGTATTTGCCTCTTCATGCTCATGAGTTCCATTTCCATATTGGAGTTTCTCTCTGTCTGTTCTAACAACTGAATTGATAATTGCTCTATGACAGCTGTATCGTCACCAAGCGTGTTTGACTCTGTCTCGGACCTTGAAGACTCTGTTATAACAGAGTCTGTCACCTTAATTCCAGTTATTCCATCAGACATAATGATGGAAGCGTCTTAGTTCTAATGAATGTCCAAGAGTACACTCACAGTCAATATGTTCATATTATTAATCGGGAGAAAGATAAGGAAGGACGTGCCACATTGGCGGTCTTGCACACAACAGACGTTTCATCAAAAGTCGCGTCGACTCGCTCAATCTGCTCTTTTGTCCTCGAGGAGCTGTCAATGACCCGACCCGAGCTTGTTTTGTCTCTCGGAGAAGCCATGCTTCACAGATGGAAGTGTCTTTCAGATCGGGAGATTGTTTACGATGAGATCTCTCTTGAAGTCGGTCGTTTCATTTACGCTCAAGTCTAAGAGAAATTTGATTTTTTCAGCGGGACTCACTATTGCCGGCTCAATTCACTTGCAAAACAGATACTTCTCCAACATTAAAAGCAACATGTCATTATTTGAACCTCCTCAATTGCCACCTACTTGGGATCATACTGCTGAACAGATCTTGACTCTCACTGACTCCCTTATCAAAGAAGGATCAGAATTGGATGATAAAATTGCTGCAGCATTTGAGTTTGCTTCGATAGATACAGTCATAAAACCTATTGCTGACTTGGAAAATAAACAATCACTTTTAACAAACCAATTGTCTTTTTACCAGCATGTTTCCTCGAGTAAAGAGTTGAGAGATGCATCTAACGAATCCGATCAGAAGATGAGAACCTTTGGTATTGAGTCAGGATTGAGAGAAGATGTATACAAGTCAATTAACAAAGTGTACCTTGCTACAAAAGACGACACTACTTTAAATGCCGAAACGAAGAGATTCATCCTAAAATTGAACAAGCAGTACGAAAGAAATGGTTTGGCTCTTCCTAAGGAAACTAGAGATAAGATTAAAGATATTAAGCAAGAATTATCAACTCTTGCTTTGAACTTCTCCAAGAACTTGGGAGAGGAAACTGAATCTATTACATTTACAAAAGATCAGTTGATTGGTGTCCCAGCTGATGTGGTTGATCAATTCAAGACTGTTGAAGAAGATGGTGAAACCAAGTTTAAGATGAGCTTCAAGTATCCTGACTTATTCCCTGTTTTAAAGTATGCTTCTAATCCAGCCACTAGAAAGGCGGCATTTTGCGGTGATCAAAACAAGGTTCCCGAAAATGCTGATATCTTGATCAAAGCTGTCAAACTTAGAGCTCAGTTATCTCAGCTTTTGGGTTATAAGAACTTTTCCGAATATATATTAGAGGAGAGAATGGCCAAGTTACCAGAAACGGTCATGAATTTCCTTGAAGACTTAAAAGTGAAACTTTCTCCGCTAGGTAAAAAAGAAATCGAAGTTTTGAAATCTTTGAAAGCATCCGATCTCAAATCCAAGGGACTTTCTGCTGATGATGGTTATTATGTTTGGGATCAAAGATATTATCATACCATGATGTTAGAGAAGGACTACCAAGTTGACGAGGTGAAAATTGCTGAATACTTCCCTATGCAGAACACCATTGTGAAGATGCTATCTATTTATGAAACAATCTTCAACTTGAAGTTCAATGAGATAGAAAATACCAGCAAGCTTTATAACACCTGGCACGAAGATGTTAAGCAGTTTGCCGTCTGGAAAATGGACAATGAAAAAGACCCAGAATTTGTAGGCTACATATACTTTGATTTGCATCCAAGAGAGGGTAAATATGGTCATGCTGCTAATTTTGGTATTGGTCCAGGTTACACAGATTTAGCATCTGGTAAGAGAAACTATCCAGTGACTTCATTAGTGTGTAACTTCACACGTGATACAAAGCAAAAGCCATCGTTACTAAAGCATGATGAGGTGGTTACATTCTTCCATGAATTGGGTCACGGTATCCACGATTTGTTAGGAAAGACCGCTTATTCCAGATTTTCTGGTACTTCAGTCTCTTGGGACTTTGTGGAGATGCCATCTCAATTACTTGAATACTTCTGTTGGTCCGAAGCCCAATTGAAGTTCTTATCATCTCATTATTTGACCGGTGAGGAACTTGGTTCTGAGTTGATTACCAGTTTGATAGCATCAAAAAATGTGAATGGTGCTCTATTCAACTTGAGACAACTACATTTTGGTCTATTTGATATGACTTTGCATACATCAAAGGATGGCGAAGTTGACGTTTATAGCTTATGGAACGATATGAGGGAAGAGATATGTCTACTCTCAAATGGGGGTGCTATCACAAAGGGTTTTGGATCATTCGGTCATCTTATGGGTGGATATGCATCTGGATACTATGGTTATCTTTGGTCTCAAGTATTTGCTGCTGATATTTTCTACACCAAATTTAAGAAAGACCCGCTAAATATCGACAGTGGATTGCAGTACAGAGACAAAATTTTAGCCAGAGGTGGATCCAGAGATGAAATGGACAACTTGATTGATTTCTTGGGTAGGGAACCAAATAGTGACGCCTTTTTGCAAGAACTTGGTATCACAGAAAAGATCTGAGAGTGTTCTTACCCCTTGTTAATGAGAAATCATGCGAACTTTTCTAGCTATAGATAGATGCTGTTATCATTCAATTATAGCTTATCCTTCACGGTAAAGTGTAACATTTTCGCCTCTACCAATCATGAATTACCTATGAAAACTCAAAAATTCTTAATTAACTGTAGATTGATTTACCTCAATAATGTCAAAGTTCTGAATCGGTAGCCAGGTTAAGTAATTCTTACATGTTAACTCCACACGTGTTTTTGTCAACCATTTCTAGTGACTTTAGTTGTCACATCTCTACAATACAACCTCCTTAACAAAATAAACTATTCTGAAAGTGTAAGCTTTCATTTTAGGTATTGTTTGGCAAAGGTAAAACAATTTTACTACTATTGGGAAGCGAAATATCTTCATAACAGCACAAAAGTGCATTGATTAATACATAGAAATACAAACATTAAACTTTTCTCTTAAATTATCAGTGATAATACTGTAAGAGCTAGACGATGCAAATTAAATAGATAATTAAACTTCGATATCAGTTTGAGCCTCGGTCTTGGCAGCTTGTCTTTTCATCTTATTCATGAAAGCTAAACCTGGAGTGTATGCATCATACATGTCATCGACTTCTTCAAGGGTTAGACCTTTAGTTTCTGGCACGAAAGCGAACACGAAGAAGAATGAGAAAACGACACAACCAAAGAAGACGAAACCGTAAGAGAAACGAATGGCGGAAGTGATGAATGGAGTAAAGAAGGCAATCAAGAAACCCCACATCCAGTTGGCACCAGTTGCAACAGCCATACCCTTGGCTCTGATTCTCAATGGATATGTTTCGGAAACAACAACATAAACACCTGGAGCCCAAGAGGTAGCAAAGAAGAAGATGTACAAACAAGTGAAAACAATCATGACGTTACCGGCAGGCTTAGATGATGGTTGATCTAATCCATTAGGGTATAAAGCTTTCACACCAACAGCAGCAAAAATGACTAAACAGGTGGCCATAGCACATGAACCGTACAGCAAGGTGTTTCTTCTTCCTAATCTTTCAATAACAGCCAAGGCAACAAAAGTTGATGCAAAATTGACAATACCTAGAATAATTGAAGTTTCATAAGAGTCACTCAAACCAACAGACTTGAAGATGGTGGTACCGTAATAGAAGAAATAGTTATTACCGGTTAATTGTTGTAAGGATTGTAACATGACACCAACAAAGACTCTGTAGAAAATCTTTGGCTTACCAGTAATTAATTCACCCCATGAAGCAGAACCAGCTAGCTTTTCTTTTTCAATGGAAGTGAAAATTAAGTCAACTTCATCATTGACGAATGGGTGCTCAAGTGGGACCTTGTTAACAGATGCAATGGATTTTCTAGCTTCATCAAGATTACCGACTTCAACTAAATATCTTGGAGATTCTGGCATCAAAACCATACCACCAATCATCAATAAAGCCCATGCGAAACATAAACCTAAAGGCACTCTCCATTGGACGGAGGTAGTGTAAGACTTGGTACCATATGTAGTACAGTAACCTAAGAAAATACCCGCAGTAATCATCAATTGATAACATGAGACTAAAGTACCTCTGATTTGTTTTGGAGAGGTCTCAGAGATGAACATAGGAGATAAGACAGCGACTGCACCAACGGCTAAACCAGAAATGATTCTACCAATAAAGTATTGAACCCACGATTTTTTTGAGGAACCACATGAAATTTGAATAACGATACCAACAATATAGATAACCATGGTGATCATGATACCCTTCTTTCTACCGTACATGTCACCAAGCTTACCAAGGGTAAGACCACCAACAGCACAACCAATGTTGAAGATAGAAACGATCAAACCAGTTCTAACGTTAGATAGGTAGTATTCACCTTCACCATTGAGCTGACCAAATCTTCTCTTAAAGTCGGACATATTAACAAAACCTGAAATGGTACCAGTATCCCAACCAAAGACGAAACCACCAAAGGCAACCATTAAACATAGCATACCAACCCAGATATAGGCAGATTTTGGCTTTTCTGGGACAGCAGGAGTAGCGTCACCGTTTTCTTGTTTGTTGACGGCAGCATTGTCTTCGTAGACTTGACTGTTATCAGCAGAAGGAGTAGTAACAATAATGTCAGATTTCTCTGAGATGATATCGGAGGAAGACATTTTTTAGATATATACAGATGAACAAGAAGAAAGAAATTCACGAAAGATAAAAAACGTTGGAAGAAGAGGAAACACTACTGTATTTATACCTCCAACAAAACAGACCAGAAAGATTTTTCATGTTTGAACCCCCTCACCCTCCCCAGGCCAGCCCCAGTATTTAACGTGTGGGTAAGTTCATGGGGAAAGTGGGTTTAGTATTTGTGTGAGCTGTTCAAACTTCATAGTAAACACAACAGAACAGAGCAGAAACATGGAAAAATTATTGCTGAACAATAGCCAATGCTTCAAAGGTTTTTCCATAAATCTATTGTTCAATTTTACAGGTTGATCCGTGAGCGTGCACTAACCAGGTTAGTGGCGTGGCTGTTTTTCCGTGCTCGAAAACAAACAAAGCTTTGTCACCTTTTCCTGGTCGAATTCCTCGTCCATAGAGCTGGCACTTTCTGGCTGGCAGCAATTAGTGATGCTGTCTATATAGTCAAATACTATCTCTAAAGAATCGTATGAGACAGTTGACGAACATTGAGCCAGATATTCCTGAAAACTTTCACTCGAAGGTTAGTAAGTGTAGCTAGCAAAACATGTCCTGTATCTTGGCCTTTGGCATTAGCACGGCGTAGATTATTCAACAAAAGAAATTGTATTGTTATTCAATTTCTCCGTGATACTAGCATGAATTCAGATTGGCAGAGGCACACTAGCACCGGAACAACTCAAGCCATATGCCCACCAAAACAGATTTCAAGTATCAGGAACTTTTTCTTTTGTTTTCAAATAAATGGTTTGTACACAACACCGGAAGATCTAAACAACTGAACAATAGACGTTCTTCCGTGCTTTGACATTTCTTACAAGGCTGTTGTTTAATTACTAGCCACGAAAGCTTTATATGGAGTTTGTTTTCGTAACACGTAGGCTTAATATGATATTCTCACTTTTGTGCTCCATTATCTCCCTGATAGCACCTTTTCTATATACTTCCCTTTCAGAAGGAAGAAACATATATAAAGTTGTTATCAGAAAAGAAGCTACGAGCGCCTGTCTGGTAGAGTGTCTCTCTACTGTTAATGTTATAGTATAACCGTTGCTAATTGTAGCTCAATGAAGAGAAGTTTATGACCCCATAATACCTGATTGCTGGTCAGCCAAGTATCCATCTGTCAGACTGCAGTAAGTTAGCCGCAACTCAGAATTACACCTAAGTGGAGCCTTATGATACTGTCACATCCAAAGCTATACATGTGGCAGAAATCTTGTTGAGTAATAATCATCTATTTGGAAATCGGTACCTTGGTTTCTTTTGCACAGGTTCAGTTCACTGAAAGGCGTTCTGATAATCTTACTGTGTTACAACAAATTCTATTATGAAGCTAGTAGGAATAAGACGTAAATTATTAGTTTGAAACAGAAGTTGGAATAAGGTGGAATCTAATGGATCTGATATACTTGGAAAAATAAAATCAGACAAGCAGAAAAAAAAACAAAGCTTGATCTATAGGGAGTAGTTTACAGACAAATACATTTATTCTTTAGAAGAATCTCTACCAAACAAGGAAGACTTTAGCCAATCCATGGAAACCAAGATTCTATTTCTAGTTCCCATCATCATTTTAACGTAAGCAATCTTCCAGAATAAGAAGGTAAATTCACCACCCCATGAAATTGAAGACCAGTTACCAAAGGTTAAATCAGCAATGGCTCTTTCATCACCAATGTAAGCCATTGAACCTTGATGTTGGTAAACAAAAGGCTTTAAGTTTTCCTTCATCTTGATGATTCTTCTTGAGAGCTTGTCAGCCTTTTCTGAATCTGAGTTTTCTCTTTGGTATTCCAAGTCATCGATCTTGGCTAACTTGTTCAAATGTGTAGCTAAGAAGTGACCTTGTTGATGAGCAACCTGCGCAGTAGGAACATTCTTGGTGAAAGTACAATCACCTAAAGCATAGATTGAATCATCACCGAATAATTTCATGAAATCGTCAACTAACAAACCACGTCTAGCAGTCTGTTGCTCAACAACCTTGGAGGACAAGACTTTAGTAATTTCTCTTTGAGTGTTACCACCAGCCCAAACTAAAGTACCGTATGGAATAACAATATCGGATGTAGTTCCATCAGCAGCCTTAGCAGAAGCGTAAACGTTTTTCAAATCAACCTTCTTAACCATGGTGTTTGTTCTCAAATCAATGTTCATATGCTTGAAAGTATCCTTGGTGTATTGAATCAATTTGGCATCAAACATGTTCAAGACATTAGGCATAGCTTCCACTAAGGAAACAGTCATTTCATTTTCGATACCTGGAATAACCTTTGACAAATCTTGATCAATGAAATCTTTGATTTCAGCAGCCAATTCAACACCTGTTGGTCCACCACCGCAGACAACAACGTTCAATAATCTCTTTCTCTCAGCAGAACCTTCTGGTAGTAATCTAGAAGCCTCAATTGCATTGAATAACTTAGCTCTAACGGCAGTAGCATCATTGGCTTCTTTCAAGAAAGAAGCATATTCAGGGATACCTTGGATACCGAAAGTGTTGACAGTAGCACCAACAGCATAGACCAAGTAGTCATAGTTGATGGTTGTTTGAATTGGATCACTAGATTCGGTAGTGAATGCATCACCTAAGTGTAATCTCTGTGACTTGTGTTCAATGACAATTTCTTTCTTGACTGGGTCAATATCCTTAGCAGCGGCTTCGAAATACTTGACTTCACCTGGAGTTTGAGCGGCAATAGATCTGACTGGGTCACTGATGGATTTGACATCAACAGTACCAGTTGGGACGGAAGGTAGTAGGGGTGTGAACAAAAAGTAGTTTCTTGGAGAAACGATGATAACATTGTATTGAGTGGTATCTAAATCTTTCAAAGTAGAGATCGCACCCCAACCAGAACCTAAAATGACAACAGTCTTCTTTTTGTTACCGTTTGGTTTCAATTCAGTTTGTGGAGTTTGTTTGCTTGGATTGGTTTCTCTGTAGACTTCATAGGTCAAGTAACCCACACCAGCAAAGGCAGCAGCCAATGTAGCTCTCCAAGTCCATCTCAAAAATCCAGCTTTCTTTGGTTGCTTAGCAGCAGCAGGGGAAGAGGCAATCTTATTGAAAACTGGTTTAGAAGAAGAGAGAAGTCTTCTTCCTTGAATACCAGTGTTTCTAATCAATTGGCGAGAAAACATTTTTTCTTCAGGTAATTTTCAGAACAAAAGATATTTGAAAACTTTTTTAAGTTTTTCCCGTGAAAAGAGGAAAATAATTGGAGAAAAAAAGTAGAAGAAAAGGCAATAAGAAATGAGAAAGAGGTAGATGGTATTGAGAAACAGTCTGGAAAACATCGGGATGAGATTTCATTGAAATAAGGAACCTGAAGCTGGATTTTTGATAGATGAGAGATGACTTCCGCTCTGGGTAGATGACTGCATTTGGGAACAGCTGGGGCGTGAGCGGTCCGGCCGTTGAATCTCGTCTCCACAGAAGAAACGCGCGCAGTGGCAGTTTAAGCACACGGACTTCCCCAGCCGCCGGTGCCATCTCCTTGGATTGGCCTCGTTAATGGGGACTTACTTTAATTTGAATGTGTGTGGCTACTAAGTTATTGGTCAAAATGAATTGATCCTTTAGTAATCAAAGTAGCTGTTTTTTGATCCCAATCAAAATCTGATTTCTCTCGCGTTCTAGACAGCAAGATAAAAGTCAACTTTTTTTTCAAAATTTACTGTGAGAGAGATCTGAAGAGGGGGTGCAAGTGTAAGCTCACCCGTGGCGAATCGCTGCAACGAAGTGTTTTTTTTTCTCTCTCCCGGTACTCGAAGAAAAAAACTGCCGCGCGGGATGGTGTTTCTTGTATACTATTCGTCCGGTACATACTGGAGCTGCTACCCAAATGAGAGGGGCATTCGTATTGTACTCATACACAGCCCAATATGAGCTGCCATAATCTTGCGCAGAACTTCTCACCTGTATAAGGGTAAGTTCAAAATATCATGGCAGGACTTGTTCACAGATAACTTTCTGAAGTTCCAAAAGGTCCCAAAAGGTTCCAACTATGGTAACTGAACAACGCCCACAGGTGCTTTCGGAGGAAGGGCTAACTTAGGCTTTGCAATCGGCTTCAGTAGGCTAACCATCTACCCGTTAGCTTGACAACCTTTCCTCAATAAAAAACAGAAAAAAAAGAGGGGAAGGGTGCCGCAGTCGATGACTCTCTGAATCTCGAAAACGCACCCCCTATTTATTCAAGATGCAGAGAGTGAAACTAAAAATTGCGAAGTTTGATTAATGGTTCGGTTGGTTTTGTCGGCATCACCCATATTCCGGATAGATCAATATGAGCTTCATTGAAGCTACGAGCTAAAAACCATAGAAGCGTGTTGTGCTCTGATGCGAAAGTACACCTCTCAGTGTTGCAAGATATGTGATACACTCTATAAGAGACCTCTGTCATTGCGGAAAATCGACGTCATCCAGGAAGTCCGCGAGTATTAGAAAAGTGTTTCTCAAACAATCGTCTTTTGCGATTCGGAGTTGAAGTGTACAAATCAAGTTACGGAGTAGTAGGTTGCAATATAACGGACAGAATGAATTATTTGATTAACGAATTATTCACCATTCGCTAGAGCTCAATAGTGACAGCTTTCGTGTCTGAAATCTGAGCCCTTCTTATGCCGGTCGCGGTAAATAAAATGTAAGTGGGGAGGGGTGTTGAGCAGTAGAGCAGATCAGTTGACTTCGAAATAGCTATAACCCAATATCAATTATATAAGCAGTAGTAATTATAGTACTGATAAATATCAATGATTAGGTAGCTAAATACTTCCCATAGTAAAGTTTTTTAAGGCGGTGAGGTGGGTGGTAGGTGGTACTAGAGNGTAATTATAGTACTGATAAATATCAATGATTAGGTAGCTAAATACTTCCCATAGTAAAGTTTTTTAAGGCGGTGAGGTGGGTGGTAGGTGGTACTGGGGGGGGGGGGAGTCACCAACGTGGTTGACTCATGTCTGAATGTTACCAGAAGAGAGTCTTATTGTATGTACAGCTTCAAACGATCTGAAAGATCTAAAATTTCAAAGAATCGAACCATCGATAAATACGCATAGTCACAAGCGTGGGACTAGTATTTATTCGAAATCAACACAAATGCTCCCTTCGGTACAGAATTATATTCATCTGTTGGTAGAACGTTCATGTCAAGGACTGAATTTTTCGAAGAATAATGAAGAGTATTGAAAGCTCTCTATTCTGGGAGTTCTTCGTATTTGTTTGTTTGGTCATAATTGTAGTAATAGTACGCTCTTTGAATTTTCACCTTGAATGTTCTGTTTAGATTTGTCTAACTAAGTTAGGTCGCAATATCCAAAAATATCCAATTAAGGGTCAGATCAGATGTGTGATACCCTCTCAAACTAAGTGGTGCTGAATCGCTGATGTAAGATCTATAAATACTATTTTGATGAGAAGGTGCTATAATTCACTTTACTCGGTCATAAGATTTTCGGAGTAAGTATTTTCAGGGGAAAACTGTGCGACTGAAAAGTTAGGCTTAAAAGTCTCAATTGGGATATTTAGACTGATCTGATGTGTTCTCTAAAACCGGGCAATGATCAAGGTTTGTACGAGACCTTATTAACTCGGCATGAGAGAACCATTTGAAAACCCCAAAACTTTCAAATTTGTGAGTTTTTCAACTTCCAAAAAGATGAAACAATTTATGGTGCACGGTAATTACTTGGCCCCCTGGAGTTTTGTAGTCAAAATCCGACCCAACCAAAGACTTCGGTTGACATAAATCACAGGATATACCTCTTCACATGTCTTATAGCAATTCCCGCTGAGAGCGTAAAGCTATAGTAGCTCATTCCTACACAGAACCATTAATAGAGTATCATCTAGTCAACTTGTTGCGCGAGACTGCGTTTTCCCCGCACCCAAGACGTGAAAAGCGATTTCGCAGTAGTGTTTATCATTGAAAGAGTTTAGTTGGCTTACTATTATCGCAAGATCAGAACTGTTAGCATAGCAAATTGATAATATTCAGGATATCCATAGATATGGATCAGGTATAGGTAGTGCAAACGTAGATCGTAAAAACAAACTCCGATTGCCGCTACCGAACGTGTTCATGAAGTTGAAGGAATGACCAGCGTGCAGCAGCTTCCCCACGGGCAGCTACAATTCCTGACAATAGTCCGGCGCATCTTTTTTTTTCGACGCCATGACACCACACCAAAGTATGGAGGAGAGCCCCAACACTCTTCGTGTAACGAGACACCATAATCGTTCTTTTCTTTATGATCAATAACTTTGTCGTTCTGTGATTAGTTTCGGGAGTTATATACTTATCTTTAATAGAAAGGCATCTTAATTTATCAGGGTCTATTTGAAACCCGTCCTTTGAAAATCACATTTCAACGATGGATACTAAAGAAAGATCGAAATTAAATAGAACGAGTCGGGTCAAGACTGGTTGTCTTACATGCAGAAATAAACGCAGAAAAGTATGTACTATACCGTAAGCAATAACGCAAATATATGATTACTAACAGCTATTCGTTAATTGAATCTAGTGTGATGAGATAAAAGCTATCGATAAAGAATCAGCCAAGATGAAATGTCAGTATTGCATGCTGAAGAACTTTGAATGTACGTGGCCTGCAACAGTATTTGGCCCAGTCTTTGTCAATACATCTATTGAGGATGGAGAGTCGATCAAAAGAAAGAAGCTGAGCCAGCCAAAACCAACTCATATATCGGGAGGTCTACAAGAATTCATGAGCAGCAACACAACAGACCAGCTTTCAAACAGAAAAGGTGTAAAGAATGGGGTGCATAATTTATCAGTTCCGCCTGGATACTCTCCTGTTCATCAAACACCAAGATCGCCTAAAAATAAAATGGATATAATGAGCCCTTTACCAACTGTCCATCCATCGATGAAGACGTCTAACAATTTAACTCCAGCTCCAATCACTACAAGCAACTTACAAGCAAACAACGATTTACAATCAGTGAAGCTCACCCCTCAAATGAGCACCCAAATGAGCACGCCTGTTATGGGTAATGGAAATGACAACGATCATAATAACGCCACCTCACAAATCAAGAAGACTACCAGTGTTTTGAGCTTGAAAAATTATAATTTTGATCTAATCCAATCATCTATTATTCCTCCTCCATCGCTTCCCCATCTATCAAATCTACATTCGTTTCAAGGACAACAACAACAAGCTACTTCTTACTCCGGAATACAGAACTACGCAAAAAATGGTAGCGATCAATCACCTATAATATCAACTGCTTCTTTACAAAATGGAAGAACAGCTCCATTGTCAATGCAACCACCTACTCAGGCTCACCACAACCCTCACCCTGTGATACATCCGTTCGAAACTCCTAAATTTCCTGGTTTTGGATTTGACGATATAGAATCACCACGGTTTGACTCTATGAAAAGAGATGCAATTGATTACAATCAGTTTGTGGATTTGATGGAAGACACAGAACCAATATATTATGAGATCCCTGATACATTACGTGATTTCATGTATTTGAATGCAGCTGCTGCCACCAACCAAAGTGGCAACGGTAATTCCAATATTCAGGGCAACAACAACAACAACAACAACAACAATCGATTATCACAACAACAACATCTTGGGTCCCCATTACCATTCATATCCACTATGACACCTTCGGATGTTCCTTCCCCCGAAATTCGCAAACAAACCCAATATATAAACATCAAGAATGAATCACCAATATCCGTGCCATCTGATGTCCCACCACCTGACTTGTTCAAGCAATACTTTCAATCAGAGACGTTTCAGAATATCGAACCTCCGCTTATTCCAGAATGGGAACGAGTTGCGTTAATGAAAAACTATGTTACGGAAATATCAGATTGGCTGGATATGTTTGATCAGGACCGCCATTACGGTACGATAATTCCACAAATGGCTTTAGACTGCCCACCATTGATGAATTCTCTCTTAGCTTTAAGTGCCAAACAATTTGAAGCAACTCATGATAACTACCCACGTAATCGTGCGATGTTACTATATCAATATGCTTTGCAACAGCTCGTGAATTCAGGATCAGGCAGCCCTGATAAAAATGCGTTTGATGTCGAGCTGCCAGCCAGTGGAGGTAGTTTTAGTGCTGGTAGTAATTCAGGAAAAACAATGGAACAGAAAATGAGTGACTGTAAAAATGGAGTTCTGCCTGCATGTGTGAATCTTTGTGTGTTTGCCATGATGTCTTCTTCACCAAAGACTTGGAGACGTCATTTGGAAGGATGTTTCATGTTATTCAAATCCTTTGGTATTCATGGATTCACCAACCCATTGGAAAAGAGCATCTTTTGGAGTTTTATCAGAATGGACGTGTGCTCTGCTGTTATTGGTGAGCAAGGAACCTTGATTGATTCCAAATATTGGCTACCTCCAGATCGGAGCATATATGAAGCAGGCAAGTTATTCAGAGAGCAATGTACTAGTACCAACTGGGATATGTATGCAAACTATATGGTTTTCCTTGTTGGTCGTGTGCTTAATCTTGTCTCCTCAGCTGATCCAACTATGAATTTTGAGATGGAATGGAAACTGTTATGGGAGGAGATCAAATCGTGGGAGATATATAAACCAATTGGTATGAGACCAATTTATGAAAATGACGATCCAACAACCTTCCCATTTCCAAAAATATTGTACTCGAATGCACCTGCAACGAGTGGAAATCAAATGTATCATATGGCTACGATATTAATGTTACAAAACAAACCACGGCTACTCAAATTGAATACTTTGCCTAATGATTCGGTTGATTACAGAAGGATGACTATCAGTATGATGACTTCACCTAGTGTGTCATCTTCACCTGTGAGTGAACCAAAACATCAACAACAATCTCAGCACCCTAACTCATCTGGATATCAAATTCATTCCAAGTCTTTGACTTGGCATGCAAGACGGATTGTAGGTATTGGGTTCACCAATTCAGATCATGGAGCATACACAAATTCGCTACAACCTCTATGGGTCGCTGGAAAGTTAACCAGTTCTATCACAGAGCATAATTTGATTTTGAAACACCTGAACTCTATGGAGAAAGATTGTGGATGGCCCACAAAGAGCAGATGTAAAGACCTAATCGAGTATTGGAATGGTATCACCTGAGGCAAGCTTTAATTATACGCAATAAAATAATACTAAACTAATACTAATGGAATAGATCTATATAAAGTAATCAGTAATCAGTATTGTTTTGAAGTTGTAGCTATAATCGTCAAATCGTCTACCTCTTGTAACTTGTAACTTACAAGCAGGGATCCACTTGGTGGTCGTTGCGGCTCGACCAATGTCCAACAACGTTTTGATGATAGCCATTTAAGGATTACATGATAAATAAAAGCCACTCAAAATCGTCCTTTTTTCTTGATCGTACACCATCAAGTCATCCACCTCAACCAAGGTATCGAAATCACCTTCCTTATCAACCTCATCCAAATCATCGTACTCAACCACATCATCCAAAACGCCTTCCTTAATCAAGGTTTTAAGATCACCTTCCTCAACAACCTCATCCAAACCAGTATCCTCATCTGTTGGAATATCGTTATCACAACCCCAGCGTTCACGAGCAGGTGTAATATCTCTTAAGTGTGTCTTCATCACCATCAAAGCCGAAACAGTTCTAGGCCTTACCTTAAACTAAACCATCTCAATCCTAATATATCCTTCGCCGTGCTAAATGAACTCTCTAATGGTGCATTCGAAACCCCAACGTACTTGATTCGTTGAAAAACAATTGGGAGAATGAGAGTTTTCGTGCTAACATTCCAAAACTGCTTTGAATCTGTGTCGTCTAATGTATGAGTTTTAGAACTCGAGGAATAGGATTCTATCTCATGAACTAAACCTTTACAAATTTTATTTTCTATCTCTGTGGGATCGGTCTTCTCATTTGAGGCAGCTAAATGGGACTTGTAACGTTCAGTTTTTTTGTTTGTATTGGAAGGGTATATCCTCAAACATGCTTTGATGTAAGGTTTGTGCTGTAATGTGCATTGGGTTTGGTACATTCTTATTCAGGGTACGTACCAGCAAAGTTCCACGATCTGTCACATCTAAGAAGGAGGCCATCAAAGCAAATCCATTAAGTAAGAGTTTTTCGTAATAAATCTCAAACTTATCATACGACTGGGTGACCCAGTTTGAAAAAAGTGGGTCCATATTGTTGAACATCTCTTCTAGTCTTAGTGGTTCAGTGCCACTAGTATCATGATAGTGATAGGGGCGAGCCTCTATGTTGAGGTAATTGATATTTCTATCTTTGAAACCCTGACTTTTGGAGTAAAATGTATCAGATAAAGCTTGATATAGTCTCAGCACTTTCGAGTAGGTTTGAGCATTGTATTGCAAAGCATTTGCTGCTTGGCTTCGAGATTCTTTGAGCCAGACTTCAAATTCAGTTAAAACGAGATAAACACCTTCAATTTACAACTTCAACACGGCTCCATAAAAATTGTTTTACTTTGTTTTCGAAGGTTGCTCTTTTTCACTAACGTTGTCGTGTGATTCTCTACTAGCTGTGTCACTATCCTGACGTCTCTCATAAGAATTGTTGGTGTTTAGATTGTAACTGACACGAGAAACAGTACGTGACATAATGAACTGAACATCCTGAACATTGTTGAGTGACGCGTTAGTTTGAGACGAGTCATTAATCATTTCAAACCTCGATACAGTGGAATTAACAAAGACAAAATTATTTGGTGGGTTGCTGTGGGGATTTTCGCTGCTCATGTTATGGTGAAGAATTTAAATGAGAATAGAGAGGATAGTCAGGTCTCCGTTACTTTAATTATATAGGATAAAGACTCTATTAAGTAGAACATATATTTAAAAAAGGGCGTTCAGGAAGGTAGCAAGCCGCACTCATTGAGCAATGACATAAGCAGAAAGTTTTCCAAAAGGGAAGTCCTACTTTAGTACTAATTATAAAAGGGAATGGTGGTTGGTTAAATATCGCAGTGGCCGATGAAACCATTGGGTTTGTGCCACCACGCTTGTAAGTAACCTGCGGAGTTGCAAACGTCATCCCCAAGCGGGTAGAACTAGAAGCAATCGAGGACCATTTTAGAAGTGGCATGACATCGCAAAGGTGCACTGCCCAGGAAACGTAGCTTACCGGTTCTAAATAAGAGTCATCTCCTGATGGTTTCTCTGGTGAATGATTCACATTTTTGCCTCCGTGTGGCTTTCCAAGAGCATAGAATACCGAACTAATTCACAGGCAATTATGATTGGCACACGAATGGTGAAGTAATCATGCCACATGATCATCGTAGCATCATCAGGATGGCATGTCAAACTACCGCGTTTGAAAAGCCTCCGGATTCTTTATAAAGATAGCCGACATCCCATACAGGCTAGCATAGTTGGTTTCGGAGCTGTAGACTAGTCGATTCAAATTTAATCAATAAGATACTCAGCACTACTTGATACATTCAAGATCTTATACATTATTTATCAATACAATTTCAATTCCATGACTCAATACTTACCACACGATAATTTCAATATTGTGGATCCACATCGATCCCTCATTTCTCATCACTCACTTCTTCGTCAGCATCACAAACACGACTCGAAAACACCTTCACAGTCCAGCACTCCACTGCATTATCTGAAGAGTGATTTGGAAACTGAAATCAAAGAGGAATCACTTATGGCCTCGCAGCTTTATCAGTATTTGAAAAAATCAAATGATCTTGGTTCGTTACAAAATAACCCAGATCATCTACTATCTACAATAGCTCTGTTCCATGATGCCCAAAACTATTATGATGGAAAAGACACTAGCTATATAGATCAGTTCAAGTGGATGGCAAACATATTCCAGAGCACTACCCCAGATTCCATATTGCATATAGGAACAGAGCGTGACTTTGGTTACTCATTATTATGCTTGTCAAACTTTTTCCACAAGAAATCACCCAATTTCAAAATCAATAGTCTTATCAACACAACACATTTATCGGAGGGACAAATCCAATTGATTCAATATTTGGTTAACTTATCTGGACTTAGTGAAATCAATCTTATTTTCACGTCGAATGTAGCAGACACACTTTCAAGTTTTACTGAAGAAGGGCAACACTTTGACTGGATAATCATCAATCATATGTCTCCAATTGCTGATCTTGAATATTTGCGTATGCTAGAGAGTATCGGAATCATACAGCCACGTTCTGTCATCTTCAAAACTGGCGATTATTCAAAAAACTCTGATCTCAAAGACTACTTGTTGGGAGCACCCTCATTCAGAAGGCAGTTTAATTCTGTTAACAGTACCTGGTACACAGGTCGTTGGAATTTGATTTACAAGTCCATGAATGACAAAGATGAAAAGGATAACACTTTGGATAACGTGCTATATGTTAAGTGCACAGATCATTTGGATTCTTGATGATGATGCTGAAAGACACCAAATGTTGTTTGAATTATCAGTTTTACTTCTCTTTTTGATTTGCTCATTATGTTCAAAATCAATTTACGTATTCTATAGTATTTGATAATGTAGCTAGTCAGATTTTCAAATAATTATGCACCTTTTTTTAAAAACTCGAGCACGTGACGCGCAGTAGCTGTGCAAAGATGTTTAGGAAGACGTTAAACCGTGTTGTCTCTGTCTCTCTCTCCAGGTTGTGACTGTATGAAGACCCCCTTTTTTATGTGTGTTCTTAATTATTAAGTGATGTTCATCATAGCCACAACAGTACGAACCAATTCAATAGTCCAAATATATCAGTCATACGTATATATATATCTATATTTATACGCGAAATATTATGGCTGCAATACAAGATGACTCGGGACTCGATCAAGCCTTACTGCAGGACACAAGCAGCACTACAACAACTAGCAAAACGGTGGACTTGACCATTTTCACCATTCCATTTATCAACAAATCCATCAGTCTTTTGCATTTGAAATATACAGTTTTCTTATTGTGTGGTATTTCAAACTTGTGGCCTTGGAATTGTTTCTTATCTGCTTCTGAATACTTTCAAGATGCGTTCAAGGAGTCACCTAAGCTTTCGGGGTCTTATTCATCAACCATGATGACCATATCCACATTTGGGTCAGCTGTCTTCAATTTTATTTTATCGCAGAGGCAGAACGGTGCTGACTATAAGTACAGATTGAAACTTGGTAATATCATCCAAGTGATTGTTTTCTTCGCAATGACTATCAGCACTTTAGTTCCAAAGCAAGTTGTTCTATATTTCGTGTTTGTGATGTTTGCTGTTTTGATGTCTGCAGTGGGATCTTGTTTTGCCCAAGTGGGTGTACTAGCACTAGTCAACGTTGAAGGCTCGATTTATGCTAATGCTAATGTTGTGGGTAATGCAATCGCTGGTGTTTTACCTTCCATTTCATTGATAGGAGCAATTATCGTGAATAAGCAGAAAGGTAATAGGGATCGTGAGGCCATGAACTATTTCTTCACAAGCTCAGTCATTTGCATAATCACTTTGGTGAGCATCAAGCTACTGGATTACTATGAAACAAAGGCTACAAACTACTCTCGGCACCCATCCAACCTGGAGTTGGAAGATGAGACTAGTACAGAAAGCTTGAGTACCGACCCGGGTAACGTTGATTTCGAGAATGAAGAGACCGAGCAACACAATCATATATCGTTTAGTTACCTATGGTCAGTGCTCAAGCTTGTTCAACTAACTATTTTCTTCACTTTTTCTCTCACTTTGATATTCCCAGTGTTTGCTTCCAACGTTGAGTCCACACATATTGATAAAAAGTACTTTGTTCCTCTCGCATTCCTTCTTTGGAATTTTGGTGATTTAGCAGGTAGAATTCTAACTGCTTTCCCCATTTTTACTTTGACTAACCAATACTCGATGCTAATCTACTCATTGTCTAGATCGCTATTTGTTCCACTATTTCTTGGCTGCAATTTGAAAAATAGAGGAACCGGTTTTATTGGTGACGCAGTTTATTTAATCTTACAGTTCTTGTTTGGTTTGACAAATGGTCAGATCTTTTCATCTTGCTTCATGACTATTGGAACGCTATTAAAAACCGAAGAAGAGAAGAAAGCGGCGGGTGGGTTCACTGCATTCTTGATTAATGTGAGTTTACTAGTGGGTAGTTTACTAAGCTACTTCTTTGTTTATTTGATTACCTAAGCATTATTACTGTATATTAAACCCCCTCAAATAGAATCAATTGTTCTGCTCCTTTATAATAAAAAAGATGTGTATAAGAAGCTTATCATGAGTGAAAGCTCCCTTACTTTTCCTCCACAAATTATGGGTGGCGCACGCCTTTCTTGTGAGCGGCGTTTTTTTTCCGAAAGCGAACCTGACAAATGACTAGTATGTTACAAGTGTAATTGCATAACCAAGATGTTTATTTGACCAAGACTGTATGTATATATTTATATAAGAGTTAGATTCGCATCATAGCAGATACTTGTGCCAGAATATAACAGGGATCTCCTCATATCATCGAAAGTCACACAAGCGGTAATAATGTACTCAAAGTTACTCAGATCAGCAACGCTCCAACGGCAACTGCTACATAAAGCTGCTCATCTAACCGGGAGGGAGCGGTCAGTGTCCATAATCACATACAACTTGCTGCATATACGATTTAACACAACAGCAGCATCGGTCTCGAGCATTACAGCTACATCTCCAACAAATCCCACTAAGAAATTTAATCCGTTGAAAGACTTTAGTAAAACAAAAGTTACTAATCAACAATTCTCTGACCAAAATTCGATGCCACTTTTTGTTGCAATAACAGCAAATGCTGCTGAGAAACTTAATGAGATAGCATCATCAGATAACAATCCAGATTTAGCATTGCGGGTGCAAGTTGAAAGTGGAGGGTGTCATGGATTTCAATATAATTTGAAGCTGTCCGACATATCAGAGTTCAAACAGGACGAAGAAGATTCTTTATTTACAAGAGATGGTGCCAAGGTTCTGATTGATAAAACGAGTTTGGAAATTTTGAGAGACTCTAAGATAGACTACGTTCACGAGTTGATAGGGTCTCAATTCAAAGTTGTCGATAGTCCTTATACCAAGAGTAGTTGTGGATGTGGGAGTAGTTTTGACTTTGATTTTGATAAGTTGAATGAAACTAGCTAAGTCTGGTTTTTGTGCTACTTGCTTCATTTGAATTGTCTTCATGTTATGTTCAGAGCTTATTTTCACGGTACCCTATTTTTCGTAACTGGAACGATTTTCAATATATATATTTCTTTCATTATATTACATTAGCTAAATTAACATTATAAATACAGGTTATACCGTAAAACCTCATATCTCTATTTGCATAAATCGCACAGTTGGAACATCACCACCCAAATTGTCGGTCTATCGTCGTCATAGCTCTGCGGGTCTGGCAAAAATGACATATCACTTGTGAAACGAATTTTTCCTTCACTCATCATGAAGAAAAGACGACACCGTATCTTTCTCAAACTTAGTTGATTGAAATCGACTGCAGTTTGTTTCCTTAAATGATCATAGAGGGACTCTACGAATGACTCACCGTCGTCAAACTTTCCTATATCTTGATGTTGAACATTAATCAACAAGCTATTTAGTGTTCCATTTGAAGTTGGTATACCATTGAAAGAGAGCTCCAAATCACCTACTCTATTTGATTCTACTCCTTTAACTGTCTCGTTCAGTAGTTCCTTGAGTAAGCTGGATGGTAAATTCAAAGAATTCATCAAACAGCCGAGTGAGTTGATAAAGTGATCAACGATCACAGATAACAGTTTAGGTTGAATCTTGGTCAACACTAAAATGACACCAGGTTCTGTCTCTATCAAAATCAACAACTGAGCGGGGATAATCTTAGGTAACTTGAATCTAAAGTGTCCAATTTTCAAAACACGATCACTGTGCTCTAGCTGGTTGATTTTCACCCTGATTTGCAATTGACTGTAAACTTCACCAAAATCCGGTATCTCTTTAGCATCTTTTCTTCCATTGTTATACAACCTTGAAGTTGATGGAATTAGTGATGATCCTCGTATAAAATCATGACCCTTGTATAGTTCCTCAACTAATATAGTATTGACCAGTTTCTTTCTTATGAGATCAATTTCAGGATTATATTGTAGTTCATCGTAACATATACGATCAATCACTGATCCTTGTGCATCGGGAATATACTGGAGTTTGAATACTTTGAACGTGCTATTTAAGAATATTTTGGACATTTTGATATAAACACCGCTTTCTATCTTCTCAACTATAGTTGAATTTATTAAGTTATGCGATACCTTAGTTGTTTATTAACCCAACATGTAAAAGATACGCTATTTGGAGAATACGAACCAAATCAAAACAAATATCAAAAGCACAGCCCGTACACCAGCCTTGTCTCACCAGCCACGGTAACGTTATAAGTGGCGTAGTTTTTCTCACGGAATCACACGGGCATTGCCTCTTTCCTGGGTCGCCGAGCTACAAAACAGTAATGAAGAACAAGAAATTTATACTGCACAAGTGTAACACTTAGCATAACCGGGATCTATCATGTCATCGTTTTGGGAGAATAACAAAGATTCCATCAAAAAAGGAAGTGTCACTGCGCTGAAGGGAGCAGGTAAAGCAACTGCATCTGTCAGCAAGTATGGATACCATGCAGGTAAAACAGCATACAAGAATCATAAAACTGGTAAATCTGGAACAGCCAATGGACAAGATGAAGCAGAAGAGCTTGGTCCTTCAGATCCTAGACCATTGAGTTCTTTGAATGATCCACACAAGTTTCCTCCGCCACCTAGGCATGTTGCGATCAGCGGACAACCAGTGTCGTACTCTCAGCCAGCTACACCAACTGTCCCACAGCAGCAGCAACCACAACAACCCTACCAGCAGCAACCACAACCATACCAACAGCAACCACAACAAGTATATCAACAGCCTCCGCCACAACAGGCGTATCAACAGCAGCAACAACAAGATGTATATCAGCAGCAGCAGCAGCAGCAACAGCAACAGCCTCCGCCTCAACAGGCATATCAACATCAACCGTATCAGCCAGTTGCTGCTAATTATTCAACTGCCCCTAGCCAGATTTCTCAACAGCAGTGGCCTGACTCTTCATCTACTCCAATACTGAGCCAGCCTTCACAAGTCACAGCTCATTCAACTCCACCTAGACCGTTACCACCTGTGAGATATGCAGACTCTTCAACTTCACTACCATCAGAGCCTCCAGCTTACCAGTACCCAGCTCAAAATACCCCTCCAACATTCCAACAACAACAGCAACAACCAAACGCAGGTCAATATTCACAAATCAACTACCCACCCCAGGAGCAGGTTCAGTATCAGCAACAAGTTCAAGATCCAGTAGCTACGGCTGTACCAGCGTCACAAAATGGCATAACTATTACGGGCTCTCAGTTGAAACAAGCCGGCTCTTTTTTTGCCTCGGTTGTAGGAAGTCAAGGTCAACAACCTCAGCAACAAACTCAGCCAGGTCTCCAAAGCCAACAACAAGGGGCCTCGTTTACTTTGAATGCTTCACAACTACAGCAGGCAGGAAAGATGGGTGCAAGCTTTTTTGCAAACCAGCAGCAACAGGCCTCCTCACCACAGCCTCCACAGCAACCCCAACAACAACTCCAACAGCAACCCCAACAGCAACCCCAACAGCAACCCCAACAGCAACCCCAACAGCAACCCCAACAGCAGTATCAGTCGCCATATTACCAACCTCAACCACAGTCTGAACCATCTCAAAACTTACAACAAGAGTATCAGTCACCAGGATATCCGCCTCAGTACCAGCAATTAGGATATCCGCCTCAACAGGGCTCCAATACAGTAGCTCCACAACAAACACAACCATATCAACAACAATCAGAGCTAACATATGATCGTCCTTATCACGAGCAACAAGGTGAGCTTACGACTTCATCTCCAGCTCCAGCATCATCCCCAATGACCCCTTCTATGGTATCTGTCCCTGCAAGAGATTACTCTCGTGCTGCTGCTATTCCTCCTCCAGTGGCAGGACCTCAATCAAACCGACCTGTTCCTGTGCCTGCGGCGATGAGCTATAAATCTCAACAATCAGCTTCACCTTCAATCTCGAGAGCATCTACACTAGCATCGGAGGGATCTGGTGTTCAAAATTCATCACTTGCCATTCCTCAACAGCATATAGAAGTTTTTGCCGAAGCTCCATCTAAGCATCCGAAGGAGGTGATTGTAGAACCGAAGTTTGACACAAACTTGATGGACTTCAACATCAATAAGTTTGGAGCACCACCACCTAAACCTTTCTTAAGAAGTGAAGATATTGCAAAGATCGAGAGGGAAAAAGAAGCTAAAATTAGAATGCAGAAAATCAAGGAAGAATCACTGGAGAAAGCTAGAATGACAGCTCAAACGTCTGCACCTTCCATAGAATTGTTATTCAGCTCTCCTCAGCAAACTGGTAGTGGTAAACCATCTTTACCTTCGAGAGCTTCATCCTCCAACTCTGAGACGACAGAGGGCTCAGAAGAGCCTAAGAAATTCAATTTGATTGACATTTCAAAGATTCAACCTCCACCACCAACCCCGAAACCTGGTGCTTCTGACAGTACTGCTATCACCAAAAAACCTAGTGAGGGCTTACCCCAGAGAGGCTCACATATAAGCCCTGTTTCCTCCTCTCATCTCTCTCTAAAATCAAATACAGATACTCAACAACCACAGCCACCCAAGAAATTCAGTCTTGTTGATATATCAACAATTGGTCCACCACCACCAAAGGCTCCACCTAGACGATCCGAAGAAGAGGAAAAAGTGTCGTCTCCCAGATATGGTTCATACCCAACATCGTTGAAATCGAGTGGTTCTCAGGCTCTGCCTTCACCTGTCTCACGACCTGCGATTGTCCCACCTCCATTGGCACCAAGGACTACAATCAAGTCTGATGTTGATCCTCAATCTCCATCTCTATCTCCCAGAGCATCCACCAGTATCCCACAGTCAATGCCAATTAAGAAGGCACCACCACCAAAGCCAATAAAGAAGGCTTCCCCTTTCAAAAGTGAACCTGTACAAGAATTACCATTACCTCAGACAAGTGATAAAAAGAAGCCAGCTATGCCACCTCCTAAACCTGCATATAAGCCATCATATAGTACTAATGTTCCTCCTGTTCCTGCTTCACAATCCCTAGAAGCTGTTGCTGAAGGCAAGAAAAAACCTCCTAAACCAGTCAAAAAGGTGCAACAATCTCTTGGGGCTCAAGAAAATAGTGCTCATTCAGGAGCCCAAGGTGGGCACATCAGAGAGTTACAGAATCGTTTGAACGGGCTAAATCTATCTCGAGAGTAGTAAGCCACCTACTCTGAGCCTTGTTGTTTTTATATGTATAATAAATGTTTATGTTCATATATGTCTCATTTTACCATTAATCATTTTATTTTTCTCTTCAACGGCGAATGAAACAAATGTACTGAATCTTATGTAATGAAATAATTGTCTAAATTTCATGATTAAATTCTATAAACTATATAGTAGATTGTTCAATTTTTTGTGCGGAAATAAATAGAAATCTATTCTAATAGAAACAAAGGACTAAAAATAACAATTGTGTAAGGATTGTTAGATTTTTGATGAGGTAATCAATCTATAAGTTAAATGATACACCCATTTATATAAAGCACCAATTCTCTATTCTAGCCTGAAACTCATCACAAACCAAGGGAGATATTATTCTGTTGAAGGATATATGTTCTATATGCTCTTAATCGAAATATTGAATTCAATCTTTAATGATTTTTTTAGATTTCTTTTTTTGTTAATGTATCTGGTAATTTTATTGAATAGTAAACTTTTGAGTTTTTCAAAAAGTGGGAAATCGATTGGCCACTGGTACAGCGTCCATCTTTCTTGATGAAATATAAAATATAAATAATTACCTTTTGACACCAGCCATCTATTAATCATTTTCAATATCATCTGTTTCTTTGTTCAAAACAGGAAAAGAATGCCATACATGCGTCGCTCATTTTTATAACTTTACCAACTGGCTGCTTCCAAAATGCGTGCGAAAAAGTTTTTTCTCACAAATAGGGTAAATTGTCAACTTGGATGGCCGACCCTTTTTACGACTGATCATATATTTTGGCCCGCCTTCTTTCACAAAGTATACAATCAAGACAACTCTCAACTACAATAAATTAGTCAAAAACAAGCCATCTTTTTGATTTCTCAAATTACACAACCAGCTGGATTCGATTTTATCCCTATAAAAGCCAGCCAAATATCCCTATTTTGATACAAACGATGAATTGAAAAATATTAAACTAATCAAACAACAAAACTACCAAACACTCCTAAACCCACACCTACTATTATATTATTTTATTAATCAATGATTTCCAAGCCTACCGATATTGAATACGTCATCATCAACCCACTGTCATCCAGGGAAGCCGGCCAATACTTGGCAAATGTGATGAAAGAATTCAAAAAAGAAAAAGTTCAAAGATTGGTTTATGCTATTGATGAGTGGGAAAACGTCAAGTTTGGCAAGTCAAATTCCACCCTGCTAGTTGTTAACAAAACAAAGATGCAAACAAATATTGAAGAGAAGAGATTGTTCAACAACCACTTCTCAAAGGCTTTAACTGCTCAAGTCAAAGCTTACTCAAACTACCAAAATCAGTTGATGGAGCTTTTTGCTAATTTGAAACAACTGAATATGTTAATCAATGGTAAGCCGGCTTTGGGGCCTTTATTTGATACAAGAGAGACCAACCTTTTGAAATGTATCTTTGACGTTATCAAGAGTAAGTCATCAGCAATTAGAGTTGTCAAGCCTTTGGACACAAGTACAGGACCAAGAGCGCCAAAACCTTCAACGATGAGTACTGAGTTCTCCCACTACAAACAATCAGAATGTCAGCCTTCAGAGTTAGATGATTATAGTGTTGATTATACACCTTACTCAACCGTTTCTGCAAAATCTATTGAATCAAAGATGGGAGCCACTCCTGAAACAGCTATCTGTGTTGATGAAGCAGCTGAGGATGTGACTATTGGTTTCAAGGCGAAATTTACCACTCGTGTTAACAAAGTTTCAATGGAGAAGGAAAATGGTGTGAGGGTTGACTGCTATGTTAAGGGTCCTACAGACAACTGGGAAGAGCATTCTGAATCACGCTCCACTGGAGACAGTAAGGTCTGGACGGCAGCTAAAATTACGAGAGTTATCAATGATTTGAGCAATAGGCACGAAGCTACAATGTCGAAACTGAGCGACGTTCTGGGCAAGCTGTACGTTTGAGCGTCCCAAATCTCTCAAATATGCCTGGTATTGACCGCGCACTCTTCTTTTCCTTCTTTTTTTCACCTGTACACATTTCTTTGTTTTGTGTCCGTTTATTTTTTGTTTCCACTTCTAACGTCTTTTTCTTCATTTGTGAGAGTGCGAGCCTTGTTTGGGAGTCTTACTTCGACTTTTTCATTTTTCCGTGTTTTTCTAGTGTCCGTGTTTGGCTATTTTCCCTTTATCTATATCTATCTGTTTAGTGTTATTTTTATAGCCCAACCACTCGTTTACTTTTTACTTTACATCTATAAATAATAGGTTAATCTTTTTTAGTGCTATTAATCTTTACCGCAGCGCCGCATCTGCTGCAGATGTGCTTCTGCGGCTATTAATTTTCCCAATCAAATGTTCTCTGCATCATCGATTGAGACTCAATCTACGCAATTCGAGCTAGCAAAGTTAGCATACGCTTCCTTGACCGTAGGTTTCCCCACGAAAACTGAAGGAAATATTCTACTATGTTTTGATCTACTACCAAGCTGTATTAGATTTGATAATTTTTTTCATTCTTTTTCATATGTACTTCTATATAAAGCTGCGCAATATGTTGATATGTATGGAGTAAATGAGTTACAAAATTAGCTGTACACAATCAGCAAGTAAGATGCGATATGCTCAAGACCAAGGAGCAAATGTTGAGTTATTGTATAACGAAAGCTCAACGGCACTACACTTGGTTGAATCAATGCACCCGCCTCCGTAATAGTAAAGTGCTATATTTCCATCATCGTTCTCACAGCCAGCAAATGTTCCTATCGTGCCGTCAACTAAAAATCTACCTTGGCTGTCAGTTGTAACGAGCTTACCACCCATTTGAGGTAGAAACATGACTTGAGTACCTGGAGTTAAGTCCCACCAGAAGTATTCGTGGAAACCGGCAACGTCAGGGAAGGCAACAGTGTTACCCTCTAAATAGTAGAAGGCATCGGAGTCAAACTGTGTAGTCGTATTTCCGAGCATCATAGAATAATATTCACCACCATATGCTACAGCCATGACAAGGCCATTAATATCGCTGTTTGGTGAGATGGCATAATAAGTATCTGCCTTGGTTGTGGACGCAAATAAGGAAGTGGCAGCTAGAGCTAAAGAAGCAACGGAGAATTTCATTTTATGTGGGAGAGTGATTTTTTGATTGTTGTTCAAAATTTTTTGATGTCAAATATGAGTTATTTTTCCTAACAGAACAACCAACAAATATGAGATAGGTTCATCATTTTATATATATATAAATTTAAGGACTGTCGAACACTGCCTCTTCTCATCACACTGCCCCTTTTCATAACACTGCGGCTGAGCCCACCATGCGCATTTGTTTGGTCTCACTTCCTCCGCCTGCTGCAAGCCCTTTAATTTGCCGGAGGTTGTACAAAGCCATATTTCTGGCTTATGCAGGGCTGAGCCATCTCATCGTCCCTAAACTCCCTTAGCTAAAATGCTGTTTTCATAAAAAATAGACCACTCCCGGAACCTTGATTGAGAAGCTTCTACGTTACTATCAGAATTTGAGATATCACTCAATTACTAACACCTGCGTGATCGTTCCTCATTTGTGTACCAAAAGCGGCCGCACTAATAGCGTTTCAGGGTTTCGTTCCGTAGCTTTGAACTTTTTTACTTTGGGTTATTTTAAACTAGTTGTTTGAGTTTAAAATAGACTGATAAGATTCACTTCATAATGTCTACAAGGATACCAAGATATTTAACTCAGCGATGTATCATTAGTCGAAATGTGCATATACAAAGAGTTCTCTAGAAAACAAGCGGAAAGCAAAAGAAAGCACGCAGGCCAATAGCATTCAAACAAGAAAATCAGTTCTTAAATTATTCTGTTACTACCAAGGAATAAAAGTTGCATTTAAATGTCCCCATACTGTGTCTTCTTTAAGCTCCACAGGACTACATTTGGTAGAACTGAGGTAGGCATCGCCATACTAGTATAATTCAACTTCATCAGCATCATTTAAACAGCCAGCAGATTTTCCCAACGAGCCATCAATAAGAACAATATCACTGTCAGTACAAGAGGTGATTTTGCCGTCCCTGGTAGTTGAAAATTCAACTTGATAACCTGGAAATATAATTTGCGCAGGATGCTTCGCCTGCAGCACAGCACCTCCCGAAATGTAAACTTCTCCGCCCGAGAACCAAATATTGTGTGTGAAGGCACAAAGTGTGGATTGATAACCTAAGGTTAATTGATGCGGGATGATGAATTTGAGAAGTTTTGCAAGATCGTGTGTTAAGTGGAATTATCAAGATCACCCCAACCTGAGAGCATGCCCTCAGCCCACCTGGAGAATAACAGTTCCTCGATATCATCTCTTTTTGGTATCACTTTATCATCATCTTTGGTCTTATACTCCGCCAACTCCGACTCCATGTTGAGGTATAGCCGTGGAAGTAAGCGCTCTTTCAAGAGAGGTTTATCAGATTTCATCACTTTCTTCAAAATTAGCTTGATGAATTTATTGAAAATATCTTTGTATTGCTGATCGGAGCTCAGTAATACAGAGTCCATAAGTGTTGTTTGAAACTTCACCAAACTATCATATTGCGAGGTGGAAAGGTTGTATTTTTCAGCAACTGTATTAAAGGATTGATTTAATATTCTATTAAAGTCCCGTCTGAGTCTCCATTCGGCATCATGCGTTTCACCGTTGACCCCTAACGTTTGAAGGGAGTTTCCATCTGGCTTTGTAGGGGACGAAGGAACCACGATCTGCCTGATAGTTTCCTCACTATGATGCTTGAATTCGTCATTCAGTGTTACGGTACCGAGGTCAAACGGCTGTAAATTGCCATTCCCACTTTGCGTATGGGTTTGAGTGTTCCGCACAGTTGGTGTGTAATATATTTTTGTATTGTTACCAGTCTCTATCTCCCATCTGACCTTCTTGTCAATAAGATTGATTATTTGCTTCGATGAAGTCTTTGATCCCTTTTTGATAAATGAGTGGTTGAGAAGAATTTTAGCTGTAGGTCTCCTACTAGGATCCTTTTGTAAGCACTGATCCACAAAGTTGTTGAACTCTGTGCTAAAGCTGGAACCTAATGTTGGAGATGGCTCATCGGCAATTTTGAACAAAACATCGAATGGATGAAACTCTGAAAGTGGAGGTTTACCGTAAGCCATCTCAATTGCAGTTATTCCCAAAGACCATATATCGGCAGTGTAATGATATTCTTTATGCTTGATAATCTCCGGTGGCATCCAATATGGTGTCCCCACAAAAGTATTTCTTTTAGACATATTATTTGACAATTGAGTGGCAACACCAAAATCACCTATCTTTACAACTCCTGTATTACTGATTAGAACATTAGCAGCCTTGAAGTCTCGGTGAATCTTACCATTTTCGTGCAAGTATACCAACGCTTGCAATAATTGAAACATAATGAGCCCTATGACCTCTTCACTGAACGGGCCTGCAGTCAATAAATCAGAGCATGACCCACCACCAAGATACTCCATAATGATCCATAGTTTGGAGCCTTTCAGAAAACAACCGTAATATTTAGTGACATGATCCGTATTGCATGTGGATAGAATCTTAATCTCTTGCTGAATCTCCTTGATTTCATCGCTACTTTCTAGATCAACTTGTTTAATGGCAACATCTATGCCTGCCACTTTATCCTTTGCTCTATAAACAACTCCAAACGCGCCTCTTCCAAGTTCTTCATACATCTGAAATTGGTCTACCGAGTAGGTTCTCATCTTGCGTTATATGGGGAGGAAAAAATCTAAGATGAGATGACGACTCTAGAAATCGTTGTGATGTGATGAAATGGGACCCTACTTCACAGACACACAGCCAAGATTCTTTTTGCTGAATCAGTTCTTGTTCAGGTCTTCACCTCAAGTATCTCTTGTGACACTATTACTGATTTCTGCCAGGGATCCCCGGAACCACATCTTGGAACGTATCTTTAGCTGAAATTTTGCGAAACATAAACAGAGCAAGTTAAACGGTCGGGCAGTGCAATACCAGGCACGCAAAAATTCAGTGCAAGGGTTTAGTACTCATATCTGAATGCATGGAAAGGATGGCCTTTAAGAGTTGAAGACTTTGATCTGATATGTTTTACTGTGGATGTGGAGGGTAGAAGTGTTGAATCTTATATATTAACAAAGCACAAGAACTATGCACCTCATTCAAAGAATGCATACTCCATTCGAGGCCATGAGCCGTACTTTTATAAGGCAAGGATTCCAATGTATACGGCATCGTTCTTCCCAACTCAATTTATCGTCTACACAGGCAAACCGCTTTTACCGATCGTTCTCAAAGCAGTCTACGCAGGACACTGATCTCGATGCATTTATCCTACAAAGGAGTATAGTTCAGAAACAGACAAATCCATCCAATCATTTGGCGGTAACTAGATCCTCGCTACGATCGATTGTGTTTGACTCTCAAGGGAATTTTGAGAATATATCATCAGACGTTGAGAAAGTACAGCTGATTTTGAAGCATGATTTACTACCTCGTGACTTACGGAAAATAGATAAAGGGTATGATGATATCGTTCCCTCCATTTTGATTAGGGACAACAGCATCTTATTGAATATATTACACATTAAAACTCTGATAAAAGCTGATTCAGTTGTATTGTTTAACTATGACAACTCTTATTCCAGTAGTAAGTTTATTTCAAACTTATCTTCAAAATTGAAAAATCAAGCGAATGAGACATTACCATATGAGATTAGAGCTTTAGAGTGCATATTTATGGATGTTATTGAAAACTTAAATAGTGAAATGAAAGTTCATGTCACAGTTGTGAATGGCATCTTAAAAGAGCTAGAAGATGACGTCGATATGACGAAATTGAAGTATCTACTTCTCGTGTCGAAGAGACTATCACAGTTTCAGCAAAAAGCAACATTGATCAGAGACCTGTTCGATGAGTTGTTGGATCAAGATGATGAACTAGTTGAGTTGTATCTAACAGAGAAGAAATCTGGTGTTTCTAGGCTGGATCATGATCATGAAGAAGTGGAACTTTTGCTAGAGTCGTACTCTTTGAACTGTGATGCTATTGTGCAGACAGTAGAGAACTCAGTTAGTGACGTGAAGACGACTGAAGAGATTATTAATATTATATTGGACTCAAATAGAAATGAATTGATGTTGTTAGGGTTGAGATTCAGCATTGGATTGTTGAGCATTGGTTCTTTGTTATTTTTAGCGTCTGTTTACGGTATGAACTTAGAGAACTTCATTGAGGAGAAGGACCACTGGTTTGTTATTGTCGTCTTAGCATCTAGTTTGAGTTCTGTTTGGATTCTCAATATGGCTATCAAGAGATTGAATCAACTACAAAGAATTCAGATGATGAAATAGTGCTCATCAATAACATTGTATCGTTTTGATCTATTTTATTTTCGATGCTTTCTCTATTATTATATATAGACAGATATTTATAGCTGTACATTAATGCCTTACTTTTTGATTTTTTTCAAATCCTGAGCCTGATGAGTCTCACTAGGCTCTCTTTTTTTGTTACTATGTAAATATTGTTTGATCGCACTGTATCCACCGCCACCATTATCAGTGTATAGTTTATCAGAGCTATGCACAGCAGCGATGCCATCATCATGTAGATGTTCCCTGGTACCCTGTTGTGAAGGTCTGGTGACCCTTGGTGGTCTTCTTTGAGCTTCAGGAGATACTCTAAGATCGCCTTCTCTGTCGTTATCCAAAGGCATGTATTTACTGTACCCAGTTTCTTTAGCATGATATATAGCACGATTATGACTGAACCCGCCATGTCCGAATTCTGGATATCTTGAATCACTTTGAATTTTGAAAGGTTGCCCCGATCTGGAAGTTGATGCTGCCGCACCATTCCATTGGTCTTGATATCCACTAGCATTTTGATTCCACCTTCTACCAGAGTTGCTAGCATGAGCAGCTGTCCAGGACTGCTTTGGCTGCGTATACACCGGAACCGAATGGTTTGATGGAAGCGCGCTAGCTGCTGGGCCGAGAGGAAGGGTGATCCCACCAACTTCATATGTAGCTAGATTAACACTCGAATTGCTACCCACTCTGGTTTGTTCCACACTATTAGAAAAGACTTGATTTTTATGCTGTGTTAGGTGAGGCATTGATGTATCATTCAGTGAGATGCCATTGATACCATATTTTGAATGCTCCAATGAGTTATAGTCCGACTTGTTTGATGAAACAGTAAGGGCTCCTTTACGTTTTTCTTCTCTGAACTTTTTGACATCTGATTCATGACTTTCCTCAAATTTTGGTAGTTGTTCTGGCTCACATGGGAGAGGTTCTGATTTGAAAAACTCCGAGTCTAATGCCTTCACTGCATTGAATCTCTTCGTTGGATCTAAATTCAATAGCCCTGATAAAAGTTCTAGTCCCATGGCGGGCATTATTGGGCCGTACTCTTTTTCAATAGATCTACTGTATGAAACACTTAAGTTGACTTTGTTTTTGTTGATCGATTGATAATACGACATCTCGCTCTTTGGAGATCCCAGTAACTTGAAGATCAGATCTGCTTGATCTAGATCTGATTGACCCTCCAAGATTGGTTTCTTTTTGAATAATTCACCAAGAACGCATCCAATACCCCACATGTCCACAGCTGTGGTATATTTTCGTTCCCCCAAAAGTAATTCAGGTGGTCTGTACCACCTCGTCACAACAACACCAGTATACTCAAATTTGCCTCCACCAGGTAATGAGGTTGACTTGGAAGGGGGCGATCCATGATATATTCTAGCCAATCCAAAGTCTGCAATCTTGACAACACCAAAATAATCCAATAAGATATTCGCTGTTTTAATATCTCTATGAAGATAGTTCATATTATGAATATAATTAATGCCTCTTAAAATTTGTATCATTATACACTTTATATGTGGGACAGTCAGCGTGACTCTAGGATTATTCAATAATCCATTAAGATCAGAGGAGATATATGGAGTGACAGTATAAAAAAACCCGGGTTTTTTGATATCATCGGTGGATTCATGAATCATATCAATCAGTTGCAAAACATTCACATTGCGGAATTTTTTCATAATACAAATTTCCCTGAATGCAGTAATAGGAAACCCATCTTTTGTATCATGTATTATCAACTTTTTCAGTGCCACAAGCTTGTTGGTAGATTTCTGTCTGGCTTTGGATACTATACCAAACGTACCTTGTCCTAATTGTTCCAATATAGCATAATCACTGATATCGCTCATACCATTATATCGGCTTTCTTCATTTTTCTTGGTATCTTTGATGGGAGAGCTCAAAGACATTTCCCAACTGTTGTTTATGTGGAGGATTATTAGGTTGTAAAGTAAATTCAACAAAAGTGGTATTGGTTATTAATCTTTGATCCATCTCTCTATTTGCTTTTCAAAAGCTCGATCAACTCTAGCCTCACGAGCAGTCATCAATTACGTACTCAAATAAACTTCCCTTACACCTTTGCACCAGACGTCCCGCGGCAAGAAATCTATTTTACCGCGGTAATAAATAAAAATTTATATCACGATTTTGCAGCGCCGTTCAGCCTGTTCTAACCAAAAAAAAAAAATAGTACACGTCGCTGGTGGCTTGGCCTGCAAAGACGGAGATAAACGATTTAATAGTTTTGTCCGAAATCGCGGACCTGCACAAGCAAGTAGTACTAGTTTAGGGACTTATTATCATGTTTATAACCTAATCAAATTTACATTTTGGTGACTTTTCTCGCTCCTACATGCAATATTTTGAAAGTTTCCCATCAACATCTAATATAAGCAGAAGCTGTAAACTGCTCTTTCAAGCGATACTAGTTGACTTCGGCTCCCGGTTGAACACAGAACTGAATGTGATTCTGTGGAACATTACCATATCATCTATGAAAGTAAGCAGATATCGCCCGGTTGTATCGTTTCAGCCACTGTTTTACTCTCATAGTCATCATTTGTGGTCATCAGGACTTGAAAGCTAGTAGAGTCTTGAGTTTATCAAAATCCTTTATATACAGATTCAAGACTAGTGAGATGGTTCATTTATCGATTAAAAAGGTTAGATTCCTTGAAGCAAAAGCTCGAGCGGCGCAAAAGAGTGCCGTACAGCGAAGTGGACGCTAAAAAGAGCTTTCTTCTGATTTTTAATGCGGCGTGCGGCAGACGACTTACTACTTTGATTTGATAAATGAAATTAATAGTTTGAGAAAAGATTGCCTGCCTTCTTCTTGAACGTTAATTGAAGTGATTCTGGTTGTGAGATCGCAAGTTCGCAACATTGCGCGGAAGGCAAACAGCAAGGATGTAGCCAAATAGCACAATAATCACATCTTGCGTTAATTCCCATCAAACCAGGAACTATTGGATTTCATTTTTCCTGGTCTTGGCAGTAACCATCCATCATCACATCAGGTGCCAATGGTGATTTAAATATTACGAAAGATGGTGACCGTGCAATAATGTTCGTCACCTACTAAGATTTCACAAGACCCCCAGTCTCATGCTCAACAGAATAGTATTGTCTAGTTGAGGTGGTGATGGTGGATTTAAAGCCGCAATTCCGCCTCGCAAACAGTTTTGTCAGGTGCTTTAAAGTATGAGATACGTACTTTTGACGAAGTATTAGTCCATCACCAAGGAACTTTTGTCTTGACTAGTGAAGTCAACGATAGTTATAACTACTGTAACCAACGATAGTATGAGGCTTTACTCCATCAGCCATCATAAGCCAAGTGAAGCAAACGTAACTGATTCGACTGGCCAAGTCGAATGGTAGCAAATACTAGAATATCTTACTCTTGATGCTTCGAAAATGTAGTAGAAACGGCATTTATGTTTCTTCTTTAAAATAACAGTAATCCATAATTTATACTACAAGCTTTATCCATTAGTGATATCATATGCAGGCCAATGAAAAACAAAAATCAAGAGAGAAACTGTGGAGTTTACCGGGAGACTGAAAAGTTTTTAAAAAATCCGAAGCCTTGTGCGAGTGTTTTTTCCAAAGCCAGCTTCCACACTGCTTAGAATTCTGCTTATGTGCTATTGTCTCCCTATTTTTGGAATTTTGATTTTCTTTCTTCACCGTCTCCTTCCGTCGTCAGTGAATGACTATCTTTTATTAAACACCTATTTTCCTGATTCTTTTTTTTATACCTTGCCTGTGTTGCTTCATTTTCCACAAAAAAACGACACATATAGTCTCTTTTGAAATTACGAGTGAGGTATTTCATCCAGATTACTATTGCGAACACAATCTTAGTGTTTTATTCCATCCAAAGTATAGTAACAAATGGCAATCATATCAATAAAGAAGCTGTAAATAATAGTGTGATTACCTCTCGCAACAACATAACTATGTCATTCTTCTCAGTTACCGTTCCACTATGGTATGCCAGTGTATTGTCTGTCATTCAGTTACCATATTCAGCTTTCAAAACTAACAGAGACCCAAAAGAGAAAATCGAATCAAAATCAAGTTCTGAGCTATTCCCTTTTTCCAAAATTAGCATCAATGCAAAGATTGTTTCAACTGGAAAGCATTGCAAGCCATGTGCTGTTGACGAATTCGAATATGACTTCACTGATACAAATCCGCTGAATTGGGATTTACAACAATTTGTCTATGACGATCATAGTACCACCACCACAATTCAGACACACTCACTTAATCGTAACAACTACTCTTTTCCACAGCAGCCAGAGTATAAAACGCATAGGGAGTATACATCTTCCATTCATAGTCAGCAAATCAACGACAGTCAGTCTCAAGAATTCACAGACAACACTAGAACATCGGATTCAAGACGCATAACCTTGGAAGATGACGATTATACAGATGATAATGATTCAGATAATGACGGGGAGTATGCTCTTGATGATGAAATCTCAATGAGTTATCATAGAATGAGACAGAGCCTTTCAAAGCAATCTAAGAGCAATTTGAAAAGAAAATCGCCTGTTGCTTCAAACTCAGAACTGATAAACGTTGAAGTTTTTCCTACTCCTAGACCTACGAGGTTTCAATCATTACCAACAGATTCTCTTTCATTATCGATTCCAAAAGCAACATCTTTTTCTAACCTAAAGAGAAGAAGGGGTGGCTCTGTTATGTCCATCAGCTCAATACCTAAGACAGTCTCTCCATCTTCTTTAAACGAGAGTATACATTCTTCTAAAGATAGTATTTCAGTGTCACCACGATGCATCTCACCTAGTTCAATAGGATCAATAGATCAACCAAATCTGGAGTCTCAGGCTACCGAGAAAACTAGAACTGAACATATATATCAATGCCACAAATGTGATGCGTCATTCAAGGTGAAGTCGTATCTCACTCGTCACTTGAAGAAGCACTCAACTGAAAAGGCATTTGTGTGCCCATTCCACTCATCCCAAGGCGTTCAAACATTGGTCGACGACACTCCAGGCGATTTGGAATCCCAGAGCATCAACAAATCCGGTACGAACTGTCATCCAACTGGAGGTTTTTCAAGAAGGGATACGTTCAAGATTCACTTGAAGGCATTACATTTTGTTTATCCAACAGGAACGAAATCAGCAGAAAGAAATGATACTAGTGGGCGTTGTGCCGGCTGTTTTAAGGAGTTTAAAAATAATAATGTTTGGTTGGAAGATCACGTTGCTCAAAATCAGTGTCCCGCTATGATCTCTAATTACAAATAAGCTTTTGATTACTAGTTATTCACTCGTTTTCTCGCCTTTTATATTCAAGCTTGGCCTGCTGTTCTAATACTCTCATTTATTATCTCTGGGCATCGCCTGCCCAGTATTTCGTGTGCGCTTTTTGAAGTACGTTATCCGGTGTTAGGTAACGACTATATTTTATTTTTTATTTTTTATACTTGGTTTTTTATTTTAGTTTATTTTTGATTGTTACTAAATCTTTTGTTTATTTCCTCCTCATAAATTCTTCGTTGTTTATTCGATAGTTGTATGATAATATATGCTTGTGCATCGATGATACATGTAATTTAATGCTCTCGAAAGGCAGTATATATAAAAGAAACTGGTAGCCTCAAATGTGGAGCTCACTAGCGTGACATCCATCCACCATCAACCATCAGACATTCGCCAGTAATATAGTCCGAAGCGGCAGAGCAAAGAAACACAACAGGCCCTTTGAAGTCATTGGGAGAACCCCATTTACCTTGCGGTATTCTTCCTAAGATGTAATCGCTCTTACTTGTATCTTTCACCAACTTGTCAGTCATGTTAGTAGCAATGTACCCTGGACCTATACAGTTGACATTGATACCCAAGCTAGCCCATTCTGAAGAGATGGCTTTGCTGAATTGCAAAATGGCTCCCTTTGATGCACAGTAGGAAGAAATACCCGGGAAACCTTGAAATGACGTCAAAGATGCGGTTGAGACAATCTTTCCCCTGATTTTGTTCTCCAACATATGTGCGCCAACAAGTTTGGTCAAATGCACAGGAACATGTAAGTTGACGTGAAGAACCTTGTTGAATTCTTCTTCTGGGAAATCAACCAAATTTGAACGATAAGTGATTCCTGCATTGTTAACAAGAATATCAATCTTGCCGTTGGGTGATAAACTTATAGCCCGATCAACAATTTTTGATCCAATGTCGGTAATTTTCAAGTCTGCTAGGTCAACCTCTATGGTCTCAACGATTGACTTGGAAGTTGGATTTGATTCTAAAATCAATGCTTTTGTTTCTGATGGATCAGTGGATGGTCTGTGAGTAAATATAACATTGGCACCAGCTTCGTACAAACCAATAACCATCGCCTGACCGATACCGTTGGTAGCACCTGTGATCAAAACTGTTTTACCTTCTAGGGAGAATAATTTGGCTGACATTTCTACGATTTCTATAGCTCTAGATGATTCAATTGTGAAAAGAGATGGTGTGAATAGCTCTATAGGCTGGTAGTGGGTTATCTTATATAGCCTGCCACAGGTTGGGGTGACTCAATCTGAAAAATACCTCGATTAGGAAGTATGCGTTTACGAACAATAGGCTTTCGCAAATTGAAGTAACAAAAAATACACCGCCCGGATATTAATTACCTACTCTTAGTATTCAATATGAGTCAACAAGACAGAGATTACTACTTACAATGGTCTTGAAAAAGGGATGGAAAAGGCCGTTCATAAATTTTTGAAATTGTAAATTAGGCAGTAGAGAATACAAAATCACAAGAAAAAAATCAACATTGAACTACAAATACATTTAAGAATACAGAACGTATATATGATCCACATCATAGGGAGTAAAGGCACAGACTAAACAGAAAGTAACGACTCCATCAAAGTCTCAGCCTGGATGCTGGCAACTTTGACACCACCAAAATAACGACTAACTGATTCTAAATACCTACAGGCAATTCTCAGCTTCTCTAATAATAAGTTTGGTTTGAACCTTTCTTCAACTGCTGTGGCCAATTCTGCACTGACACCACTCCACTCAGTCACAACTTTACCAGATCTAGAGACAATGATTTTCTTGAGATTTTCTTCCTCATCTGCGTCAACGACAGCTAACGTATGCTCCTTGAGAATCAGTATGAAAGAAGATATAATCGGAATTGCACAACAGACAACACTCAAACAGAATAACGGATATTGTACCCATGTCTCATTAGTGGACTGGATTGTACTCAGTCTTGCCAATTTGGGGTCTAAAGAGAACCAAGTTTCAGAATCACTTATAGAGCAAGGACCGACTGTAGTTTGTAGTGCAGTATTCATGTCCAACGTTTCAGGACATATTCCTTCGCCTAGTTCAAGTAATCCAATAACATTCAACGATGATATCATACAGTTCAACAGTGATTTCCATGGTTTCACATCTGTCACTGTCGGAATTTGATCCGGAGTTGGCATTGGCGTCGGTAGATCGTCCATCATATGAAGCTGACATGCTCCATCAATTGCACGCTTTGGATGAAACAGTAACATATCTTTACATAGTGATGAATGTAAGATGATCGACGATAAGTTGTTGATGAAGTTTGCAAGCAATATAGTACCGTTAATCAAGATGTATCCTCTAGATTTATCAATGGTGTATGGTTTGATGTCTTTCAAAGCCATAATTCTGTGAATTTGGGAGTCAAGTTTCAAGATGTTTTCGGCCATTAGTGCATCCCTTGAAATAGCATCCATGATTTCTTCCGCAACACGACAGCACAAAATCAATAAGACCGAATCGTGTACATAGATGGAAGGATCGTTAATGTTGATCTGGTTCAAGTTGAGTGTTTTCTTGTATGTTGAACGGAAAGTGACAGGGTTTCTTGTTTTAAGATAAAAGTCAACATCGCTCATCGGTAGTTCTAGATTGACCGGAAATTTGAACAAAGAGCTTTCAACTTTGTAGGGGTAACCAAAATTCACTCTTCTGAAAAGATGAAACTTGTAAACATTCCAAACTAACCTTATTTCGATCTCACGATCGATCAATTGTCTCTCAGTGGAACACTCGACAAATTCGGTATATTCAGCGTTGGTTTTCGACCTCAGGAGATCCAAGTAGTTGTTTGCTTTGATAGCTCTCATACAATTACTTAATTGATCGTCGTCTCCCATGTAGCAGCTCATGGTTTGAACAACCAACTCTGTTCTGAGTGGTAAGTCATGCCTAATTTGGTTCCCTAATTGAATCCAGCGATCCTCATTGAGAATACTAGCATCAGACAATTCATTTGGAGATATGTATTTTAGTGCCATTCTGAACATACAGAAAATCATAGCAGCAGTTTCCTCATTGAGAGCCAATTTATTAACGAAGAGGCTGATGTTGGGCATCACTAGATGAGAAATATGAACGTATTTATAAAACATCTTGATCAACGTTTGAGTCGTTTTCCAATCAGGCAATCCAAATGTGGCTAGTTCGTCTTCTGATATTCTACTTGGAAGAGGTAAAACATCGGGTTTGTCGTCAAGATCACTTAGCTTGATTTCAGATCTGTGAGCCGGTGCTGAATTCTTCGATGGGGATTGGTCAATATAGTTGTGACTTATATTACTCAAGCTCATACTGTTTTTGGTGTTGGTAATCTGGTTTACACGCTCAGATGCATCTTTGGCCCTAATCGAGCTTGCAGATCTTGAGGACGGCGATCCTGGAGGATTTTGATGACCTTGGTATTGCTGCTGAGAGGTCTCTTCCTGATATTCATGCTGCCTTTTGATCCAGTCTTCAGTTGTATCACTATATGATTTATCCTCTTCATTCATCATGCGCTTTGCTTGAATGGAAGTAACTGAGTCACTTGGAACTAAGCTGCCACCATTCACTCTTCTAGCTGTGAGAGGTTGACCATGACCTGGAAAGTCAGTTCCTGATTTATTCGATTCGTAATTTGAGTAATGTTGGCGATCTGATTCCTGCTGAGATAATTGTAATTGCGACGTAGGCAAGGGCATCGATGGCGGAGGAGGAGGTGGTGGTGGATAACCTGGAAAACCATAATGACCAAAGGGGCCAGGTGGAGGTGGAGGATGGAGAAGGTGACCATGTGGAGGAAGCGGTGGAGGTGGATGTTGATGTGGATGTGGAGGAGGATGTGGGAATCCAAACGATGGAGGCATAAAATGATGGAATGGAGGTGGAGGACCATGCATGTATCCACGACCATATCCATGGTCACCTTCATGGTCGTGTTCATGCATTCGACGATGGTGATGAGGATGACGATGACGTGGATAGGGAGGGTAGTATGAAGAACCACCTGATCCCCTCATAGACGACGATTCTGAAAGCTCACTTGCAATTTCTGAATCTATAACTGGGCCGTCCTTTATTTGAGGTGGAGGAAGGTATGGCAAATTATCAATTCTTCTTCCAGCTCCACTCCCACCCCAAAATGCGAAAGCAGGTGGGGATGGTAGTACGTTACTTGTGGATCGAGCTCTATCGTAAATGTCTTCATTTTCATCCGGTCCATTCAATCTTCCTTCCAAGCGGTTTTGATGACCTTGATGATGACGGCCCAAAAATTGTCGTTTGTTATGTGCAAAATTTGAAGCTCTCTCATCATTAGTATCATCACTCACTTCTGTGGTATTCTCTGTATGTACTGATATGACACTAAGTCCAGAATTATTTGCTTCGTTTGAGTAAGTTTTTCTTCGTCTACCACCACGCTTACTTGCAACATAAACACATTTCAAACCAGCTGCTGCACAATTAGAGCATTTATTGTAACTTGTGGTTGTGATGGCTTTTCCTCCGTTTGAGTTTTGAGCATTTGGAAGAGGGACATGAATTTCCATCTGCATCTCACCATCACATTTGACTTTCTTTTCCCTACATGCTAAACAAGCCTTCTTGGCAACTGGTCTTCTATCTGATGTACTTGTAGTGGAATGATCAGGATCTTGACCAATGAATACTGATCGATCTGAGGTAATCACTGGATGTTGCACAGCAGCTTTTGAAGAGGAATCATGTCTCTGTACAGCGTTTGCTGGTGAAGCTGGCTTCGATATTGATGTCGCTGCTGACGGATCTGGATTCAGTATATCTGCCTTAGAAAATTTGGAAGTTATAGAGGACATTTGACTGATTATTTGAAATGCCCGTAACGTCGGTTGTGTTATATTATTTACACTTCAAGTGATAAGGAAAAAACCAAAAAGTGCTGTTGAGCTTCCGCTTCAGTTGAATTTTCCTAGTAGCCCAGTAATCAAGCTCCCTTGTATATGTGATATCAAGCTAATGAAGTGTGAAGGCAGTTAGTTATTTTTAGAACTGGATGTGGATCAGTAGCAAGTACGATAATCAAGTGTAACGGTTCGACTGGTAGCACAAAATCACAGTCGTGTTGGGTATTAACAGCCTAGTATTGTAAAGTAAGCCAAATTGCAGAAGTTCAGGGCCTGATATCTTGATTAAATTATTGATTGATTGATTCTTTTATCATTGAGATTTTGTTTTCCTCTCTCTCCGTTACGGCATACTTCCCCCAAAGACCGGGACGTAACACTCGACGGCTTTCTACTTCTGGTGCCCATACAACGCGGCAAACAAGCAAACCCCAGATCCCCCAGCAGGGCGCCGTCGCTCGCCGTCATCCCCAACGTCGCCGTCCCTGGCTGCCTGTACGCCTTCTTTGCTGCGCCAGAATTTTTTAATTTCTGGCATCTTAGTTGAGTCACCGGGAGGGTCGCTGAAATATTCCTGAGAAATATAACTCAGCATAGAAGATGCCCCCTTACACCTGTGTGGCATTATTAACCTTAATATCTATTATGGAACATGTTATGTAATCACATATAATCACATATAATCACACACTGCAAATTGATAATAGAATGCTCTCAAGACCACAGACCTTATTGCGACACAATACATCTTAGATCATCTCTTTCTCCTTCTTATTTTTTTTTTTTATCATTTTATTGATTGGAAATCGGTGAACCCATATCTTAATGATGCTCCCTCAGGTCACCGCTTTGCATTGAGAGGACGTCATTAGCGTTGTATACGTATACGTAAAGAGAAACGCAAGACAAAGTCCAAATCAATCATTATCTATCAAAATATAAGCAGACAACAAGTTCCTCTGTTCTCCAACTTATGGTTCCCATTATCCGAACTCTTATTTTTCTTTTCCCCGTATTCAAATTGAGTATTTCCGGAATGGCATCCCAAACTCGGGTAGCAGGATATTTATCAGCCAGTCAGCCGCAGAAAGAAATTACAATTTTAAGAAGTCTTCATTAGGTTCTTTATAGGATTTGGCTTTATCATTAAAAGTAAGAAACCAGTGTTAACCTGTAAATATTATATAAGGGCTATATATAGAGCAAGCGTTGATCTATGTTTTTATACTTAGATAGCAACAGACTTGTGGAAGTCCTTACCAGCGTAAATGGCTTTATCACCTAATTCTTCTTCAATTCTCAAGATTTGGTTCAACTTGGCCAATCTTTCGGATCTAGCTGGCGCACCAGTCTTGATTTGACCAGTTCTTAAACCAACAGCAATATCAGCGATGGTGGTATCTTCAGTTTCACCAGATCTGTGGGAAACCATAACACCCCATCCAGCAGCGTAAGAGTCCTTAGCAGCTTGAATAGATTCAGTCAAAGTACCGATTTGGTTGACCTTCAATAATAAAGCATCAGCACACTTCTTTTCGATAGCGGTCTTGATTCTTAAAGGATTGGTAACGGTTAAATCATCAGCAACGATTTGAACATCGGTGTGAGCAAAGAAATGAGACCAAGCATCCCAATCATCTTCAGCAAATGGATCTTCAATAGAAACAATTGGGTATTCCTTGACTAATTCACCGTATAAAGTAGATAATTCTTCACCGGTTAACCATTTGGTTGGGTCAGAGTTTGGATTCTTGAAATCTAAATCGTATTTACCGTCGTGGTAGAATTCGGATGAAGCAGCATCTAAAGCAATACCAATTTTACCAGTGTAACCAGCAGCGGCAATAGCATCGACAATCAAATCTAAAGCTTCTCTTGGAGTTGAAATATCTGGAGCAACACCACCTTCATCACCAACGTTACCGGCAGATTGACCGTATCTCTTCTTAGCAAGAGATTTTAAGTTGTGGTAGACTTCAGAACCAATTCTTAAACCTTCAGAGAAAGAAGGAGCAGCGTATGGAACAATCATGAATTCTTGGAAAGCAAGAGCACCACCAGCGTGGGAACCACCGTTCAAGACATTTTGGAATGGAACTGGTAAAACAAATGGTTTTGGAGAACCAGATAAGTCTGAAATATGTTGGTATAATGGAACACCCTTGAAAGCAGCAGCAGCTTTAGCGGCAGCTAAAGAGACACCTAAGATAGCATTGGCACCTAATTTACCCTTGTTTGGAGTACCATCTAAAGATAATAAGAATTCATCGAATTTTTCTTGGTCGACAACTGATAGACCGGACTTGACTAAAGCAGGAGCAATGATCTCGTTGACGTTAGCAACAGCCTTCAAGACACCCTTACCTAACCATTTTGATTTATCACCATCTCTTAATTCAAGAGCTTCGTGAATACCAGTGGAAGCACCGGATGGGACAATGGCTCTGAATAAACCTTTGTCGGTGGTTAAATCAACTTCAACAGTTGGGTTACCTCTTGAATCATAGACGTATCTAGCAAAAACCTTTGTGACAGTAGACATTGTATAAAATTTAAATAAATGTGTATATATTTGAGAGAAAAAGGAAGGAAAAAAAAATTCTAAAAGAAATCCGAGGTGAAAGATTAATCAATTGACTAAAGTTGGAAAGAGTAAAGTCTTTATAAGAGGAGGAGTAGTTGTAACAAGGTGATGCATCGTTGGAAGATGGAGTTTGCTGGCTGGCTGCTCCGTGTACTCAAAGAATGACGTGATAAAATATCACACTGGGTGACGTTACCGTGCACTTTTGCCCTATTTACCGGGCATCTGCCACGCGGGCGCGGAGTATTGTCCCCGGGATCCTGAGAGATCGCTGGCTGGCTGCTCGGAGAAGAACGATCCTTAGCAGTGACCATTAATGATCACCGGGCTCGTGATCTCATTCTGGTGCACGGGTTTACTTAAATTCTCTACAATGAGTCAGTTATTATGTCATCAACGAATTTTCCCCAGAATGGTGGCTTCGATGATGATGATGAGTGGAGAGGGTGTTTTTAAGGCAGAGGCCGGCTCGCTCCTCGAATACTCAACAACAGATTGTAAAACAGAATGCTATCTTTTTCTTTTATCTCTAACAACATCTGAATTGACCACCGAATTTGTTCAATCTAGGTTCAACAATCGCTCAATTTCATTCCACTACATCCACGCATACCCTACCCTTCTATAGGGCTACTCTACTGTGATTTTTGATCTTATTCGCTATCCCTCACTGTCCCCGCTAGCCTGCCTCTCACTATCTGTTTCTATCCCATTGCGAACCCCACAAATATAATCAATGTTCAAAAAGTGGAAATCAGACAAAAGCTCAACTAAGAATGGAACCTCTTCCACTACTGTACAGGCTAAGTCATCGTCAGGGCTTCTGAAATCGCATGGCAACTCCTTGCCACCCGCATCCTCATCAACGAGTTCCAACATTGATTCTAACAAGGTTGAGACGGCCCATATTGAGTCTGCCAATCATATTTTGGAAGAAGAACCTTATGATCCTGAATTAGACTATAAAGTGATAAACCCAATCAACAAAGCCATGCCATATGGTGATGGATCAAATAAAGTTTACGGAATGGAAAACTTTGGCTATACGTGCTACATTGCCTCCATTTTACAAGCCTTATACTATACAGAACCTTTCAGAAATGGCGTTTTAACATTCCCTCAAAGAGATGATCAGAAACCTAGGAAGAGAAAAGTTAGAGTAGCAGGTGTCAAGACACATGCTTTTACTGCTTCTGCTCAACAGCTACTACAACAAAATCAAACGCAACAGCAACAACAACCGAATGGACAAAATGGTAAAATGAGAAACTTATTTGGTGGGAAGCATAATGACTCAAACGGCAATACAAATGGTACCACTGTAAATACTAGTCATGCACATGCATACTATGGCCTGGGTTCTGCTCAATTGAATAATCCAGACCTGGAAAAATTGGTAGTTTCAAAGTACCCAAGTTTCAAAGACATCAAGTTGAACTATTCGCTGAATCATCAGATGAATATCACCATTGTTGGAGTCACTAACGATCTTAATGCCAACTCTGAGCAACGTAAGCGTCAGGCTTTGATTTCTGGTCCCATTATCAATCTCGATCATGGTTATAATGAACTCTATGGCATGGAAGCCAACTTGTATACCTCTTTAAAGGACACATTTGAGTCTATGGCTGAAAACATCTCTCCAGTTGGTATTGTGTCTGCGCAAAACTTAGTTGAGGTTGTGAAAAAGGAGAACGAAATGTTCAGAAGTTCGATGCATCAGGATGCCCATGAATTTTTGAACTTCTTGATTAATTCTGTGTTGGAATTGGTTGACCAGTATTGTACCTCTCATAGCGACCAACAATCAAGTTTGCATGATATTTTTGAAGGGCTACTAGTGAGTGAAACAAAATGTCTCTCTTGTGAAAACGTCTCAACTAGGGACGAACTATTTTTGGACCTATCAATTGATCTTCAACAAAACACTTCAATAACAAACTGTTTGAAGATGTTCTCGCAAAGTGAAATGTTGACTGAATCTAATAAGTTTTTCTGTGAAAATTGTCACTCACTTCAGGAAGCCGCAAAGACTATCAAGCTGAAAAAATTACCCAAAATTTTGGCACTTCATTTGAAGAGGTTCAAGTACGCTGAAGATCTTGGTAGAAATGTTAAACTTTTCTACCGTGTGGAATACCCGAAAACCCTTCGTATTTTCAACACAACTGACGATACCGAAACTCCCGACAAGTTATACGAACTTTATGCGGTGGTCGTGCATATAGGAGGGGGGCCATATCATGGACATTATGTTTCTTTGGTTAAGACGCCAAAATTCGGCTGGTTACTTTTTGATGATGAGACAGTTGAATCAATTGACGAAAATTACGTTTACAGATTTTTCGGTGATGGACCGGGTTTATCAACTGCATATCTACTATTCTACAAAGAGGTTGAAGATGAGGAGGATTTCAGAAACAGGACATTGTTCAATGGACTGGATGACAACTGCAACGAGGACAGCAATATCGATGCAGGTGATATACTCAGTGGTACAACGAACGCTGAGCAGCGAACCCCAGCCCCACAATCGTCTTCTTCAAATGTTACATCCACCGCCAACACTACTGCTACCCCTGTTGCAGCTACTCTTGCTCCACCAAGTTTGAATGCTCCTAAATCTCGAAGTTCGTCTAATCACAGTAGCTCGAGTAAGGTGAACGTATCGACATCTCGTACAAATTCTTTTGCAGGTGCTAACTCTAGCTCTACTTCAGGCGCAGCATATGAAGCCAATCCTTTCATCAATGGAGCTGGCGTCGGTGTGAGCCCGTTCACTAATGGTAGTTTCAATACTGGTAATGGGGATGCTACATTTGCCAAGAGCCAGAAAGACACTGTTCCTTCTCTAACTACGCCTTCGTCAGCACATGTGAGTGCTTCTGCCACTCCATCTACTTCTGTTTCAAAGAAAAAGAATAGAATGTCTTTTGGATTCAAAAAGAAATAACGTTTTTATCTGTATATCTATGTATATGCCTTCGCCATAATTAAAAAAACAATAACCTTATCGATGGAAATATTATCTTTTCAACTGTAAAAACAGATCTGTGAATATGCAGACGCGTCGGTCCTTCCTGGCACGATCCAAGCACACCAGCAGCGAAAACGAGTCGGAGCATTAAGGATGTCAAAACTTCTGTAGTATGGATCGAATTAACATCAAGTAAGCAATTTAAATGATAACCGATCATAACTTGCATACAATGACGGACTTCAAGCTCAATCGGTTTCTTAGAACGATTTTGATCATTGCTTTGATAAGCGTTACGCTTGCCAAGGCTGATGATATGGGGATGGATGATGCGGGTGATAGTGCTTCAGATACAGCGTATCTACAACGGATAGCTGAGAACATCAACAAAACAACAATATTCCACTGGCTATTTTCATTGATAGTGTTGGTGATCACGCCTTCCTTTGCAATGTGCTTTGCATTTGCAAACAGTTACTATATTGCGTCGTTTATTCAAATAGTATGTGCCATCTATGCTGTTTTCGAAGCTCTATTTTTAAGATTTCCTGATCCTTCTGGACATGAAAACAGTGCTTCAAGAGGTACAGCATGGTTCTTGGCTTTCTTTTACTGTTTTGTCATTTTGTTAGGAAGTTTGTCCTCTGGATCCTCGATAATTATTAGTTCAGCAACCGCTAACAAATTTGGGAAAGCTGGTGGTAAAATTACTATTGTTACGTACAAGGTAACTTCAGCTATGCTAGTTATCTGTGGATTTATCAAAGCTGGAATGTCCCTTGTTTCCTCGTTGGGATTCTGCTACAATGCTCATACGGGTCAATGTAACGCTCATGGTATTATGGGTATGGGATTTATAGTGTATGGTATGTTCCTTTCTGCGATGTTGGTTGTGCCGTGGTTGAGATTGGGTGCAGGTCAGAAGTATTCACAAGAGATGTACGATTCAACAATGTTAACTGCATGGGGTATCGTTAATACATTTACAGAACATCGTCCTTGGGAACCTTGGTCACATGGTGATTATCAACATACAAGTATGGGAATCATCTTCTGGGCATGTGGTATGTTGGGTATGTACATGTCTCGAAACAACAAAAGAAATTATATGCCTGCATTGACATTGATGTTTACAGGATATGCGATGTCAGGTCATGTTCAAAAATTGATGATATCAACTAAAGTTCATGGTTTCTTCGGCTGGGTTTTGATCTTCGCTGGGTTTGCAAGAATTTGGGAAATATCATTTGTTCTTAGAGATGAAAGATGTGATAAAGATAAGATTCATTCGTTCCAGTATTTGCCTTCATTTGGCTTGATATTAGCCGGTGTTCTATTTATGGGGGCTACTGAAGAACAGTTACAGTTGGTTGTTGATATGGGGGCTGATCATTCATCATACATTATGGTTTTGTCAAGTTGTGCCTGTTTGATTCATTTGTGGTTCTTGATTGTTTTTGAATTCTACCTTAGATTGATCGGATACTCAATCTATGACCACAATCATTACAATATGCTAGGTGAAGATGACCGTGACCTTGAACATTCTGCTACCTCGGGCCAACAAAGTCAATTTGAAATGGACGACTTTTCTGACTTTGAAAGTGACTTGAACAGAGCTACTCCTAGTGATTAAGTTGGTGAGTCTTGCTCAAGGTGGCTAAAAGGCTTTTTAAACTGTTCCGTATATATATATATAAGCATTAACAATATCGAATCGTGATAAATACGCTTCCCGATTAAAATCGACGCACTAACTCAGATCAAGTCCAATCGACGCGACTATGCGACGCGCCAGTGTTTGTTTTGTTTTGTGTTTTTGGTCCCATTTGCAAGGTTTCTTAAAGTACCATAAAGGCCTGTCAGTAGACTTGGAGGTTCTTTATCTATTAATTATCCCACATCAACCGTTTATTGCAGTAGATTTTGCAACTTTTGGTCATCAGCTTTGTTCAGTATTGCGGTATAGCTTTGAAGAATGAATGTATCCGACTATTCCACAAAGCAGCTCAGATCAACAGTTATCTATTGCTTGGAGTATGATCTTCTTCCAACAGCTGAGTTTACTTGTGAAAGACTAGTTGCTTTGAATCCAAACAATCTTGACTCTGTTCATTTATATGCATTGACGCTGTTCAAGATGAAGCGTTATAAGACCGCTTATAATATGACGGCCAATCATAGCTCACAACATGTGGGGTGCTCATACGTTTTTGGACAGTGTGCACTAGAACTGAAAAAAGGACCATCTGGCATATCTGCACTAACAAGAACATTACCTCTCTGGAGCGTCATGTCAGATAATGGTAATCAGGGAAGATATGAACCTGATCGTATTGCCTGCTATATGTTGTTGGCTAAATTGTATTCATCGGTAGGCGATGTCAAAAGAAGTGCCCTCAATTACTCCCAAGTGTTGAAATTGAACCCATATATATTTGAAGCTTTTGAGGAGCTTTGTAAGATGGGTGTTAAAGTAAAAGTCAACTCAGTTTACAAGGTGAATCCAATGGATGAAATATCGGGTAACTTGTTTAGATCTGCTAATTCTAGTTCAACAGCGTATTTCAACGGAGAAGATAAGAAAGCTTTTGGATTCGGCTATAAAGATAGAGGAGATAAACGTGCGGACTCAAAAGGGGTATTCAACACATCAACGGGAGTCACAAATGGTGCCGTATCAAATGTTTTGCCTCAAGGTGGTAGATCGGGTTCCACTTCTGGAGCCCAAATACAACTACCTGTCGCAAACTCGACAAATACACATGTAGCACAGACTCCTGAGCATCATCAGTCTGTCAACTACCTGACTACACCAAGAGTGAAACAACTGCAGATACCTGACGCTCCAGTTCGTAGATCTCATAGAAGTTCCACATTTGATGGATTCAAACATCCCACAATACCAACTGATTCAATACATAGAAAGTCTGCTAGAAGTTCGACTTCCATAACATCCAGATTGCTGAGTCAACCTTTAAGCACACTAACTGGGTCATCGTCTCTACATAGTCAAGCCCAGCAAGCAAGTATGCATGCACCGCTAAGTACAAAAAAAGAATCTTCGGGCAATAAGCGAGTCATTGGATCTACCTTTCCAACTACCCAACAGAGTAATGGTATTCAGTTGAATGTCACCGAAAGGGTCGAACCTGTGCAGGATCAGTATTTGATGTCAGTCTACTCTAAGCTTGCAAAAGGTTTCAAATCTATGTGTTTTTACGATTGCTTCAAAGCAATCAGAACATTCGATTCCCTTCCCGAGAATGAAAGAAATACACCCTGGGTGCTAGGAAAGCTGGGTAGATTGCACTTTGAAATTGTCAATTATGAGGAGGCGGAGAGTTGCTTTGTCAAATTGAGAAGTATAGATAGAACACGAGTTGAAGAGATGGAGTATTATTCAACACTTTTATGGCATCTACACAAAGAAATGGAATTAAGTTTTCTTTGTCATGAACTACATGAAATTGATAAAGACTCTCCAGAATCTTGGATAGCTATTGGTAATCTATTTTCACTTCAGAGGGAACCAGATGAGGCTATAAAGTGCTTCCAAAAAGCCAATGTTGTAGATAAAGACTTTGTCTATTCGTACACTTTACAGGGACATGAATACTTAGCCAACGATGCCTTCGAAAATGCTCTTGAATGTTTCCGTGTTGCCATAATGTTAGATAAAAGACATTATAATGCGTTCTATGGTATCGGTATGGTTTACTTGAAATTAGGAGACTTCAGAAAAGCTGAATTTCATTTCAGAAAAGCGGTGGAAATTAATCCAGTGAATGTCATTTTGATATGCTGCGTTGGTATGGTTTTAGAAAAGTTGGGTAAAAAAGAACAAGCATTGAGGCAATACGTTTTTGCATCCAAGTTGCAACCATTGTCAATGCTTGCATTATTCAAAAAAGCTCAGTCTTTGTTCTCTTTAAAACAATATGATCTTGCATTGAAGGATTTCGAGAAGTTAGAGAACTTGGCACCCGATGAAGCGTCTGTTCACTTTTTATTAGGAAAGCTATACAGAATATATGGTAAAAAGAATGACGCTATCAAGCAGTTTACAATTGCTCTCAACTTGGATCCAAAGGGCTCCCATTTGATTAAGGAAGCACTGGAAAGTCTGGATGCAGAGGTAGATGATCTGGAAAATCAAGAGAATTAAGCCACTTAGTTTCTAGTATATAACGAATAATAAATACGATTGAAATACTGAATGTGTGGAATACTATATATAGATACTGATACAAAAAATTTAAAATAAAACGAAGTTGAGTGATTAATTCTTATGAAACTGTCTTTTTTTTTTTTGGGGATTATCAATGCTTGGCACCTAAGAATATAGTAGCACCAAGACAAACAAACATAACAACAAACCCCCAAATAATCAACAGTAACGCACCCCATTTGATCAATTTATCTTTTCTTGATAAGGGCTCATTATTTGAACTGATCAACTTGAAGGCAAAAAAGCCAGGTAAGATGAATGAAATCGAAGTTGATCCAGTAGAACCAACAAATGCAAGAACGTGCTCTAATGAAGTGATTGTAAGCGAAACAACATAAGAAAGTACAACTATTATGGTTGTAATTATGATTAACTTTTTGTTAGTGAGCTCGACAGAGTGTTCTGCGGTCTCGTTTTCATAAGTCATGGACTCATCAGCTATTGCATTCTCTTCCAAATTGAATGAGTGAGCAGTAGGAGAAATAGCAGTATTGCTAATACTGTTTGTCGATCCTGGAGATACTATCAAACTGTGCCTTTCAGCTGCCGTGGTAGAATATGATGATGTTGTTGTAGATCTTGAGAATGATCTGATGGATTTCGCTAAGTGGGTATCATTCAGGAAGTAAGCAACGTGATTGATAGATGCTCTTGCGGGATTCGCCTGTAAAGGGTAACTCAAAGCAACTAAGATAACAATAGACATTCTACCAATGGTTGAAGTTATCGAGTCAGGGTACATCACTATGATGTTTCCCACAACGTTATCACCAAATGTCAAGTAGCCTGTTAGTCCAACAGTCATGTATAGCACAAATGCAGCTCCGATAGCAGACACAATTATACGATTTATAGTGGAAGCTGAACGATCATTGAGTTCATTTATGACAGTAAACTGATTTTGATGACATGTGAATCCAAAAACCAAAATCGGAAACGATGAAAGCATCAAGACAACTGAATCTGGATTCACCAAATGAATAGGCCCCTTTGGAACCGCCTCGTGACCACCGAACATCAAATGAACGAAATGGACGACAACTAAAATAGTAAGATACCCAACCGAGCTCAAGGCAACCAACGATGCTGTCTTCAAAGAGTCCAAATGTCTTTTGTAAACCAAAGGAAGGATCGCCAAAAGGAAGATTGTAATCCAAAGCTTTCTATCTATGGCATATGGGTGCGATTCCAGAAAGGAATTGGAAAGTAATGAAGACATGATTTGGGGCATCAAGTCTCCTATAACAATAAGATACGAACATGCAACACCAAAACATTTAACAGCAATAGCTAGGTCGAATACGATACCCAATTGAGGCACTGTAAGTTTAGATAATGAGAAAAATGAAGCATGACCTGGTATGGCATATGTAGCTGAGACAGCTAGTAAGTATAAGCCAAATGCTGAAGTTAATGCAGATAATAGTACAAACAACGAACCCAAAAGCACACCGTCACATTTGATAGCATATGGGATACTTAGAAGTCCAGCTCCTAAGACTGTGTTCATGAGATTGATCACACAAGAACGTGCAGTTGCTCTACCTGGAGTTCCCAGTGTCAACTGTTGCTCATTCATTGTGATATTATGTTGTGAAGCAACGCTAGCTTGATTATTATCTGTGTTATGAACAGTTTCTGCAAATGTATAAAACGTGGTTGAATTGTACGTATAAACATATCAATAATACAACATTAATTGCTTGTGAGCAATTCAAATTTACTTCTTCGGCCGAAAATTCGCACTGAGTAACTTCATCTCCTTTTCACTCCCTGCTACAAGTACAACTACAACTATAACTACAAATATTACCACTTTACTGAATGGAAATTGAAGCATTTGCTCCAATATGGATCTAACTAATCGAATGGTCTTATTTCGAGACTGCCTATTGTTGCAGTCAAACTATATACATCTATAACAAGAGAATAAGAAAATAAATAGCAAGGTAGGTAGGACTGAATCACTTCTAGTAACCCTTTCTGACTGCATCTTTGACAACCTTAAACAATTTTGCAATACCTTCATCGAATCTCTTCTTTTCAACTGCAAGTTTACGATTCAATCTCACCTTATTTGGCTTCAAGTAGAATCTCTGCTCGTGGTATAAAGTTTTCAAATTGTTTGCTCTAACAAATGATTCGAACTGGTTATAAGCTCTGTTGTAGGAACCCTTTTTTACTATAATAGTTCTTCCTGCTTGTTTGGAGAATAATGGGAATTTGGTAGCATATTCAAAAGCACTTGGCTCAAGTTGAGTAGCTCTTAAAGATGATGAACTTTCACCTAAAAATGATGAAGAACCTGTGCCTGAGAAAGGATCGAAACTCTGCTTCAAAGCATCTGCTCTAGTACTTGATCCTGGCTTCCCAAGAGCTGCTAGTATATCAAATGGTTCCATACCTGGCTTGTTTGGTGTTGATGACTGGAATCTAAAAGTCTGCGCTGGAATAGCAGAGCGAGACAAGCTGCTTCTAAACGAAACCACTGAGTTAGATATTATTCTGAGCATGGTTGCAATGTGATATGATGTGTGTATGTATATGGAATGGACAACCTGGTTAGCAACAAAAACAAACTGCTGTGATAATACTGTGTAGTATGTACTTACAGAAAACCCATCTTCAACGTTCTCTCTCGCAGCTGAAAAGTGAAAATTTGAAAAATATCAGATTACGTCATTGTCTATGTCAGCTTCTCATTAAGAAAAATTTTGTGGTTTTCTTGCTCAAAGTTGTCTGGAGAAAGTCAGTTGGAGAAGATTGTATGAGTTTGTTGCTGACTTTGTGCATCAGAAAGATACGTTAGAGAGAATCAACATAACAGAATGACCCCTGACAAGATTGAATCTGTTGATGAGACTGCTGTCCAGTTAGATAGCTTGGATATAAAGGAACCAAAGGCTGATGCCGTTCAGGCAACTGCCGAACCCGCTAATGATGATGAGGATGATGAGAACAACGATGAAACAGAAGACGCTGAGAAAAAGAAGAAAAAAAAGAAGAAGAATAACAAAAAGAAGAAGAAGAAGGCTGCTGTTGCAGGACTATCACAATTCTACCCTGACGGTGTGTATCCTGAAGGCCAATGGCTAGAATACCCAGAAACTAGTGCTGAACACTTGAAAAGAACCACGGATGAGGAGAAAAGATACAACGATAACCAAGATGAACAAAAATGGCAGGATTTCAGAAGAGGAGCAGAGATTCATAGACGTGTTCGTAAGCATGTTCAAAATACCATCCAACCTGGTATGACAATGACAGAAGTTGCAGAAACTGTGGAGAATGCAGTTAGAACTTACTCCGAAACAACGGATACTAGAGTTGCTGGACCAGGTTTTCCTACTGGTGTGTCATTAAATCACTGTGCAGCTCATTATACCCCTAATGCAGGAGACAAAGTTGTCTTGCAATATGATGATGTGATGAAAGTTGATTTTGGTGTTCATGTCAACGGTCATATTGTTGATTGTGCTTGGACTCATACCTTCAATAAGGAAAGATATGCCCCATTACTTACTGCTGTGAAGGAGGCAACCAATGCCGGTATCAATGCTGCCGGTATTGATGTTCGTATGACTGATATTGGTGCTGCTGTTGAAGAAGTCATGGAATCTTACGAGATCGAGTTGGATGGTAAGACTTATCCTATTAAATGTATCCGTAATTTGAATGGTCACAACATTAAACCATATCAAATTCATGGTGGTAAATCTGTTCCTATAGTTAAGAATGGTGATAATACCAAGATGGAAGAAGGTGAGACGTTTGCCATTGAAACTTTCGGTTCTACTGGTAAAGGTTACGTTGTTCATGGTGGTGAATGTTCTCACTATTCAAAGAATTTAGATGCTCCTCCTAATGCTCCAATCAGATTGAACAGAGCAAAGCAATTGATGAATACCATTGACCAACACTTTGGTTCGATACCTTTCTGTCGTAGATATTTGGACAGAATCGGAGAGGATAAGTACTTGCTAGCTTTGACTCAATTATGTAAAGCCGGTTTAGTCACTGAGCACCCACCCTTAGTTGATGTCAAGGGTTGTTACACTGCTCAATTTGAGCACACAATCTTGTTACACAGTCATAAGAAAGAAGTTGTTTCTAGAGGTGATGACTACTAGTTATACGGTCGCATTATTTATTTGTTTGGATAGGATTTTATTTCGTATTTTATAGCTCAATAATTAAGTACCTGAGTTTCGGAGTGATGTTGAACATGTTAGGATATAGTTAAAGCTCATCTCTGAGGATCTCTGTAATCTCTGTCGTAGCTGCAGATAAGATTGTGTCAATCAAAGTTGAGATTGCACTCTCGGTAGCTGAACCTATGTCTGTAGTTGTGGCTGTGGCTACGTCCTCGATACTAGCACTGGATTCTAGAACACTGATCATGGTTGAAGCTACAGTTGTAGCTAGACTCTCCGAAAACTCTGCGCCAATCGAGGTATATGCAACGATATCATCAAACGAACTATCAACGGTTTGAACCCTCATTATTCCAAGCACGGCACTGATATTCCATAATATCAATTTAAAAGTTTTGAAGAATATCCAAAGAAATAGATGAATTGGTCTCTTGAGTAATCTTCTGTACACTATGTAACAGCAAACTGCAATGAAGAAATACAAAGATCTATATATCTGTTTTCTTTCTGCTTGACTTGATTCATTAATCTTATTGACGAGTTTACCTGATTTGAGTATGACATCGGCAAAGTAGCTGTACTTATTAGACAAGTTAGTTAACGCATTTGTGGATGCTGATAAATCTTGCATGTTTACTTCACTGGTCATCAGCGACGATTGAAGCATGACCGATATGTTTTGAAGTTTATTTGTCACTTGAAGATTTGTATCAAGTAATTTAGATTGTGTGTTGAGTTCTTTCATACCCTTTTCATCCAGTAGAATATTACTCTTCTCGGAAACTTGGCCTGTCACAGTCTCTTCTTCCCCGTCTTCAAGTTCAATTGGAATATGCTGTTGTAATGATAATTGTTTTGATACGAGTAAAGCACTTCTGAAATTAATCTTTAGATCTTGAAATCTTTGTGTCAGCTTATGAAATTCATACTCATTGTCAGGAGTGGCATTTTCAGTTTCATAGTAGGATAGCTTTACCAGCATGACATTCCTGAGATCATTGACCTTTTCATAGATTTCCAGCACTCTTTGATGGCTGTCAGACCTTAGATCAGCCAAGTTTGATTCTAGAGATGTGGTTGTTTTTAATGAGTAACAGATCGTCTGTATCTCCTTCAAGTACTCCGAAAAAGTGGCAAAGTCCTGCTGGAGACTTGTGTTCATCACTGATATAAATTCTAGTTATATTTTGTTATCACTGGAAACTAATTGTTTTTCTTTTGCATTGACAACTTGTGTAAAACATATACATGAAAGATGAATCCATTCATGAACAGCAATTCAGCTCAACTACATCTTTGCACCAACTTATTTGACGAACGCACGACCCTTCTCGATTCATGCTCGGTGGCGAACTCTTTATGAGATATATCAAGTTGTTTATTGTAGGTGGTATTATAGAGATAGCAGCTTATTGAACGGATAGATCAACTGATAACTAGAAAAATCGAACTCAGAATGATCATTGATACTCTATCCTCTGGCGTTGCCAAGATTCCTGATTTTGAGGTTTCACAATTGGTTTTCCTTATCAAGCAGAGTCCAACTCCATCCGCAAATATGATCCAAGAGCTTGTCACTAAGATCAAGGAACAAGAAATGGCCCCATTTTACCAATACTTGACAACAGAACTAAAATTGAAAGGTTTAACCTACGATGAATCACTATACAACGAATTGAGCAAAGCAAATGTTACCAAGATTACCGAATTGAAGGAAAAGATTGAAAAGCTTGCAGATGATGATGAAGGAGAACTTGAAATCTTGAAGTTCTGGACTGAGTTATCCGAATACTATGCAGCCATTGGTGATAGAGTGAATGCTTTGGCCACATTGAAGAAAACAATCGAATTGGCTCCATCCACTGGTTCCAAGATTGATTTATTGTTGACAATCACAAGACTTGGTTTCTTTTATGACGATAAAGTTTTTACTAAAAAGTACCTTGATGAAGCAAATGCTCTAATTGAAAAAGGTGGTGACTGGGAGAGAAGAAATAGATATAAAACGTATTTAGGTATTTACCTAATGGCTACCAGAAGCTTTGGTGAAGCTTCTAAGTTACTCATTGACTCTCTATCTACATTTACCTCCACTGAAATCTCTACATATGAACAAGTTGCACAGTACTCTTTGATATGTGGTGCAATCTCTTTGGACAGACCAAGTTTGAAACAAAAATTGATTGAATCACCTGAAATTTTGGCAATCAGCAGCACAACCACAAAACTTGATCCGATTTTGAATCTAATAAAATCCTTATACTTCTGTGACTATAAGAGTTTCTTCCCAAGTCTCATTCAAACATTTGATTTAATCCTTACAAAAGACAAGTATTTACATTCACATGCCAGCTTCTATCTACGTGAATTAAGATGTCGTGCTTATGCTCAACTACTGGAAAGTTATAAATCTTTATCCTTGAAGTCAATGGCTGATAACTTTGGTGTTTCGGTTGAGTTTTTAGATGCCGACTTATGTAGATTTATTCCAAATAAAAAGTTAAACTGTGTCATTGATAAAGTCAATGGAATAGTTGAAACAAACAGACCAGATAACAAAAATAGTCAGTACCATTTGTTGATCAAAAACGGAGATGCGTTGTTGACAAAATTACAGAGATATGGAGCTGCTGTTAGATTGAGTGGAGCCGAAAAGGTCTAGATATAAGTATGTATTGTATAAATCTCTCGACTTTTTTTCATGTATAATTGTATAATTCAGAATAATCACAATAACGTTAGACATTGCAATCAATACGGTGATTAGGTCGACAATCGAAAGAATCGGAAGTTCAAGATTAAAAAACAAAATAAAATAAACACTTAGCTAAACGTTAAAAAATCAGAAATTAAAAAGAGTAATTATCAAGGCGTATTAACAGAGAAACAACTCGGTACTGCATTCACCTACCAACTCAAGTTATCATCTTTACGCTCGCCTGCATCTGCTGATTGCCCAGAGTTTCCAAAGTCCACCTTCTTACTCTCACGGTCAGAGAGTGGTTCAAATGGCTCCGTTTCGGCTTTATTTGCTGCTTCCTCTTTGCCTAGCACCCTATTATCAGACACCTTACCCAAGTTACTTGGTATCTTGGAGGACTTTTTGCCACTATTCGATGAGCTCTTCTCTGATTTTAAGGATTTCTCGCTGCTCTTGTCTGTCAGCTTGCTGCCAGTGCCAGCAGAATTCTCCTCTGCTGCTGCCTCGTTCAAACTCTTAATAAGCTTGTCTTTCGTGGCAGAATCTACGGTAGATGGTAGTTCATCAAGTATTTCTTCCAAGTATGAGTTATCTTCCAATGATTCTTTCGAGAAGGACTGAGAGTCGTGAGATGCGTCCGCGATATCTGGAGCATCAGCAGAGTTGAGCTTTGTACTCTTGACCTTTGCATTGCTCTTCCCTGAGTCTGCGCTTTCTTGCGTCGTGTCGAAGCCAGATTCTAGATTATCGATGATTTCGTCACTGTGGAGACCCTTCTCTAAATAAGTATCATCATCACTTGCCTCAGCTTCAGTTAATGAAGTAGGGGAAGCACCCGGCACAGCGGAAACAATCTTATACTTATGACGATCACCATCTTTGTTAGCTGCATCTGCAGCATGTCCTGCAAATTTGGCTGGGACTGTATCATGAATCGATGATTTCTTAGGCGAAGAAGAGTTAGGTTCACTCAATGGAGCTCCACCTTTGGCAACAGGAGTATCGTCATCTAGTGAGGATTTCTTAGGGGAGGATAGTGGGATTTCATCTGAGGTTTCCACATCTTCCTCTGAAAGTTTTGCTCCTGGTGATAGAGCCTTACTTGAATCAGAACCTGACGAAAGCGAAGGTATTTTGGCTGATGATGATAACGATGATGATGCCACGACAGGTTTTAGGTCTTCAGTGTGTGAGTGCGGGATGAGATATAACACAGTTAAAATAATCAAAGAGCATAAACTGAAAATCAGTAGCTTACCACGCGGTCTTGTATGTAGCCCCTTCATGTTCAAGAGTTGACTATAATTTGTCTGTATTGATGTCGTAAAGAACAACGGTGTGTGTTTGATATCAACAGCACCTCTCCTCTCCACATATTTATACTGGGACTATCTTTTTTTTTGTTCAGCTTGGCGCGCACGTCTGCTGTGAGACTGGTGAGGCAGTGAAGGGGTGCGGGAGACTGGAAGGGGTCCCTGATGAGGTAATTGTACATATCGTCTATAGAAGGTTACATTAATGATCATAAACATTTCAGACATTATATTATGAGAAAGAATTTCGGTATGCATTAAATAATATTTGTTGGAGTTGCTCGTTGGTGAGCTGAACTCACTTAAAAGATAGTTGCAGCCGGTTTCCAAACTTGAATCGAATTATCGTCTGAGCAACTAACCATCATTTTAGGATCACTTGGATTCCAATCTAAATCATTCACTCCTAGCATGTGGCCTCCGTGTACAAATCTCAATCTACTGTCTCCATCTTCGGAACCACTTTTCTCGTTGCCGAAGTCCCATAATTTAACCAATCCGTCTGTACCACCAGATGCCAACACTGAGCCGTATGTGTGATTCCATGACACACAAGTGACTGGCCCTTCATGTGCCTTAGTAACAGCCTCAACAGGGAGCAAAGTTTTTTTCGATAATAGTCGTAAATCGTGCACTTGTATACTTCCAGCCTCGTCAGCAACGGCAAACCCAAATGGTATCTTGCCATTGAAATCCAGCGTGTTTATGGCAGCAGAACCTATCTTATAACCCATGGACTGTTGTTGGGCGACTGATACTCTAAGATCAAATAGCTTGAATTTCCCATCTTCCCCAACTGAACCTAACAAATCAGCATGACCAGGAATGAATTTTACACAGTTTGTTCCAAAATCATGAGCAGTGTAACTTAGCACAGGTTTCATCTGTGTCGAGACTCTCTTTTTAGCTTTATGAAGCGCTGAAATACCTATATCTGTAATCGAGTCATCGGGATTATCGTTTGTGCTGGAAGATGCAGATAGATGCACTTGTTTCAAATCCCAAATAGCTATCAAACCATCCGAAGCACCAGTAACCAACTGTCCTTCGTTGAAATTATTCCAATCCAAACCCCAACCTTCACTTTGGTGGAAATTCAACGAAATATCAGAGAATGGGTCGTCTTCCTCTGTTGTTTCTCGAACCTGCTCATAGCGACCATCATTCACTTCAAATATATTGCTAACCTGTGAGGAGAGTAACTCACTTTCAACAAAGTTATTGGGTTTTTTCGTACGATCAAATATCTGTGCTCTACCTGTATCAGATATCGTAGCTATTAGATCCGGGTTTTGTGGCATGTATCTAGCTCTGTTTATCTCAGAACGGTGAGGTATTCGCTGCGTCAGCGATAGCTTCCCCAACGTATTACCAGACACTCTGGATGTATTAGCCAAGAATTCACTTTTCATTTCGGTATAATCTTTGTACAAGTCAATATCTGGTTCCAGACTAGGAATCTTCACATGATACAGTTGTAGGCTCTCCAATTTATTAAAACCAGTTGAATATGATCCCAAGAGTAGTCTCTGCTGCTTAAAGCTGGCCCGTTGTGGATCTTCTTCGACGTCAGGAAACCATTGAACAGTAAGAGTAGGCCATGTGAGAGGTGCTGTTTGTATATGATCGTATAAGATTGGAGCATTGGTTTTCCATATCTTGTATTTGATTTGACGTTGTAAAGCAGTCTGTTCCTCCTCAGTTAGATTCAAGTTCTCCGCTCCCAAGCTAGCTGGATCATCCAGAGTAGTTGAATCCTTCGTATCAGAATTTAACACGGAAGTCATTGATTGGTATATATATATATATTGATCGTTGCGAAGTTTGATCTGCTCCAAACCTCTCTTACCACGGTAAGAATGAAAAACAACCGAACATCTATTCAATGTACTTGTCTACTACGAAGAACATCAGAAACTCACGCGTCGCCAAATCGCATAGTCGTGTCGCACAACGCGGAGAGCACTGCCCAGAATTAAACAGTTCGTTTTCCAGCTCTCTTCTTTTCTGGATAAGTCTCTTCTCTTATAGACGTTTACTGTCAGTTGTCTCGCCATGGAATGTATCAAAGAAACTTCAGGAGAGTCGCTAAAGATCCTACTGAGCGCCGGCGACTCTTTATACGGTGAAGTGATAAGCAAGCTATCTAACACTACAAAGATCAAGAAATACACTTCGCGAGACCTATCTTTCGATGAATTAGACGAATGGAGAACCTACACTTTACCAGATATCTTGTGCTCTAGATATCCCGGTGGTGTTCAACTAGAAAAGCAGGAATTGGTTGACCTCATGGAATGGAAGTTGACGAAAGGAAAATTCAGACCTATGCTTCGAAAGCTGATAGACTCTAATGACCCTAAGACTGTCGCAAGTGTCACTAACAGAGGTTTTGAAAATATGATAAATTATTATTCTGAACTTTCAAATAAGGATACATTTAACTATGATAGCTTTCAAAAAGCACTAAAAGAATCACTCTTGATATTCAGCGAACTAAAGGGAGTTGGTCCAGCTACTGCGTCTCTCCTGGCTTCGTTACTCTCGTTCATTTTGAAAGTGAAAGATTTTGACAGAAAGGTCATCATAATTCCACCTTTTTTCTGTGATGAGGCATGCGATGCATTGAATCCGAAGTTGACAGTGAAGCTCAAGTACAATTTGAAAGAATACTTTGATCTCAACCTCGAAAAGTATATAACTATTCTAGGAGGTGCTTCTCGGATTTCCAAAAGCTATGACTTGAATGAATCGGAAAGGGCTCTATGGGCCATTAAAAGGGGGCAGTTAGAAAATGTTCAAGTGGATAAGAAGTATCTTGATGCTTTGACAAATTTGCTTCTTTCCAAACCTAGTCTTGGTTCTATAAAGAGGGGGGCTGATGACATTGATGATTCGAGTGCTGCTAAACCTAAACGAAGAAGGAAGTATATAGCTAGTTAGTTGTGGGTACTAAGCGGAGTATCACTAGTAATAATCTGATATAAATATAATCTTTACATCTCAAAATTCTTACTGATAAGATTCACTATCTTATCTTCTGTAAATTAATGCGTATCAAAATATACACTCTCCACTGACGTTCTAGCTTTGCTCACTGATTAGAATAGCAACTCTGGTAGTGACCAGCTATGCAATATAATACAGAGCTGTTTATGATTTACTGTCAAACTGATCAATTTGTAAAAATACTCGTCATCACCAAAACGCTTTGGAGAATTAAAAGCTAAATTGAAGTGAAGGAATACTTCTCGATGAAGATAAAGCCTTCCCCCATTTGATGACGCAATCAATCGGATAGTAAGTATACAGGTTATGCAACATGTGACTTACTTATCACTTGTCATAGGATTAACAGTCGCTCAATCTTACTACCATCAGTAAAGCAGAGCCTGAGGAGATGCTACATTTGATTTCAAGTGTTGAGGGGACTCTTTATCTTATGAACAGGCGTCGGTAAAGTATTCACAAGTGAATAGCAAGAAATTTCTGTTACTTCCTAAGCAGTTGATCTTCAGGTGGTTTATGGAGTAAAAAATAAGGTTTTGTTGGAATTGTGATCTTTTTCAAGATTGCCATAAATAATCATATAACCAAATCTCCTTTGTGAAGATTGATAGGCTCTTGATGAGGTAATCGATCTATAAGTTAAATGACACATACCTATAAATAAAGAATACATGTACATAAAGAACATAGTATATATTTATATAGGACTTATCATTATATGAAGGAGTGCAGAGTGATAATAGACCATGGTCATAGAGCATT
>KV453847.1:566859-616460 GCA_001661425.1 Ogataea arabinofermentans
GCAGATGCCTATGACGTAGGCTATTGGAGAGAAGCAGGAATACTTGGTGTAGACGTATTCAGTATTGAAGGATGCTATATGGTATGGAGTTGAAGTACTCGAGTAGTTTCAGGCAGTACTAACCAAGTACTTAGTCCATCTCAGGGAGCCTGATGGAAGTGCTGGTAGTGTCTGTACTAGAGCTATGTAGAGAGTACCTCGACGACATATAAGGATAGAAGATCCCATATAGATCTAACATTACAAATTAACCTTATTCTTAAAAGAATAACGGTTCCCATTTTCTATCAACCCTACTGTAGATTTACGTAACACATAGTAAATATACCTTAGAGTTTTACATCCTTAAGGTCTCACTTTAGGCTGGTACTATTAAGTATATAGCATACTTAGTTACTATCAGGTAGATTTTCCTACTATATGGACGAGGGTTGATTCAACCCTATCGAGAAATGAATTATTATTATTATTATTATATTATCGCCCAATTTCCTCTTTTTTCAGAAATTTCATAAAATTACTCATTTTCACAATAAGAATCTGAGTTATTTGACCACTCAATTTTTTAAGCAAAAATTGCCCGTGTAGCGTAATGGTTAACGCGTTTGACTTCTAATCAAAAGATTCTGGGTTCGACTCCCAGCATGGGTGCTTTTCTTTTTTTGATTTTTTTTTGGTTTGTGATTTACCGGATCATTACACAAACAGCTTATCTTATCCTATATTTTTTTTTTCCCTCGATCAATAACATCCTTTATGGTAAGATTTGTTTTTCGGCCAATCTCGTTGGGTTCCCATCTATTGAGGCTCCACTAGGTGAGCTCGTTTTCTTTTAGTTTAACTTCTTCACTTAGTTTTCGTTAAAGTATTCATTGATCTATACTACTACATAAGAATTTTAAACCAATTTTTCTGCATTACCATAATCAATTGTGTGATATGTATTTCAGACAGTTATAACCCTCGAGAAGCCATGGGAAAATTGTTGCAATTTATGAGAACTCTGCCATCTCATTCCAATACATGTCAATGGGAATGAAGAGATAATAACCCAATGTATTGTATTGGATAAGATGGCTCTCGTCTTAACGAGTAAGTGAATGCCGTACTTACCTTTGGGTAGTTGAGATTGAATAATATAAAATAAGTTTATTGAACCTAAATATATAAGAGCTAAGTGTAGGACGATTTATGAAAAAAAATTCCGTTACTTTTTCTAAAACTATAAATAACATATATAAAACTAAAAGGGGGAATTGACCTATATTTGTACCAAAAAACTAATTAAAGGTCATTTCGGCGTTCTAATTCCGAATTCCGCTTTCAAGCAATTATCATTGATTCAATCACCCCTCAATCAATGATTTATTATAACACAGCAAAGTGGGCTGACATCATCCCAGTAGATAACGATGGTGACTGTGATTCTCATTATCCTGCCCTTCAAACAAATTACCCTTCTCACGTGACTATGTCATGTGAACAAGTTACATGGAGCTTCAGTTAGGAGCTGAAGTTCCAACACAATTGGACAATTCTCTCTAGAATCATTACTAATGGTTATATACCTTAAATTGAAGTATCTTCTTTTTTCAATTGATATAGCATATACGTTGATAAAATTTGTTACATCGAAAGAGTTTTCACCTTGACTGTAGACTCTTAGTAGAATCATCTGCTGAGTAATGGTGTACTTACTACTACTAACCCCAGTTTGATGAATTTCAACAGGATTCACTTTATATTGCCGTAGAGCCGCAAAGGTAACTGCTCAAAGCCGCAAGGTCTTCGAAATTTTTCAGTGAGAAATTCATCAGTAGTCTTTCATGAATCATGACTCTGAGAATACTATTGAGAGAATCAATACTTCACTACCATCACCATCACCAAAGTAATCAGTGCTATTTCTTGTATCTACCCAACCAATATGTTAAGACGTACAGTAGCTGCTGCTTGCAAGTCAAAGAGTCTGCAGACTTGTTTCTCCAGGTCCTACAGAGTTACTCCTCATCTTTTCAATGTCACCACTGATAAATCAATTCAGGCAACGTTAGCAAGACTTCCAACTTTGGCTCAGTCAGGAAACGTTCAATATGATAAAATAATAAACCAGCATCATGATTTTATATCCGAAACCTCTGATAAGAATGAGATCGACCAAATGTACGATCTATCAAATGAATTACTAAAACTGATTATAACCGACCAATCTTTATCATCTGAACAAAAAAACAAGTATCTCAATCTACTCATTGAAAAATTCACCAAATTTGACTATTCGGTTTTTGCCACTGTCAGTAGGAAACTTGATATGAGCAACTTGAGTTTAGAATCCATCATTGAAGTCATCAAGTATAACCCTGGTAGAGTCAATTCAAGTTGGGAATTATTTAAGAAATTCAAAGGCACCCCAGCTAATGACGAACTACATATACAAGTTTTGAAAAAACTCATTAACGGAGATAAAATGGAGATTCAAGACGGAAATGTGGCTTTAGATTTGAATAAGGCTAAATCTGTATTAGAAGTATACTTACTCCTAAAAGACAAAAGTCTACTCGATGACGCAACCAAAAAGAGATTCATTACTGAGTTCATCAAGCTTGACTTGGCTAAAGCTATCACCATAATTGAAACCTCAAGTGAATTGATAGAGGAGATCTTGAATGAAAGTAAAGATTTGAAAAACAGCGATCATTTCTACTTATATGCATCTTTGAAGGAAGAGGAGAGGCAATTATCAGCATCTCTCTTGAAAAAACTGTTGAATCCAATATCAAATCTACAAATGGTTAAACTTGAAGAATCGGAGAATTTCAAGGCATTACTCGAAGGACAACCATTATATTTAGGAGATCACACACCCGCTTCCAGTACTCAAGAGATAATTGATCAGATTACAAAACTGGAAACCGATCAAGATGATCAAAGTACTAGAAAGGATATCTTGAAATCATTAGGTTTCCATAGTAGGGACATGGAGGGAGCTATTGAAAAATTCGATAAGTTTCAAACAAAAGTTCCAGAATCATCAAGGGAGCTGAATGAGTTACGTTCGATTGCTTCTTTGATATTTGTACATGAGTGCATAGAATCCAATAAATCAGACTTATTACAGTTTGCTGAAGTTTTAATTCCACAATCTCCTTTGCCTCCAGCAAGTAATTTAGCTTCGTTGATTCTATATCATGGTTGGTTTGGTAATGGAGAGAAGGCACTTGATATCTACAACAAATCATTGAATTTGTTCATGAGCAAACCTGGAGAGTCTTCAGAAGAGAAAAATGTTTTCATTGAAAAGGAAGACGCTGAAAGTAGGGGTAAATTGATTCATGCTTTAGTGTTATCTACACTACTTACTGGTGACTTAGAATTGGCACAATTTATCAAGAGCAAATGCAAAGAGAACAATCTATTGGATTCCCCTTCAGAAATCAGAATGAATGAATCATTCAAAGCTTACGGCGAGTTAGTTGAAAATTCGAAGAGTGATATGGTACTAATAAGGGAAGGTATGAGAAAAGCCATGCTACAATCCATTAGGGAAATGGCACCATAAAATCTATCATCTGTATAAAGTAATGAAAAACCAAAATATTAAGGAAATTCGCATCAAGTGATTCTGAAAACAGTTTCTTATCTCTAATCACAGGTATCTCTATGAGAGATACTTCCATTCAAAGTAATAACTCGTAACACCAAACAGTAAATACGAAATTGAACCAGTATTCGAAATTACTAGTATGGGAAGGATCAATCACTGATAAGTCTGGTGTCAACTTTGCAGATTATGAGAAGTACTCTCTTCCATCTTTTCTCCTCAAGCACTTTACCATTACATTCTGTTAATCAATTGATCCTTATATCTAGACACACACTCGAACTGTTTATCTACGCTTAGTGATCTATTACATCAGCAACGTCTCAAATTCTTGCAAGCAGGGTGTCACAAAACCACCGGTTATCCAACCTTTGGGTACCGCAGGAACGCATGTTTTTTTTTGGAAACCATTTTCCTTTTGGGAATTAGTATGGGAAATTTGTGTAAAATTTAAACCGATACTTTATATTGAAAATATCAACGCATATCTATATATTATTACTATATAAAATTTTTTTTTTTGGTTATACTTAGAAATATTTCGAGGATAACCGAAAATTTGTTTTTTTTGGGCGACCGCAAAGCGGGTGTGCCACGGTCCACCCTGCTTAAAAGTGTGGATCTTTTCAAAAGATCCACATTTCCAGATTCGGAAGGCCAAATCTCATAAGTCACGTGACTTCACAGAATTATATGTGAACATTTTTCATCCTATTTCTTTTTACCCTTTAGCCATACAGGAAGTATTATCCCAGGTGTAGAGTTCATTTGAAGAATTTTCAATCTTTTTGTTTATTTTCTTATTCTGGCTTCTTTTATGATTCTTATTTTGATTCAGTAAGATATTCAAAACAAATCTTCGTTATAACTACATACTCATAAATTTACACATACATACAAAATGGTTACTAATATTACATGGCACCACAACTTAACAAAAGAAGAGAGAGATACTCTTAATGGCCAAAAGGGTGCTACTCTGTGGTTAACTGGTTTAAGTGCATCTGGTAAAAGGTAAGTTCTAAGATTCTTAATTAATTGATGTCCTCGAGATTGAATTGAATTGAATTGAATATACTAACATAATTTTCAACATATTACAGTACTATCGCTTGTGGTTTAGAACGTTTGCTATTGAATAAGGGTGTTCACTCTTACAGATTAGATGGTGATAACATCAGATTTGGTTTAAACAAGGATCTAGGTTTCAGTGAAAAGGATAGAGCTGAAAACATTAGAAGAATTTCTGAAGTTTCAAAATTGTTTGCCGATGCATCCTCAATCTCCATCACATCATTCATCTCACCATACAAGGCTGATAGAGAATTAGCTAGAAAATTACACGAAGAATCTAACCTTCCATTTGTTGAAATCCATGTCGATGTTCCATTGTCAGTTGCTGAAGAAAGAGATCCAAAGGGTTTGTACAAGAAAGCCAGAGAAGGTTTAATCAAAAACTTTACTGGTATTGATGACCCATATGAAGCTCCTGAAAAGCCTGAAATTTACTTAAACACCAGTGAATTCAGTATCAATGAATGTGTCGAAGCTATCTATGAATATTTAGTTGAGCACAAATTACTTTCCATCTAAATTTCATCGGCTTGCTAATCTGTTATTTCAAACTTCGTTATTATAGTTGTTGTTTCTCCGAAAAAGTATTGTCACGCAAGAAAGAATGCGCTTTTTGTTCTAACCCTTTTCCTTTCTATCTTTGTTCTATTCCAATGTAAAAAATAATCCAAAATTTTACAATTATTTATTCCCTATACAAGGAAACTAGTCCAAGCTTTTCAGTAGTTGTAATGTTAATTAGCAATCTCGATGATTGCTTTGTAATTTAATATTTTTTTGATTTTTAAATTTTGCACGTGCACTACCTTTAATAGGTGCAAGGATGTTATATTTTCAATCTGCCCTGCTTAGCACAGCCAAGGGACCCTGACGTTTTTTTTTTTTATGATCGCCCAGTTTGGGTCCATATCTTATCGGGTCGGTGGGGGTGGCTAAATAACGGTGCCCTTTATACCGTTTGTTTATAGATGAAGCTAGCAAACTCTACCCAGTTGACCCCCTATATCATTGATCTAGAGATTGCTCTGATACCGGAATTAATTTATATTTGGTAAGTAAAAAAAAGTAAACGATCGATCCACACCATTCTGCCCCAGTGAGTGGATCTCTCAGTAAAAAAATAGTTTCAGATAGCACTCACTGCTGGACATTTTACAGCAAAGGTTTCATCTTCCAAGCAACAAAGTTATCGCATAGACTTGAAGTAAAAGGGAGTAAGATTTTCATAAAGCAACACATAAACATGCTTTGGGCTTATTTCATCTGTCACAATAACCTATACATATAAATGCATCTAGAATCTGCTAGTTTGTGAATCTTGGAGCGAAAGCCTGAACAAGCAACTAGAAGTGCATATGCTTCTAGACTTTATCTTATTTGCTTCCATCCATGCAGGAGTTTAGATGACAGTCAGGCTATCTCAATCATTAAAGATCAGGTACTTAGGGAACCATAGATAGTATTGTAGTTATATACTCGGTCAACGTGTTCGTAGATCAACTAATATCATTGTAGCCCGGTAACGAAACAGCAGAACTTTGTCTAAGAGAGTAATTCATATCACATTAGATGGCCACTGTAGTTCGAATACGGGGTAATCGAGATATAGACACAAAAAAAAAAAACAGCTGCAAGTTTGTCCAGGCAGTCAAAGAGTCAGATATTTGCTCCACAAGAAGTGACGAGACGAGACGAGACAGTAAGACAGTAAGAAAGAGCCAAGACAAAAATACAGCACAGCACGCGCGCGCGCAACCGTGCGAGAGTCCCCAGCACGGGAGACTCTGAGGCAGCCCCGGCCCATACAGCTCAACTGAAGTGCCTGCGAAGGGCAAACAAGTGTTGGACGAGCCACGGCTTTAGTGCAGCGATGGATGAAGAGTGCAACCAACCATCCAAATGAATGCTTCAACTTCGTATTCTTCTTCTTTTGTCCTTATTTAACAAAGTGTAGCACTCTTATTCCCTCCTCATATCAATTTACCTTTCACTTGCAAAGGTAGCCGTTTCAATTTCTCATCCTTTTGCTATTGCCAATCAACATTTGGCCACATAGTCAACCCCGTATCCTCAAAAGTTTAGCTCATACACCTTTTGTGGAACCCGGCACTTACGCAATTATAAAGAACAGAAAAAAGTCGAAATTCTTTCGCTCACAACGCTCAGATCCAACTTGAAGAGTCATTAAACTGTGAAAGATCTCCAATTTCATCCGTTATTTATATATCAGCTCTCTGGGATATAATTCTATAAAACGCCACGCTCACTAACGCCAACCTCTCGATCATCTATCATATACTTCGCCCAGACCCCACAGTGGCAAATATTCAACTCAATTGCTCCATACTTGCATCAATACCATTTGGAGAAACAGAACTATAATCAACAAGAGACTGTGTTTTTGAAAGAAACAGTGGCCAAGAAATTACAACTCTATAACAATTCCTTCTGAAATATTGTCTGTAACACTTCAAGCGAATAGACTAACTACTACCGTTCTACCGATACATCAATTCAAAAGAATCAATCTTACATAAATAGCAATGGGTAACGAGCCGTCTAAGCAGAAAGGGAACCCTCAATTTTTGAGATCAGATACAGCAACCTCCGTCAGGTCTGCAAGATCTATCAAAAGTAGAAAGTCAATATCCAAGGAACTATCGACAGAAAATTCTAGTTATAAAACAAGCTCAAGCTCGCCGATGGTAAGTAGAAGAAACTCAACAAAGTCCATGAATGAATTGGGTGACAATTTCAATAAGATGAATGTGAATGATGACTATCAATATGACTACATTAATGACGAAGATAACGACGCTTACAATCCCAATGCCGAATCAGTTACACAACAATTGAATATTGATGGGGATGATTATAGTAAGTTACCACCTTCAATGGTGTCAATGGCTCCGAAGACTCCAATATTGAGACTGAATTCATCTTCATCGTTGGCCATGAATAACAGTGATGGAGCAGCATTAACCAAGAAGATGTCAAATACCATGAACTCACAAGGATTGAACATTGATATCCTTCCACAACAAGTTCCATCATCAACTGCTGCTAATTTAAGCAACAGTTCCACAAGCAATACGAGCAACCAAACATTAACGAACCAAAATATAAGCACTAGCTCAAGTAGTAACCATCACTCACCGCACCATACACCTAGAAGCAGTACTTCTGCCAACTCCGCATATATAATTAAAACTCCAACAGTTGAAGAGAGTTTTCCGAGATCGCCAATTGAAATATCACCAACCGATGGATCAGGATTCGAGTTGAATATTGAAGATTTGATACAGAGGTTGTTAGATGCCGGTTATAGTGGAAAAAGAACGAAATCCGTTTGTCTGAAAAATAGTGAGATTGCTATGATATGTGCAACAGCAAGAGAAATCTTCTTGAATCAACCTACTCTGATAGAGTTGAGTGCACCTGTGAAAATTGTTGGTGATGTTCATGGTCAATATAGTGACTTGATAAGAATATTTACTAAATGTGGATTCCCTCCTGCTGCTAATTATTTGTTTTTGGGGGATTATGTTGATAGAGGTAAGCAGTCACTTGAGACTATACTTTTATTACTTTGCTACAAGATAAAGTACCCTGAAAACTTTTTCCTTCTGAGGGGTAATCACGAATGTGCCCAAATTACAAGAGCCTATGGATTCTATGATGAATGTAAAAGAAGGACTAATTTGAAAACTTGGAAAATATTTATAGACACATTCAACACATTACCAATAGCAGCAATTGTTGCATCAAAGATTTTCTGTGTTCATGGTGGATTATCACCTGTCTTAAATTCAATGGATGAGATCAGAGCTATAAAAAGACCAACTGATGTTCCTGATTTTGGTTTATTGAACGATTTATTATGGTCAGATCCTGCTGACACGCACAATGAATGGGAAGATAATGAAAGAGGGGTTTCGTATTGTTTCAATAAAGTTGCAATTAATAAGTTTTTGAATAAATTCCAATTTGATTTAGTTGTAAGAGCACATATGGTTGTGGAAGATGGTTACGAATTTTTTAACGATAGATCGTTAGTTACTGTTTTTTCTGCTCCTAATTATTGTGGTGAATTTGATAACTGGGGTGCAGTTATGAGTGTTTCTGAGGAGTTACTATGTTCATTTGAGTTACTAGATCCGTTGGATAGTGTTGCATTAAAGCATTTGATGAAGAAAGGGAAGCATGAAAGACGTACTGCCACCTTGACTTATGGCAATTCTGCATCCCCTGGGAATTCCAGATCATATTAATGATCAATTTATTTGAATGATTTTCTCAAAAATAAAAAAAAAATGAAAAAGAAAAAAGTGAGGTTTTACTCCTTCACTTACTGTCTGTGTTTATTTCTTTCCATCTGTTTGCTGTACATATATATACACTGACTATATTTATTTGTTTTTTTTGTGGTGATTTTAGTTTTTTTCTGTTATTTATTTGAATTTTACATTGTTGATGGTTTTTGTTCTTCATATCTGGCTTGATGGTTTATTTTGGCCTTCAATGAATGGCCTTTGAGAACTGTTGATGAAGTATTTATTTCTGCTCTCAATTTGCTGTTTTGAATTCCCGATTTTTCTCAATTTCATTTTATTTTACATTTGCAGTTTATCCTCGTTTAGTTCTTCTTTTTCTTTTACTTTTTGTCGCTTTCATAATATACTTAAAGTTATATTTATTATGCTATTATCTATCTATTTATATGTCTAAACCCTCTTCAACTGAGGAAACTTGTATGCATGTCTATTACAATTTCTCACAGACAGTCCACCAATTGTCTCTTTCGTAACCACCATCCACAATTGTACTACCAGCACTGATACAATCCTCCTCCAATTCTCCTTTTCTATATAGATGGTAAAATCTCATTTTTGTTTCAGCGACAGGAGGTGCAACTTCTTCAACTACTGGCTGTTGTTGTTCTTCAGTTTCCGGCTGGACTTCAGCAGGATCCCCCTTTCTTCTTTGAACTTTCTTCTTTTTCTTAGGAGCGGCCTTTGCTTGAACCCAAGGAACTAAAACATCTTGATCCATTCCTTTAGAATAGCCTCTCCTACTTTTCTCTTGTTCTAAAGCCCAACAGTAAATCAATGCCCTTCCTTTAGGTCTTAAAACACGAAGAATTTCTTTAATGCATTCCACACGTCTTTCCCTTGTTGAAAAATGATGAATAACCGCAATAGATATGGCAAAATCAAAAGTGTTTGAATCATGAGGAAGATATAGTCCATCTGCCACCATTCTATCATTACTAACTTCTCCTTTATGTAATGTTTGAGCTTGTTCTATCAAACCTGTTGAATAATCGGATCCAACCATGTATAATTTATTGTTTATATTAAGGTATTTACCATTCCCACAACCAACATCAACACCAACATTATAATCGTTTTGTGATTCCAAGAATCCAGCAACAATAGGCCATGGTTTGTATCGTGTTTGTGAAAAATGCTGTGCTATTTCATTATAAACTTCATGAACGTATAAAGATTCTTGTAGCTGTGGGGTTGGTGTAGTTTTAAACTTGTTTGTTTCTTTCTCGAGCTCTTCCTTTGTTGGCTGTAATTTCCCAGACATTTTCCAATACGTGTAACAAAACAAGACACTTCCCCTGTTTCTTATCTATATTCTGAGTCCGAAGTAATTCAATACCGATGATGCATCCATCATACATGTAACTATTGTAAAGTAGGTGAGCTCGAGCGGCACAAAAACTTTTCAAAACTCGGTTGATCGGTACACTCCTTTTCAAAGCACTTCGTTTAATCAGCCCCGTCTTGAGTCTTGACTCGAGTTAGTTGGTCAATTTGTTGGCCATTTGTTGGGTTGAAATGATCGATTGGAAGTATCAAGGTGTTGTTACGTTATTTAGGTAGAACAATCATGGGAGAAGAAAGTGAAACAGCCAAAGAAAAGCCCTTGGCGGACTCCAAGGATCCAAGTCATTTGAGTGCTACATCAGATAATGAGGTGAGACCAGTAGATTCAAATACATCGAGTGATTCATCGGTCGCAAGCAAACTAATAGTTGTTGGCTGTATAATTGCTGCTTTGTTATCTTACTTGTTCACCCCTTGGGTTCATTTAAAGATTCATAACTATTATATAAAATCACGGTATCTACCCATGGAGGCCTTGACCTTTTATGTTGAGAGACCTCTGGATGATGTTACAATAAGGATACCAATATACTTCAAGAGTGTGGATTTCCCGTTTCCAGACTTGATAGATAGTTTGAAAGTACAATTACGTGAAAAACTTCACAAAAATGAGCAGCTTGCAATGAATCTCGAATTTGATATGAGATATGTGGAGTCCGAAACTGATATAACATCCGATGATTTCTTCAATGACAATGCATTACTCATAAGTTTGATACTCAATGATAAAAATGGGATATACGTTGATGGATCTGAAGGATTCGCTGAATTGTACTATAGTTTAGAAGCTGTTGTTACTAATGATCTACCTTTTTTTGTTACACAACTAATTTTGGATCATTGCTATCGGAAAGAGCTTGAATTTTATTCGATTGATAATTTTGTGAAATTGATAGAGGCAGGTACTGGGAAACAATCAGTTCTTCATTATGACTCCTTGACAAAGAACGAGATGAATGGATTTGAAAAACAAAAAATCCATTTACGTTATTGTATGCTGGGTGGTGAAATAAATTGGGACATTAAAGAAGCTATTGAAGAATATGCTAGATCCATTTTGGATGCACTTTCAGATTACTATGATTTCACAATTGAAGAGGAAAACTCAACTTACTTTGAAAATAATGAATTGCAATATATAGATGAATATTTTCCTATTGAATTAAGCGATCTACCATCGTTACCTAACTTTTACAAAGAGGTTCAATTAAGAAAAGCCGAAAATGATGAAAAATCAATCTATCTAACTTTTTACCCCTTCAGTGCAGGTGGAGATGCAATCAAGAACAAATCCGTAGATGATACTGAAATTTACTCAGATTATGAAAATACATATCTACAAATAAAGAACTGGGGGTCAATTTATTTCGGTCACTGGAAACGCTCAAGTGAACCAGAAGATGAACTCGTCAGTTTGAAAGCGAACAATTTGAAAGACTGCATTTGGTCTTTCAATGAATGTATATTAGACACTTTGGGAGTTCCTAATGAAAACATGGCACCAAAATTACGAGTTGAAATGTTCAGAAGAATAAAGATTGTCAAGAATTTGACCATGTTTTCTTACAAATTATCAATGGTGGTTAGATGGCTAGATGAAAATGATTATTACATAACCAATCATATAGTCGATGCTATCCTTGAATGTTTCTCAATGCGTGAAGAGATATTGAACCTTCTAAAAACCCATGATTTGGGAAAAGGTTTGAAACAGAGTATGAAGCTTGTTGAAAACGTTGAATCATTGATCAAACATATGAATATACAGAACCGTGATCCCAGACTAGCCAACATTAGTGAAGATCAATTTGAATGATCAGAATCAACCTGTGATAGATAACTATAAAATTGTATTATATAATAAAGTGAAGATTATGTCATCCATTTAGTAATACGCGCCGCACACTCTTCCCTTTTTAACATTTTTGTAAAACACTTATTCTGTTGTTTTTTTGAACGTTGTAAACTTGCCTTTCTGTTATTTCGGGGATAAAGATATCTTAAGGGGACTTTGCCCTTTATATCCCTTTTTCCAACTCCCTTTCCTTTGCCACCTTTTCTTCTTCTCCTGCTATTATATAGTTATCACCAAACCTTTCGCAGACTAAACTCACAACTCAACTCAATGTTTTATCAGCTACTTAATTACAGTGCAATTGCATGTACTTCTAAATCTCATCCATTGATCTATCAAAAGGCACCATCTCCAATTTACATTACTCATGATTCTCAGACTCCTTATCAAGATGACGCCTTCTTAGAAGATCTCCTAAAATCTTGTGATTTAAGCGGACAAAGACAAATCTTTCATTTGGAGCAACTAAAAAGCTATTATAGAGAGAAGCTTTTCATCAAGTACCCTTATTTAAAGCTCAATAGTCACTTTGTTTCAAAGAAGATGTACGAAGCACAAGTTGAAGAGTTACTTGAATCATTTATCAAGAAGCAAGATGTCAATATCTCGGAAACTTACCCCTTGGTAGAAAAACCAACTTTGAAAGAGATTTGTATCTCTGATTTTGAGATGATCTATAACGACGAATTCGACGCATGGGAATGTGAAAATGAGGATGAGTTACTCAAAGTTGCAAAAGAAGCCGATATCTTATACTTTGATAACGGAAACTTCTTGACTTATATATCCAAGATGAAAAAGCCTATAGAGGAGTTACCAAGGGTTACACAAATTGCAAATGTTGCGAAAATCACTTCTGCTGCTCATATTGGGATTCATAGACATCAATTGATGGAAGAGAGTGAAGCTAGCTTACAAGCATTGTGTGCTTCCAATAATGGGGGTCTGGATCAAGCATTGTGTTACGCTTCATGTAAGCGTAAAAGAAGAAGTGATGAGCTTTATAACAGTATGCTAAGTAACCACTGCTGCTACTAGTATGCCCAATCAAGCAAGATAGCTTGTTATTTATTGTTATTTATTGTATTTATTGTTAATAAGTGTTATTTATTGTTATTTGTAAGTAAATTGTTAATTTTACACATCTGTACACCACTCACGATTTTTTTCTTTGCTTCGCTTTTTCATCGTATTTTCAGGTTTTTTTTGCAGCTTGAAGACTAGCCAACCACGTTTAACGTTTTGTCACTCTTTGAAGAAAGCATCTACCACCTACGATACACAATTTACAAAACATGTCATCACAAAATATAACGCCAAGTCTCAAGAAGATTATTGCTTTACTTGAAAAGCTTCCAACTGATAAGGTGAAGCATTATGCTTCATTCAGACTTTCCCAAATCGAAAGATTCTGTGCGATTGGATCCCTCCCTATTCCAAAACAAGTCCAAGAAGAAAGAATAATCGAAGCCAAAAGACCACAAAAACTAATGAAGAAGATTGATGTCGAGAAGTTAAAGAGACTTATGTTTGCTAATAAGAAGAAACCAGTCGATTATAAAAAAGATTTATATTCTGAAGAAATTTTAGAACAACAATTCAAATCATTGAAAAATATCGCTGATGGTAAATGGGGTCAATATTATCCACTTTCCGATAAATTACTTGTTCCTAAAGGTAACCCAAACTATTATGAAACTTTGTTAAGCTCTGTTAATAATAATACTAGTAGTGGTGATCTTGGATTCATGCATAAAATGAAGGTTATATTTACAGGAAAGTATTGAATGGTATGGTAAGAGTAATGTATATAGTATTATTGGTAGTTAATAAATCTTATTGAAATGAATTTGAAAAATGTAGTTCTTGTAAGAACAACGTGATTTAGCAAAGATACTAAAAATCTAGGCTATTATGGTGTCTTACTTAATATATTCCGAATATTTAAATCTTTAGTATCATCTCCTTTCACCTTTAAGACTATTCATTTCAGCATAACTAAGCTTCTCAACTGTTGGCCATAGTCTAATGTGTTCATCGTACAATAACATTCATTTAGACTTGACTACACTCAATTTGTCAAAATTGGATCCCTCGTTAAACAATAATATTGAACTACTACTGTCAAATGCGAAGAAGCTTGATTCATTGTATAGTGTTTCAACCAGTTCGTCGAAAGTAAGGTCTATCAGAGAGAGCACGTTGAAAGTCTGTATCAAACAGAAGTCTATTATCCAACAATTTTGTTTGCCCACACGAGACGTCAAAAAGATCAGACACTCAAAGTCTGACATTCAATCATTGGATGATCAGACAAGTTATCTAAAAACAGCTGTGTACAAGGAACACATGAGTTCATGGCCCACAGTTGAAAAAATGCAGAGTTGGATCGTTTGAAAGGTGGAAGGAGTTGATGCAAGAACCATTAGAATATATTAAGTAAGACGCCATAATAGCCTAATATAATCATGTATTACCAACTATGCAAATATGAAAATAAAACAGAGAGAGAATTGAAATGAAACAATCAACAATATGAGCATGCAAACTTTTTCCCTGTGTGCAAATTTACCTATCAAACCAACATGAACAAAACACTAAGAACGAAAATAAAACAAACTTCATAAAGTAAACAAAAGACAAGAATAAAAATCAAAACCAAATTCAACTCCAATAACCAGTGATTCAACGAGAAAGTTTGAACTAAGTGATATGTATACGTACAAGTTTCATGATTTATTTGGCGAACTTTATCAACCATTTTTCACCACCTATGTTGGCCACCCCATCCTCAGTCAATGCTTCCATACATCTACTTGAATAGATCTCGTTTACAAAATCAACCAACGCCACTTTTTTAACGGCAACATAAGTCACAGTCAAGAAACCTTCATATCTACCAAATATGCTATTCAAGTTACTTGAAGTTTCATCAGATGACAATGACTCAGATGATGACTGTTTCGTTAGAATGATTGTCTTATTAGGAGCTGATGGTTCAATCTTTTGTTTTTTACTACCCGACTGTCCTATTGCTGTTGATTCGGATGATCTCTTGTTTGACTTTGCTCCTGTACTCGATGCACGTGCTTCTCTTTTTGTAAGTCTTGATTTTCTTTGTTCCTCCAAATATGCATCGAATGATAGGTCTGACTGTGTTTCTTGTGGTTGATTTTGAATCAAGCGTTCAGCTCCAGTATCACTGTTGGATCTAGCTAAGTATATATCCAACGGTTTTTCAAATATTATCGTGGTATTCAGTAATTCAATGGCTTTTAGACAGTGCTCATGCGAGTATAAGGTGACGAATGCTTGTCCCCTTAGTTGAAGATTCTTGAATATCGTAATACTTATAACTGGTAAATGATACGAGTTGAACAGATCTTCAATCTTTTTTCGTAATGTTTCTTTGGATACCTTTTCATTCAAATTTCTTATGTATAGGGTGCTTATATTGTTAGGTGAATTGACAGAGCGAGAGTCTATCGTTGCACCATTCGGTGTTTTAAATGTGGATGACATGATGTTGTTATTTTGCGTTATTTGACGGTTGAAGTGACAGCAAAACAATCAACTTTCTCTCTTTTCAATGAATTGAAGATATTATCAAAGGATTAAAGATATAAGGATTGAAATATGGGGTATGTAAAACGAAGTGACATACACTATATGCTTGAAAAATGATGCTTCAAACATCAAGAAGATCTTCGCTCAATGCTGAATGCTTCTGGAAGTCTGATATTTCTGCGTCGATGCGTCGATCCGTCAATCAGGCGGTGCTTCATGAAAGTCACGTGAGTCTGGGGATTTTTTTGCCGCTTTAGCAGTGCGAGTCGGTCCGAAGAAGGACTTCCTGGTGGAATATACTATATATATGATGGTGGTGCTCAACTGGAGCTCAGAGTAACCAGTCTCAAATGAAAAGGATTAAGTAGTGTTCGGGCTTGAATGAAGTTTCCTCTTTGGTGATTCTCAGTTAGATTTTATTCCAGCATCTGTTTCCATCTCGAGACCCTTGATTGCGAAAAGAATAAACGGAGAAAATAGAAAAGTCGAGCCGCTAGCGCACATTACTACTTTGGAACAATAAAACATGCAAATGCATTTCTGTTATCCAAGATTAAACTTCAACAACAGCTGCCGATAAAGAATATTCAACACTTTTCCTCCCTCTTACTACTTTTTTCTTTACAATACCTAAGTTCAAACATTAAAAAATGTATATATGGAGACTTGTTTTAGGTACAGGCCTAACACTCTATTCAATTGGTAATGCTGCTCATGTGGAATTGAATCTTTTGGAACAAACGAGGCTCGAGGTTTCGCCTGAGACGATCGAGTTCGAGAATCTGTTAATGACTCCGTTAATCACTGTGGATGACGTGAAAAATTATGAAGAAACCAAACATAAATTCTTAGAGGAGTTTTATCAGGTCGACCAAGAACAAAACGCTTTAAAATTCGACACACATGTTGACTTGCCTATCAATTTGAAAAGATTAACTACTTCTACAGTTCAATATCCAGATAAAGATGACACATCTGATTTGTTTCCAGGAATGTCGGATAGGTATCACGGTAATGCTTTAGCTGGATTTCTTACTTTTGCCCATACACCAATGGAAAGCCACTGTTTTGACTCTAACAGTCTCGAATCTGTTGAATATGATATCGCTATCGTCGGTGCTCCTTACGATACCGGTGTCTCATACAGACCCGGTGCTAGGTATGGACCAGATGGTATCAGATCTGCAACTCGTAGATTAGGTGCTACATACTCTCCATTTCGTCCCGGCTTTAATGTTTTCAATAATTGGGCCAAAATAGTCGATTGTGGTAATGCTCCAATGACACCAATAGATAACAGAATCGCACTCGATCAATTATACAGGGCTGAAAGGGCATCGTTGAAACATATGACGACTGAGAAAAACCCTGGTAAACATCCAAGAATAATGACTTTGGGAGGTGATCACACTATCACTTTTTCAGCTATTAGGGCAGCTTATGAAAAATATGGTAAGGTTAGCGTAATTCATTTTGATTCTCATTTGGATACAGTTGATCCCTATCACATGAATAAAAATGTGACTGATTATGCTGCGTTGAATCATGGTACATTCTTGTACTGGGCTCATAGAAAAGGTTACTTAACGGACACGAACATGCACGTTGGATTACGTGGTTGGTACGAAGAACCAGATGACCCAAAGAGGGATACAACTCAGTCCAAGTTTTCCAAGATTTTAGCAAGAGATATTGACTCAATTGGAATCACTGGAATAATCGAAAAGATCAAACAAAGAGTTGGAGAATCTTATGTTTATATCACTTTTGATATTGATGTGTTAGACCCTGCACATGCTATGGCGACTGGTACTGTAGAACCAGGTGGATTTTCAACAAGGGAAGCTTTACAGATCTTGGATGGTCTACAAGGCCTAAATGTTGTAGGAGCTGATATCTGTGAAGTGTCTCCTCCTTTTGATGTATCCGAAGTGACAACCCAAACAGCAGGTGAAGTTGTCAGATCTTTACTTGCCTTGATGGTTTTGAAACCTGTAGTTTGATAGATATAAAAGATTGAAAAATAAATTCTTAATAGATTAATTGACTGAATCTGTATATATAAGCCCTTAATAATCACACAGCTGCATTTGACTAGATCTCCGAGACAGAAATAGAGCTAGAAATAAACCTCGGACGCACATTAACTAGTGCTCCATATTTCTCCGCTTAATATAATTGCCACGGCCGTTTATCCCGATTCGGATGGTTTAGCGAGAACCTACTAACTAAAAGTTGTCTGCTGCCCCACAAGAGTCCCTCTCAGAGAGCCTTATTTTGACCTGAAATGTTCATTTTTCCAGCTAAACATTAACACTGTATAGGGTAGATGTCCATATTGGGTCATTCTACATGCTTTTGTTAACTACAGTATTTCGGTAGTTGTAATCAATCCATCAGACCAGCAGTTAGGTTGCATATAGCTTCTTATAAAACGTTCCATATTTCCTACATGATGTTTCCTTTGTGGAGATGAAGATTGCTTTTCACTTTGTAAGAGCATATCATCAAATATCAAAAAAATCAATCAAGATGACAGTTTCAGAACAACCATTATCAATCATTCAAGCAAAGCAAGATCAAGCCAAGTTTGACTTCATGTTGAAGTATTACAGAAACTTGATCGTTGATCTTGTTCATAATTACAAAGGTGGCCATGGTGGTGGACCAAATGGTATGGCTGCCATTGGTATCGCTTTATACAAATATGCTATGAAGTACTCACCTAAAAACCCATCATATTTCAACAGAGATAGATTCGTGTTATCTAATGGTCACACCTGTTTGTTTCAATACGCATTTAACCATTTGGTCGGATACGAACATATGACTATGGAAGCTTTAAAATCTTACCATTCAGCTGACCTAGAATCATACTGTCCAGGTCATCCTGAAATCGAGCACCCAGGTATTGAAGTCACCACTGGTCCATTAGGTCAAGGTATCGCAAATGCTGTTGGTCTATCCATCGCTTCCAAGAATTTGGCCGCTACTTATAACAGGGATGGATTCCCAGTTGTTGACAATACAATCTTCTGTATGGTTGGTGATGCATGTTTACAAGAAGGTCCTGGTTTAGAAGCTATTTCAATTGCAGGTTCTTTAAGATTGGACAACTTGGTTGTTATGTACGATAACAATCAGATCACTTGTGATGGATCCGTTGATATCACAAACACTGAAGACATTAATGCCAAGTTCAGAGCTTGTAACTGGAACGTTATTGAAGTTATGGATGGTTCAATGGATATTTTTGGTATTGTTTCAGCATTAGAAGAAGCTAAATTATCTGACAAACCAACTTTGATCAACTGCCATACCGTTATTGGTTTGAGTACTCCTTGGGAAAACACTGCAGCTGTTCATGGTGCTGATATTGGAGCTGAAAACGTTTTAAAGTTCAAGGAAGCTGTTGGTATTCCAGCTTCTGAAACTTTCTATGTCCCAGATGAGATGTATGAATACTTCTCCGACATTAAAGTTAAGGGTGCTGAATATGAAAAGAACTGGAATAATTTGATAGCTGAATATGAAAAGGCATACCCTGAATTGGCTGCTGAGTTCAAGATGAGAGTTGCAGGTAAGTTACCAACCAACTGGAAGTCTTTGATCCCATCTGAGTTCCCAGCCTCAGATACCCCATCTAGAAAATCTGGTGGTTTAGTTTTAAATCCATTAGCTCAGCATATCAACAGTTTCATTGTCGGTACTGCTGATTTATCACCATCTGTTAACATGACTTGGCCTGGTAAAGTTGACTTCCAAGATCCATTAAAGAAGACTGCTTGTGGCTTGAATGGTAACTATGGAGGTCGTTATGTTCACTTTGGTATCAGAGAACATGCTATGTGTGCCATTGCTAATGGTATTGCAGCTTACAATGAAGGAACTTTCATTCCAGTTACTTCTACATTCTTCATGTTTTACTTATACGGTGCACCAGCTGTTAGAATGGGTGCTTTGATGAACTTGAAGGTTATACATGTTGGTACCCATGATTCTATTGGTACTGGTGAAGATGGTCCGACTCATCAACCTATCGCTCTAGCTAATTTCTACAGAGCTCTACCTAACTTCTTATACTTCAGACCAGTTGATTCTGCTGAAACTGCAGGTGCTTATGAAACTGCAATTGAAACTGAAGGTGTCTCTGCTTTGATTTCTGAGTCTAGACAAAATTTGAAACAATTCCCAGAAAATTCAAAGAGGGATGCAGTCAAATTAGGTGCTTATATATTTGATGACTTCAAAGATCTAAGTGCAGAAAAGGATTTGATCATCATTGGTGTTGGTTCAGAAATGATTTTCGCAATGGAAGCTGCTTCCATCTTGAGAAGTAAAGGTGTTAATGTTAGAGTTGTTTCTTTCCCATGTCAAAGATTATTTGAACAACAATCACTTGAATATAGACATTCTTTGTTAATGAGAAACAAGTTGGTTCCAACTGTTGTTATCGAAGCTTATGCTCCAAACGGTTGGGAGAGATACAGTACTGCTGGTATCAACATGCAAACATTTGGTAAGTCCTTACCAGGTAAGGTTTGTTACGACTTCTTTGGCTTCAACAGTGAAAAAATCGCTGATAAGGTTGGTAAGTACTTACAAGACGTCAAGGCTAACCCAAGTTTGGCTTATGAATTCCAAGACTTGAATTAGTTCAATATTTCATTTCTCCATCCACTCGATTCCCTCTTTTTCTCGTTACATAGTTTAGTTTGCTTGATTTAATAGATAATAATAATATATATACTTTCCGCCCCTAATTGATATATGCCCCTTTCCTTCAATTTTCAAAGAGTCGACGCGACTGACAGCGACTTTATAAAGAGGAATGCACGAAGCCTCTATGGTTTAATAATAGAAACTTTCAATACAAATTCAACCCATTAATCTAGGTAATTGGTGTGGCTACTCAAACTACAAGGAGATCCAAAGATTGACGTCGACATTGTTTCGAGGTTGGATATGTTTACGATACTTTATGAGGGTTAATCATCGTACCAACAAAATACGTGATATAACCATTGAAGTCTAATAAAAGCAATTGCAACAAATGGTATTATTGGTCAAAAGACCAAATTTATATGGTAAAACTATGAATGACTACGTAAAAGTTAAAGTGGCAATAGATCAAACTAATTGCTTTCTTGAACCTTGGAAGAAGAATTTGACAACTAAAACTTGTAGTACAGCCATTGAACACATCAAAATGACATCAAAGATAGAGAACCAGAAGATTCTACCTTCTGTGGATCTAACTGTTGATTGATTTCTGTTATTTCTAGTCTTGTAGTAATGTAAAGTGTTTTGGAGTGATGCTAGCTTGTCTTCAATATTCTTAATTGATCTTTGCATACCTTCCACAGCAATGTTCTCCGTTGGTGCATCTGGTAATGACGCTTTGAAATCATCGTCTAGTTTCACTTCAAAGTCAACAACCTTTTCAGCAAATGTTGACATTTCATTGGAGAAACAGAATTCATATTCACCTGCAGTTTCAGCATTGAAAATCCAATCACCTTGTCTCTTCTTTTCTTCTTGAACGATGTACTTTCCATCTGGTGCCTTGATTGAGTAATCAATATCAAATGATCCACCGGCTTGAACGGCGAAATAGTAACCAATCTTAGACTTTGGTTCGGTAGTGAAGATATAGAAACATGATTTGGCACTTGGTTGTAGAGTGAACGTCAACGCAGTGGCATTCACGTATGCAATCAGGAGTGAAAAGATGCAAATAAACTTGTTCATCTTGACGAGTTATAGTGTTTGATATATATGATTTTATTGATTATAGAAAGAGCAATTGCAATCTAACACGTTGAAAAGTAATATATGTATATACAAATAAACAATGCTATGGAGTTCGAGATGAGACAACGTTGATTTGATTTGCGCGATCGTGGAACTGTGCAAAGGTGTGTCGACTACAATCGCGTAAAGAGCGCAGCGATTTTGGAAGCACGTTTTGCACACACAGTTATTCTACCATGATAACTACGGGAAGTTAGTTTACACAGATTTGGTATACACAAATTGATATTAAAGTACTTATAGATTGGTATATTACAAAAGTATTCAAAATATTGAACTTTCACCTTTCCTTCGATTCGCTCTCACTATCGTTGCCAGTTGTTGTATTGTTTTTAAAACCTTGTAGATCGTTGACTGTTATGGAGTCAAAGTTACTTCCTTTATAATCTGGCAAACCAATCGAGCTGCTAGAGAAGTGCATTTCATTACTGTATTGATTGCCTCGTAGTTGTGGTGAACTCAATGGATAGCTGCTTCCTGTATTGGACCCAACTATCCCTGTCCCAATGGTCGCTGGTAGTGTAGCTTTAAGAGGTACAATCTGCGGACTAGGAAGCTTAAAATTCAAACCACTCGCAAATGTATTTTGTGTTATGGAGTTGTTGCTCTGTCGTTTTTGCGTTTGATAAGTCATTGGTAATGACAACGCAGGTAGCGATAACCTGTACATAGAATCAGAGTTCTGCCGTGTGATCCCTTGTTGCTGCTTCTGAGCTTGTATGGACTCCATCATTGGCGATGGAAATAGTGAAGAAAAAGAGACTCTGTTCTCAGAAGGGAATATTTGATTATAATAGTCTTGTGCATTTAATTGTGGAGTAGTTGCCTGTACGGTGCTCAAATCCGTCTGCGTAGCTGAAGAAGAAGTTGTCATAAGACCTCCCAAACTAGTTGCATCGTTGTAACTCAACTGAGATTGCCGTGAACCCAAATCGAGTGGTAACTCTGATGAAGTTGAAAGTCCCTTGTACACGCCTGTCTCTTCTAAAACCTTTTTATAATCAAAAGCACACAGTATGATCCTTTTATCGGTTTCTAGATTCAAGGTCTTGTTAACGATATCCCTTTTCAGCATTATTTCTTGAGCGTACAATATCGCTGATGTAGATCGAGGTAGAAGATAAATTCTCATATCCGATTTATATCTAGGCCTTGCAACTTTTTTTTTCAAAAATGTTGGTGTGATTGCATCACCAGGTTTACCAAGCAGGATATCATCATTGTCTTTTTCTTCAATACTATTATACCGCATGTCGAATTCATCATCATTTAGATGTAGATCACCAGGTCTTGCGGTTTCAATCTTCAAAACTATAGCACCAGATGGTTCCAAGGCTGCTGCTCGAGATACACGAAGTAGTGAAAACTCTTCGATGTCGAATATCTCTTTGATAGCTGTGTCAACAGAGTCGTATACAGGTATACCTTTTTCTTCAATCAACACCGCTGATGGAAATATTTTACTGGTTTGAAGTGGTCTATTTGTGCTTTTCAACAATTCACTTGAATATGAGGGCTCAATAAATATAGTTGTTTGTGATTTCATTGGGCCAGAATCGCTGTAATTTTCTTCAGTCTGTTGATTATTCGCTTTTGTATATTTTCTTTTTCTTTGCATGCTATTATTGTCTCCTACATCCAGCTCATCTTCCAACATAGGTTTGTCAGAACTTCCCTGCGAGAGAACAGTAATACCTTTGGTGTTGGGTGCTGTGACTAATAAAGCATAAAGATAAGGTAAGCTTGGAACCAATGTTAGCCTGATTTTTGTTTTCGGAGCTAATGGCCTTCCTTGTAGCTTTGTTTTCGGTGCTTTGAGTGTTTTCCCCGTTTTAGTTTGTTCCTGAGTTTTACGACCCAAAATTGCAGAGGATTTGATATTAGCTGCCAAAGTCTTCTTGTTTTGAAGCTTTTTCAGGTCTTTCTTCCTTCTCGCTAACCTGACTAAGTGATCATTCTGACTCTTGGCTCGTTCTAGGTTCTCATTTGAAAGATCCAGTAATGTGTTATCAGTATACTGTAAACTTGGTGGGGGTAGTATTGGGAAGTGAGGTCCAGGTAGCAGATGATGTTGAATACTATTATCTTGACTATCAACGGAAGAAACTATCGGTGAGGTTTGGGAAGTACTAAACGGTTTGTAATTTGGGGGGAAAAACAAGGGAAGTGTTTGAGGATAGCTCAAGGGTGAAATTTGGGGTGACAAGTTTTGGTGTAGGTAACTCATGTTATATGAGTCAAGAGAACGATATGTGTTCAATTCTGGCTTGGGCCTACTCTGTATTGTAAATTTTGTCCGGTTATTGTGTGAAAGTTCTTGGTTGACGTTGACTTTATCAGATATGATCTCGCTTTGTTTCTCTTTTGACATTTGTCTCAAACCAAGTAGGCAATATTGGTAATCTCGCAAGTTGTTGACTGGCTCTCGTTTACTTCGATAGTTTGCCTGTACTTTTTTTGAATCTCAAATATCTCTTTTGACAAACGGAAGTGGGTATACGAAGTTCAGGTGGCAGGTGATTTCGATTTTTCGAAGTTGTAGCAAAGTAAAAAATTGTATAATGCAGGCTTTTTCTCTTTCCAACTTTAAACTAGCTTCAATAACTTTTTTGTGGACAAGATATACTGAGATTGTCAAAGCCCATGAACGTGCTAGAAAGTTGCCGAAATGTTACAGATGGATATGAAATTCTCTATAACTCTGAGAATGATGGTGACAGGGATTATCTTTTGTTTCTTCAGTAAAGTATATTGATAATTGCAATGAAGCATAATCTTTACTAGAGAAGAAATGAAACTCTATACTGATTTGCTCTGGTATTGTCTTGTTGATATTGATGCTTGCGAATTCATTTAGCATTAAAGAGTAGTGTGAAATAAAAGAAGCGGACCGCCCCACCATTCTTCACTGTCTGCAAACCAGATAACATCTCCAAGGAAATTAACAAACCCACATGCACCATTTACAGATTAGATTCCAGGGTTTTATAGGTTCATGCATAGATCTCCGCTCCAGCGGTTTGGTTTTGTGATGTAATTTGGTAGCTGTTGATGGTAGCACGTTTGCTGCCACAATTCGCTGTAACCATCTCATGCTATTGTTGATCATCTCTTATATCGTCAAATCCACCAGCACTATTGAAAATATCAATCAGGTGCCTGACTTTATAGTTGGCATCCCCGTCACATGGCATCACTAACTAAACCAGTCTTCCCATAGCCAAAGAAAGGCACATCAGCCCCACAAGGAAAATAACATTTAATTGAGCCTCACCACGTGCCCCTGAGTCCAGATGAGGGAAATGGACTGGCTGTGCTGATCATCATCAATCCCTTGATCAAAGTTAGTCTGTCTGCTTAGGGATGGCAGCCACAAATGCCAATGAATATAAATTGACTTCTAGGGGGATGATTCAATGATAAATGATACAATTTAATATCTCAACGGCTAGCGATCGAGACATAATCGTTTGCTATTGTAATCCACCGCCTTTTTAGAGCTATCAAGCATGTTGGTGTTGACAACCCCACAGCAACCAGGACAGTGTAGTCTATTGAAAGCTACGTGCGGTACCTAATCAATTGACCCATATTCAATTAAAGATACCACTTTCCAGAAAAATTTGTTCAAGCGTTAAGAGGATCTTTCAGCGTAGTGCACTTACAGTCTACTCTTTGAAGTCTCAATACCTATTGTAACGGCTGACAAAGAACCATGATAATTAGATCATAATAATACAGTAATGATTCTGGTTATACCCTCTACCCTAATCAATTTAGCTTCAATTCAAAAGTAAACTCATCACTTTTGCCAACCTTTCTCAAATTGCCCCTTAAACACAGCAGTCGATCGACTCAGTATTGCTACTCCTTATTTTCGCGTCGGTCAATATCGACACCGTCGCGGTTTGAAAAACAATCGATCAGCATGGAAAACGATCCAAACAAAACTAAGTTGAAGACAGATTCAAAGTGTTTTCTCATTCAACTGATCCGTTTCCTACTTTGATAGTTTGCACTTGACTTTTATAATACCATTAAATATGTTTTCCAAGAGCATTATAATTACACTATCAATTTTGTTCCTTTCACAATTAATCCAAGCTCATGTTGTGTTACTTCCACCTAGAGGAAAACAATGTTTCTTTGAAAACTTGAAAGCTCAAGATGAATTGGCTGTCTCATTCCAAATTGGTGATAGAGCTAAAGATTCAACTGATCAATTGAATGCTGATTTCTGGGTAAGTTTAGCTAACTAGAATATATTTTTGTTCGAATTTCTGGATGTGGTTAAGGTTGCCATTCAACTGATCTGAATGGGGCGGGGGCATCAAAAGTGGAACGGTACTTTCAACGTCCTGTTTGATCTTCGTGTCACTCGTCCGTGCTATGAACTCTAACTACACATGAATTCCCACTTTTGATCCATTGTTTCAAAATCTACTTTGACGTATACTAACATTTTACAACATTTTATAATATAGATTCAAGCCCCATCAGGTAAGATACTAAAGAAGTTAACAGATGTCTCCCATGGTGAAGTTCAAATCAAGTCTGATGAATCAGGTAAGCATGAATACTGTTTCTCAAACGAGCAATCATCTGTCTCTACTAAAGATGTTTCCTTTAATGTTCATGGTGTTGTTTACGTTGATGTGAATGATAACTCTGATGATAATCTAGATACTAGTGTCAGAAAGTTGATGGAACTAGTTTATGATGTTAAGAATGAACAAAACTACATTGTTGTCAGAGAAAGAACTCATAGAAATACTGCCGAATCAACTAATTCAAGAGTTAAATACTGGTCTGTTTTCCAGTTGATCGTTGTGATTTTGAACTCCTTATTCCAAGTGTTTTACTTAAAGAGATTCTTTGAAGTGAAGACTGCCATTTAATCAATTGAATGGATGATTCACCTCACTCCCCCGAATTCCTCAACCTTCATCCCCCCCTCTGTGTAATTCTTGTTTTTTTATGCATCTTATTTGCTTTTCCTATGTATTTGTGTTACCGTTTCCCTGTTTTGTATTTAGAGCACATCAGTTCACCTTTCTGTGTAGCTTATAGTCAAATACCCGGCTTCAATGCCTAAATACATACCACATACCACATACCACAACTTGAAAAGCCATAATTATGTAGTGAATCCATTATACAAGGAACTCCACTAAGTAACAAAACCTGTGCACCAAAATACCCACACTTAAAATCGTCGCTTTCCTTATTGGCAGACAAGCGAGCGAAACTGCAACAACAAGAACTTTCACTGAGACATACTATACAGAGCAATGATTCTGAATCATCTATCGAATATTGAGTGATCAAATAAGCACAGCAGCATATCAATTGTTTAAGTTACTACATAATCTGAAACACAGCTTTTTTTCATTTCTCTCGTTTATTCTTCTCGCTCACATCAATTATTACAATAATGACCACCCCAAAGACGTTCTATCCACAAACACCAGTTGAATTCAGTGCTTCATTGATATCCAACCTTGATTCATCACTAGAATCAGATTACACAAGACAACAATTTTCAGAACAGTATCTTGAAAAAGAACTTAATAAGAAATTGAAAAAATTAGAAGAAGTTAAAGTTGGTGCTTTAGATTCAAAATTGAAAAGTTTGCTATTGCCTGATACTACAGATGATGGAAAATCAGTCAGTTCAATCAACGCAAAATTGAATTCAGTTACTGAATCATTAAAGAAATTGAATGCTTCTAGTCCTGTTAAAAGTCAAGCTTTATTAGATGCTGAGAAAAAAGTTACCTCATGTTTGAAATCGAGTAAAGGTAAAGTTTTAAACTGTTGGGAAGAAGTTGAAGCTTTCAAAAAATTAGCTGATGAGTTATAAGTTAAAGGATTCATGAGGATGTTGGTGATTATGTTATTCACTATTGATGAAGTTTGTACGTTTACAGTTTACACTTCTTCCTCCGATTAGATTTTGAAAAAAGGAGACATTTATTTTTATGTTTGTTTTGTGTTTTACGTTATGTTTTGTTTATATATGCATTTTAAAATAGAAATCTAAAAGCTAGACGTATACACAGCGATATATTCATGAATTGATAGTAATATAGTAATGATACATTGCATATGTATATATAAATATATTATATTTTTGATATAGAGATACATTGTAATTATGGTAATCCAACAGCTTTATACAATAAGATCAATGCAGAATCACCTTCACCACCACCGGCCAAGCTTTCAATTTTATCTCTGCTAACACTACTAACTTTATCATCATTGAATTTAAACCATTGCTCGCCATTCAAATCAGTAGGATCTTTTGAGAAACATTGATAATGACCTGAATCAGCAGATGATCCCTGATGTGCTATAATGGAAGTTAATTCGTATAAAGACGAAGGATTCTCACCTGATGATTCATCATAGTTTGAAGGTAAAACTTTTTTGTAATTTTCAAGCCATTTAGCATTCAATTTTTCAAATTCTTCACGTTGTTGTGCATATTGTTCTCTAGTTGTTAGTTCTTGTGAAGGTTTGGTTTTCTTGAAAACTCTACATTCATCTTCATTTTGCTTTTCAACTTTATAAATAGCATCTCTAATTTGTGCTTTATCTTGCTTCATTCCATCGTCAACTAAATCTATCAAATCTAATTGGAATGGGAATTGAACTTTTCTCAAAATTTTTGATTTTTTACCAGTTTCTCTCTTCCAAAAGAATCTCACAAAGTGAACGGTTAAATATTTTGGTAATCTTGTAACTTTTCTGGAAATCTCATACTCACAGTTCTTGTTTAAGATTGCATTATTCTTTTCAATTGTTTCTTTTAAATTGTTGATTAATCCATCTTTCAGAAAGTTAGTGTTGAATGAGATGTGACAACTCAATTTTAAACTATCTTCATAACCATAAACAGGCTCTTCGTCAGTTTCTAAACATTTGGTAGATGTCTTGAATTCAATCTTGAAGTATTTCTCTAAATCAGGGAATTTTCTCAAAATGACATTCAAAATCTGTGAAAATGCTTCCTCTGCATCTTGCTGCTTGTAAAAACCTTCTTCACCTCTTTCACTGAATTGTGGGAAGTTTAGTCTCAAAGTAGATAAGAAATTCAATGGAGTAATCTTTTGTTTCTTTGCAGTCATTTTTTGAAACAATTCTTTCATGTTGAAAATCAGATTTTGTTCAGTACTATTTTCAGTTGGATTTTTTTGAAATTTAATAAGATCGTCGTTTAATTCTTTAACTGTATGTAAAGATTGTAATGAGGAATTCAAATAACATGTATTACCCAAGTTGACTAAACCAGAAGGTTCATCACTAGTACTGAAACTTGCATCATTTGGATTGACATCTTCTAAGAAAGTGATGCTATTCACTGGTTTTTCAACAGTTAGATCTGGGGTACCTAAAACCATGATTGTTTGATTTGGCTTAAGATTGAACTTGGTCATATCTGAATCATCCTTCAATTGACCCCCTTTAAGAAGAACTTTCTGTCTCTCTGGTGGAACATTGGTCAATGAGAATATCTGTAATTTGAAAGTGGAACCAGGTTCACTTAAATCAACCTCAATGGGATACGTTTTACCGGAGTTTTTAATATTAACTATAATGAAAAATCAAAAAAAAAAGAATAATGTTAGTATTCGACGACGTAACGGAAGATTCATAACTTTAAAAGAATCTCACTTACCTGTGACACTCATTGTTCAATTGTCTTGTAGTATCCTTGAATATGAGTATATCTTGTATGTCTAACCTGATCAGTCACAGACAAGACCAACATATACACACAGAGAAGGTGGCAAAATCCAAAATCCATGAAAACAAACACATTTGGGGTGATTGGGTGGCACACGTCTTCGACTGATATCAGATTGGCTTTCACTTACTTATCATGATGATAGTGTATGTAATTTTATGATTACTATACTACTATTACTACTAGCTGGATAGTGTAATTATAGTGTTTTGTTATGGTCAGCTTGCATGATGGATTGCCCGAGACATTGACTGAGTCGCTGAAGCCTGCTAGATCAACTTACTCTTTATTCAGAAAGTTGCTTGCGAAAGCAATACAATCAAAGAGTACCAAGCTTTTCATATTGAGTTATTTGATTGGATTACAAACTGTTCAGATATTGATCAAACAGTATGATCTGATAGATTCAAATGATGAGAAAGATTTTTGTGGGTCTTTGATCTCTGACATAATCAATACTTTAGAGAAGATTAAACATGAGCAAAGTCACAGTAAGGATAAATCCATATTTAAACTCCCCAAGATACTTAGTAGCTCCAAAAATGGTGATGATTTCAGTGCGGTTATCAATGATCAAGAAAAGGGAAGATTGTTTTTGAACGATTGGTGTTTCAAAAATCTACAAAAAGTTAAATCCATCTTCAATAATGGGAAGATTAACGGACAGACTATTGATTTGTTAATTGATTGTTCTGTTGGTTTGCAAGTTAGTATGGGTTTGTTTCCGTATGAAGGTGATAAAGAGTATAAGAAGTTGGAGCAAGAGGTGATGGAGAATGAACAACAAAAAGATGAGCAATCAGACATGAAGGTGACAGAGGAAATTAGTGTTCTTGGTGATGGACAAAATGCACAGGATAGTACCATCGAAGAAGCAGAAGAAGATCAAGGAATGGATAATACCGATATAGATATTATTAAGGAGTCTAAATATTTCGAAAAAGAATTGAAAGTTGCAGAAGCAGATATAAGTCAACCTGTTAATGAAATGATAACAGAGATCCCCGATAACAATAAAACAGAATCAGAAATGAGTTCATTCACGAAGGATGATATTTTAACTAAGATCAAATGGTGTAACTACCACACAGGCCGTATATTGGCATGCTTCAAAGAGGGTAAGGATCCAAATGAGGACTTCTCAGGGTTACTAAGTCAGCCACCGTTCGATTACGTTGAAATTTCACAAGAAGAAATAGGTAAAGTTATTGAAGAGGCAATGAACGCTGATTCATCAGATGAATACGGTGAGGGAGAAGCAGAAGCAGATGAAGAATTCAATGAAGAAGACTACTACTATGATTCTGATGAAGGGGAATATATTCATAAGAGTAAATTCAAAGAAATGGAAGATGCATTCCCTACCGCTCCAACAGTTATTACAGAGGAAGAAGAAGAAGAAAAGCAGAAGAAGGTCATTGAAGAAGCTAAAAATACGAAAGTTATGAAAGATGAGAAGAAAGCGGTGTTGAAAGATGAACAAAGTGAGTCCGAATCTTTTGAAAATGATGATTCAAATGCAAAGAAACAATTATTGGATACTACTACACCAACAGCAGCTGATCTGGTGGCCAAGACATCCAAGTATAAAGCACCTTCAGAATCCAAAACTGATTTGAAAACTTTAGAGAAACAGATGTCCCACGAGGATATGCTAAACAGTGCTTCCAAATGCTGCAAGTACGCTATGAGTGCAATCAACTATGAAGATATCAAGACCGCATTGCTGGAGTTGAAAGAGGCTACTAAACTACTTGAGAGTTACAATGAGAAAGTGTATGGAGAGAAGATAAGCTTGAATGATGATGATGATAATACCATAGAGTAGTGTAGTGTAGTGTAATATAGATAGCTATTTCTGGTGTAAAGATGTGTAAAACTCATTAAAATGTGAAAAAGTCGTGCAAAAAATCAATTAATTTTCCATGAAAATTTTTTGTTTTTGTTAGCAGATTTGCGTGCGAGTTGAGCTTTTGTGAGTGAGTGAGAGACTGAGTGAGTGGGTGTTGGTGAGAGAGGGAGAGAGTCGGTTGTTGGTAGGTAGATGTTACAAGATACACTTCTATAGACATATATATACACTTCAGATCATTTGAGCTACGCGTATTTACCTATATTACACTAATAGCTTACATTAATCAGTTTCTTGAACATATTTTAAAATCAACTGATCGAGTTTTGCATCAACATCAATTACACTTTGTTAAAACAGACAATTTGAAAAATTATTGAAAAAAAAAGATAAGAAAATTATATACAGTATTAAATAAATATGAGTACATCCAACTGCAGATTCTATGAAAACAAATACCCTGAGGTTGATGAAGTTGTGATGGTTAATGTCCAACAAATTGCCGAAATGGGTGCTTATGTCAAACTATTAGAATACGATAATATTGAAGGTATGGTGTTACTATCTGAATTATCCAGAAGACGTATTAGATCAATTCAAAAATTGATTAGAGTTGGTAGAAATGAAGTTGCCGTTGTTTTAAGAGTTGATAAAGAAAAAGGTTATATTGATTTATCAAAGAGAAGAGTCTCATCTGAAGAAATCGTTAAATGTGAAGAAAGATATAATAAATCCAAAGCTGTTCACTCAATCTTAAGAAGATGTGCCGAAAAGTTTGATATCCCATTGGAACAACTATACGAATCAGTTGCTTGGCCTTTGAGTAGAGAATATGGTCATGCTTTTGATGCATTCAGAATTTCAATTACAGATCCTTCAACTTTTGATAAGATTACCCCACCATCAAAAGCTGTGTTGGATGATTTGAAAGATCATATTTTGAGAAGATTAACTCCTCAAGCCATCAAATGTAGAGCCGATGTTGAAGTTTCTTGTTTCTCATATGAAGGTATCGATGCCATCAAGAAAGCTTTAGGTGCAGCTGAAGAATTATCCACAGAATCAAACCAAATTAAAGTGAAATTGGTTGCAGCACCAAGATATGTCATAACAACACAATCTTTAGATAAAGCTACTGGTATTTCATCTTTGAATGAAGCCATTGAAAGAGTTAATGAGATCATAACTAAATTTGGCGGTGTTTGTGATGTTGCTATGGCTCCTAAAGCTGTTACAGCTACTGAAGATGCTGAATTACAAGCTTTATTGGAGAGAAAAGAATTGGAAAACGCTATGGATTCCGATGATTCTGATGAAGAGTTTGATGAATAGATGGGGTTGAATAAGTTTATCTTAAAAATTTGTTATATTATGTGTCATTTTGTTTTTGTGCTTTTTTATATTCAGTTAGGAGGGATTTAGGAAAAGAATAAAGAGATGATTGTGAATGGAAAAACTTAAACTTACTGTATCAAAATAGGGCAAAAAAGAAGGAAAATATGAGGTTAACATACCAAATTTTTGTTTTTTCTTTAAATTAATCTATATAATTGTTACTTTTATTAATTGTTTACCTTTTTAGTTTTTATTTTTCTTACCTTCATTCTGGTTCCCGTCATTTTCACTTTTATTTTTAATTTATTTTGTGTTTCTATACCTTTGAATGAATCCTCATTAAGCATTATCATACCACATCCTACCAATCTACAATTGTGTAGTGAAACATGGCTCATCTGTAATTAAAGACATCAAATCTGTAGAACTTCTATTCTGACTTCCAGCTTGACGCTTGGACAGTAATTCTTGGCATAAGTAGTAAGCAGCAGCACCAAAGAACCATTTAGAGCTACTCTGTTCAAGAAGTTTCATACATTTATCAAACATTTTCTTCTTTGCAATAAGCGGTGAAGACATTGAATTTTTCTCATCTGGTAATACTTGTGACACTTCAACTTCTTTTCTAGCTTCAATTTCCAAATGTAATAAAACCATAACATGTAAAATTGAATGAACAACAATAATATGTTCAACCATTGGAGGTTTCAAACTATTCAAAATATTCTTATAGAATTTATTTAGATAGTACATCTTATTATCAGTTAATGGACTATTCGATTCAACAACAGAAGCAGTATCGGATTCATCCTCTAATAATGAAATAAAATCAACTTTCGAACGAAGGTATAAGATAGCTGAAAATGCATTACAGCAAACGATAAGTCTAGCAAACATGTCTCCGACCAACTCAACCGTTTGAGGTCCACAATTACTTCTACACATCTGTAATATGTCTCTTTCCAAATTGTAATCAACATATCTATTTCCAGGAGGTCTATAAACAACCCCAATTATTCTTTCAAGTAAATCACAATTTGAATACCATCGAATGAATATTTCATAATCTTGTCGATTCCCATCAAAATCTTCAAGCTTTGGTTCATCAACAATCAAATCCAATTTGTTATAATACATTGCGCAACAACTAGTCACTGCAATAACTCTATCACAGCAAAAAGATATCCAAAAAAGTCTAGATAATAATGATTTTTTATAAAAATGTTTAAATGCTTCCTTTTGATTGGAAGCAGCTCCATTTGGATATGGATCACTACCATTTTGACCAGGATGAGCAGAAACAAAACTGAATTGATTCTTACTACTAAAAATATGCAAACCTAGCTCTTGAACTAGATTGTTGGCTTTGGATAAATATTCTCTTGATATTTGAGCACCTTGAGGTGACTCTTCATGAGCACAGAGTAGTAAATATGATTGAATTAAAGTGATTTTATTTTTCTCAACAATTTCCAACAATTTACACTTTCTTTTGAATTCATCAGCTTTGATTCTGATTGCCTTTCCTGTAAGTGTTGAATCATAACGAACACCCGAGAGTAGTAAAGCATTCAAAAGTATAGGTGGGACACTATCTAATTGATTCAATATATCTCGATGAACAACAGGTAATATAGGATAACTGTTATCAAGGTACAAACCAATCAATCTTTTCTGTTCTTCAATAGGTGGTTTCTCAAAAGCTCCCCTCTTGTTCAAATATGGTAATAATTCAGAATCAATTTCGTTTTCTCTAGTATCTCTTTTTGGAAGGAAAACATCTCTCCATGGATAAAAATGATTGTATAAGTCCCCATCTGACAATGCTAAGAATGAGTCTCGACTTAATAATGGTGCCAATGGCTGAGTAGCAGTTATGAATTGTGACTTGATACCTCCATGCTGTATAACATTGGCGTACATTCTATCATATTTGAATAAAGGGTGTGGAGTTTTATCAGCTTCCGTCTCGTTTGTCTTTTGATCTGCCGTGGAGTTCGGCACTGGTTCAGGTGTCGTTGTTAGATATGGGATCTTCCTTTTCTTTGCTAACTTCGTATCAATTGCATCGTCACCTATAGAGTTGCTCCTTTGACATATGGAATTAGTATCACGGCATAATATGCACAGAGACTCATCATTGTGAAGATATTCACACTTCTTGTGTAACTTTCTACATCTCTCACAAGCTTTATAAGCTCGTCTTCTTTTATTGTCATAGTTTGACACCCTGAATATTCCTTCCATTGCGTCACAATGAGTCTATGAATTGAGACGTGGTGGTCATAAAGTAACATATATCTTATCGTGTTGATATACATGAATGACTCTGACAAGCTTCAATTGTCCTCGAATAGTATTCACGCGGCTTAATTATCATTTTTGAGCCGCATATTACAAGATCATGTTTTAGTTGAAATCGCCTACGAATTACCGAGATCATTATTCAAATACACCATTTTGATTTCTTATCTTCATCATTTGATCTCTATATCGTCGAATAATGTCCTCTGAAAAACGAACTGTGGTGGATCTGACAGGACCTTCAACAAAGAGAGTCAAACAAGCTGTACGGAATGAGTCTCCAAGCACTGATGATTGGCCAAATCAGTTCAAAGAGCTAGAGACAATCCATTTCAGGTTGAATTCATACTACACTTTCCTGTCATCTAGAAAACACATCATAACGACTTTTGACTTACTAAAGGATTCTGCTGAGAAAGTTATTGGTAGAGACTTGGAGCTTGTTGATGTTGCAAGAATATCGTACTTGATCCCCGAGGATGTCTTATTCGGCTACTATGATGAAAATCAATTTGTTTTAGAGGAAAAGCATTTCACTTGGAGAGATGGATTTATGCAAAAGGAAACTGATATTTACGAATTAGATTATGATGAAGGTGCAAATGAGAAGACTTCGAAGCAGTTGTTAGTTTTCGAATTCATCGATGGTAATCCAAAAAAGTCCAAAACTTACTCCTCTTACACAACTGAGATAAAAGTCCCTGTATACACTGCACTATCAATCAAAAGGTTAATTAACAAAAGAAATCACAAATTCAAAGTTGCAGTGGCTAATTTCCTAGAGAAATGTAAATTGAATAATGTTGATGATCCATGGATTGAATTGACAAAGGTTGCTATTCCACTTATCCCGAAACCTAAAAACTATATTGATCCTATTGAAGAGATGGTTCAAAATACGTTAGAATCATCCAGTAATGATGAAGAACGTCCTTCTATACCAACACTTATTGAAAAGTTAGAGAAAGCTAAATTTTACAAAGATCAAATAGTGAGCGGTGGTCAGTTTGAAGTTGAGCCTAAAACAGCCAAATTCGGTGACTTGAATTTCGAATTAACTCCCATGTTGAAAGAAGCTTTGAAACTCACAAAAGGAATTGATAGGTTTTACTCTCATCAGGCCGCAGCAATGAATGAGATTCATGAAGGCAAAAACGTCATCATATCCACATCAACTTCATCTGGTAAATCATTGATTTATCAAGTTCCTGTTGTTAGAGAATTGGAACTTGATCCTAGTGTGACAGCAATGTATATTTTCCCAACCAAAGCATTAGCTCAAGATCAAAGAAGATCTCTAAAAGACCTGTTGAACCAAATTCCAGTTTTAAGAGATTTGACTGTTGAGACGTATGATGGTGATACTGAAAAGAAACAACGAGATTTTGTTCGATCTACTTCATCGATTATTTTCACAAATCCAGATATGTTACATGCTAGTATTCTTCCAAATCATCATAATTGGCGTAGATTTATATGTAATCTGAGATACGTTGTGATTGATGAATTACATATGTACAAAGGATTATTTGGCTCACATGTTTCTTTGATAATGAGAAGACTTCGACGTATATGTTCCATGTTAGGAAATAACAATGTTACTTTTATTTCATGTTCAGCAACGTTGAAAGATCCAAAGGGTCACATGAACAAGATTTTTGAAGTTCCCATTGAAACGATTTCGCATATTGATGAAGATGGTTCACCTTCTGGTGGTAAGCATTTAGTTGTTTGGAATCCACCATATCTTGATAATAGGGATCCTTCAGCAGGTAGAGAGAATTTTATCTCAGAAACTGCAAAAATAGTCATTGAACTAATGGAGAATAATATAAGAACAATTGTATTTTGTGTTGTGAGGAAAGTAGTTGAACTTTTGATGAAGGAAATACGACATATTTTAACAAATTTGAATAAACCCGAATTGTTAGGACAAGCTATGAGTTATAGGGGTGGATACGCTGCAAGTGATAGAAGAAAAATAGAACAGAGAATGTTTCATGGGAATTTGAAAGCTGTTATATCTACAAATGCTTTGGAATTAGGTATCGATATTGGTTCATTGGATGCTGTTGTCATGTGTGGGTTCCCTTTATCGATTGCTAATTTCCATCAACAAAGTGGTAGAGCAGGTAGAAGAAACAAAGATTCATTAACACTAGTTGTTGGTAGTGATGATCCTGTAAGTAGGCATTATATGAAACATCCTGAAGAATTGATAAAATCAGAGTATCCTGATTTACCATTGGATTTTGATAATATATTGGTTTTAGAAGGTCATTTACAATGTGCTGCTTTTGAGATGCCATTCAATGATGATTTAGAACATGGACCAGAAACTGAATTTTTTGGTGATTATAGAAGTTTACAAAAAATTTGTGAAACTAAACTTGAACATGATCCAAGTAATGGGACATATCATTGTAGTTCTAGATTCTTACCATGGCCTGCAAGCCATGTTTCAATTAGAGCTATTGAAGAAGATACATATGCAGTTGTTGATATGACCAATAACAGAAACGTTGTTATCGAAGAAATCGAGGCATCAAGAACAAGTTTTACATTGTACGATGGCGGTATATTTATTCATCAAGGATTACCATATCTAGTTAGAGAATTCAATCCTGATGAAAGGTATGCTAAAGTTGAAAGGGTAACTGTTGATTGGACGACATCACAAAGAGATTTCACAAACGTTGATCCTGTTGAAATTGAGAAAATTAGATCTTTAAATTCAAGTGATGTTCCAATTTATTTTGGTAAGATTGAAACAACTATAGTTGTTTTCGGATTTTTCAAAATGGATCGTAAGAATAAGATATTGGATGCTGTTGAAGTTAATAATCCTCCAGTGATTATCAAATCAAAGGGTCTTTGGATAGATATACCTAGAACAGCATTAGATTTGATCAATCTCAAAGATCTCAATTCAGCAGGTGGGATTCATGCAGCTCAACATAGTATAATGAATATCCTACCAATGTATATAATATCAGGCTTAGGTGAGATTCAAACGGAATGTAAAGCACCTGAAAAGGAATTTGCGAAAAGGCAGAGTAAACGTCAAAGACCAGCAAGGTTAATCTTATTTGATAATAAAGGAGGTCAATTTGGTTCTGGGCTAAGTACTAAAGCATTTGATAATATCGATGTTATCTTGGAGAAAGCTTTATTCAAATTACTTGAATGTGATTGTGATTGGGGATGTCCTGATTGTTGTGCTGCTAGTTTTTGTAAAGAGAATTCTTTGGTATTATCGAAATATGCAGCAATTATAATACTTGCAACTATACTAGGTAAGAAGCTCAATATGGATTCTATTCCACAAGGACCCGAAGAGAATATGCCAGAGGTTGTGAATGAAACAATCATACCTGTTTCTGAAGTTGGTATGGTTAAATATTCAAAAGATGTTGAGATAATCGATGTGAAACCAACAGATCAAGCTCTGAAGTCTTTGAAAGAGGATGAGATTGAGGTTAGCAGGAAACCTAATCTTTCGTACGAAACAAGTGATGAAGTGAAAGTGAAAGATGAAGAGAAAGATGATGATTTCGGAGATGATTTTTCTGATGATGAACTTGTTCTTCAACTGTAGTATATAATCGAATTCATATTATTATTATCATATATACATATACACATATATGTAGCTACATAATGATTCACTTTTTCTTCCCTAATGAAATACTCGCTCTTTTCGTCAAATTACCAACACTTAGCTGTCGAAGACTTGACATTTTGGATGTTTCTGTAGATGAGACAACACTATCGGAGATTGACAGTTCTCTTAACTTACTCGATGCAGTTGAAGAAACATAATCTGAAAATGTAGCGTTTGAAGGAGATGTAATCATTGGTGAATTTGATGAATTTTCATTTGTTACCATTTTCAAATTATAAGTTGAAGAATTTGAAGAATGAGCTCTTGGTCTATTTGAACCTAAACGTAATTCAGGATCAACTAAAGCTGGTGAATATGGTAATTTTTTAGGTTTAGATAATCTGAAAACTTGTTGTAAAGGTCTTAAATAGATTGATGCTAATGTACCCATACATAATTCAAGCTCTTCTAAAATATCTTGTGGTAATCTATCATTTTCAGTTTCAATTATAGGAAGTTTTGGTTTAATTATATCTTTAATTTTTAAATGTTGTGAGGATATTAATCTCCAATAGAAATAACCTCTTTCTCTTATATCTGGATCATCAGTATTTTCAGTTGTTTTCTTTAAAATATCAATAACTAATTCACCACAATCTCCAAGTTGAGGTTGACAAACATAAGCTTTCATGATTGCTGTAAGCATAGTTAATTTGACTTCTGTACATTCATCATCGATAGATTGATACATTTCCGATAAAATTTTAACGGAATCAGGTATGATTTGATTATATTCACCAAGGATCCAAATAATAGATGCTTTTGAACTTGGTTCTTCAATCAATTTAACATTTTTAACTAATAAATCAAGTAAAAAATTGAATTTACCAGGATATGAACGTAAGATATCTTTAACAACAATTGAAATTTCTTGAACTATATGACTTATTGGATTTGTAAGTAAATTAGCTAATACTGAAACACATCTATTTGAAGTTGATTCAATTTTAATTGCTAAATTACCAATTGCACGAATTGCTTTTCTAACCATTTGATTATCAATTTCATAAGCATATTCTTCAAGTTCTGTTAAAACAATATCAATATTAGATTCATTAGCTAATAAGAAAATGATTTCTAATTTTGTATCTTTTGTATAAATTGGATCATCATATTGACAAAAAAACATACGAACATCCAATTCAACTAATTTTGATTTATTTAATAATAATAATATAATATTACGCATTGCTAAAAATTGAATCTCTGATGGTTTTGACATTAAATTTGAAATACAACCAGATATACGTTTTGGTAATACTGGTAATAAATCAGATAAATTAACGACATAATTACCTAAATAAACAATAACTTTCATTGAATTTAAAACAATTGAAGAATTCCCATGTTGTAAATACGGTATACACATTTCAATTATTTCTAAAGCATCTTGTTGAGTTTGTGGTACGAATGACATTAATGAATTTAGGATATATATCTGACACCATTCATTACAATTGTTTAAACCTGATATTAGATCAACCGCATGATTTCTACTGATTGATAATTGTAATGCATTTGTACGTTCAGTTATATCGTTCAAAGCACATAAAGCAGCTGAAATAACAGTCATATTTGAATCATAAAGAAGTTTATTTAACGATTGTAATAAATCATCATAATCTTGTTGTATTTTAACATCAGTTTGTTGTGGTTGTTGTTTAGTATATATTTTAGCAACTGTAAAAGCAGCAGTCTTACGAACGTAAGCGTCTTTATCTTTTAGAGCATCGTTTAACATTGGTATGAGTGAATTTATGAATTCTGGTAATTTAATACAAGACATGGTTTTCAAAGCTAAGGATTTTATAATTGGTGATTTATCATTATAGAAATCTTTCTCTAAAATAGGTATGATTGATAAAACATCTTTTGGTTTTTGTTGATAGTATGTAGTGATGAATAAATAACCCAATCTTTTAATCTCCATATCCGAATCACCGTATTCTTTAATTATTGCAATGACTTCCTTCATTAACATCAAGACTTCATTGTTGCCCATTGTCATATTAGCTACTATTTTCTTCAATACTGTTTTTTTATATATGCCAGACTTCAATTTCTTATCGTGACTTTTCAAATCGGCTTGAAGTTCCGATGGCTTCATTCGTGTATAAAGCTTTGAATCACCCATTGTTGTGATTTAATTTGGTTTGAGTTGAACTCGACGTGATATAATGTTACTCAAAAGACAAAGCACCCTCTTTCACTATTACTCAAAAAAAAAAGGATCATAGTATATACTCTCTATATATATATAACTATGGACAACTAAGTGTTTATGAGCGGAGATGATTTGCACAGCCTTGAAACATCGTTTATGATTTTATTGAATTTCGTTGACACAACAAGTGAGAGAAGGGAGAGTAGATGGTGAGATAAGAGGGAGATACACAGGAAGTAAGTAGGTAGTATAATATATGGAGAAAAAATAAAAGAGAAAAATAGTATGGTGAAGTTACAACTTAGTAATGACTTGAATTAACTTCAATATCACCACTGGTTATGACAATTAGTTAAAGTAAAGATTACGCTTCAACAAAGTAACTGATCAGCAGCACAAGCCTAACATCTATAACAATGGAGAGTAGTAGTGAAGTAACTGATCAAAAGCACAAGCCCAAAATCTATAACAATGGAGAGTAGTGGTGAAGTACAAGCTAAACATCTATAATCTAATATGAAAAGTGTTGATTGTAAAGTAACTGACTGATCAACAACACAAACCAAAATTCTATAATTGGTAACGAAGCGTAGTAGTGAAGTAAATGAAGAGTAGAGCACTTATGCTTCAACAGAGTAATAACTTGGTGTGCCTTCTTTACTAACGACTCTAGATCTATCACTTTGTTCTATATCGGCAGCGCCAACTAACGATCTATAATTATGGCGTGCAGGTGCAGGTGTTGTAGCTGTAGTTGTATCTGCATTTGCACTTGCACTTGCTGTTGTATTTCCAATAAAATCAAAATCAGAAGTACTCGTACCTTGTTCTTCCCCCTGATTTTCACTATCAAATGGATCTTGTTTAATCAAACCAGGTGATGAAGGGGCAGATATAAATACTTGATCTTGTAATTCACTAGGACTATTATTATAACTTAATGAATCATCAGATTTAATATCTTTATATGGATGATTAACAGGACTTGTAAATCTTGATTCATTAGTATCTTCCAAATCTGATTCTGATGTTATTTGACCATCGAAATTAGAATATTGTTGTGAAGGTGGGATTATCTGTGATGTTTCATTGTTATTAACGTTCCATCCTGTTGATTCATCAAAGTTGTTGATTACTGGTGACATTGATAATGGAGATTTTAAAGCACCTCCAGTAGAACTACCTGCAACATATTGATGATTCATTGATATTTCATTTCCTAATAATGAATTACTTTTTGAATTTTCACCACCACCACCACCAACACCACCACCATTAAAATCAACAAAATCTTCAGCAGGATCATAATCATAATAATGATCATCAAATTGATCGAATCGTTCTTTATTATATAATAAACCATCTTTGAAAGTTTCAACCAAAGAACCAGAACCTTGCCAACCATTTGAAATTTTGAAATAAACCATCTCTTTGAAAACTTGAATCCAATCGAAATTCGTCCAATTTTCAACTATTGAATTTTCAATATTTAATGAGACTAATTGATATGAATTTTCATTATCTAAATATTGTGTATGTGGTAATTGAGGTAATCCAAACAATAATGAATCTTTACTATCTCTACTAGATATGAATTTATTTGGACGTCCATACATTTTAAAAGTATTCATTATTGGAATTAATAATCTAATCATGGTTTCAACTGGTTTAACACCAGAATGACTTTCAGGTATTAAGTAACATAAATGTGTTTGTATTATATTAACACCATGTTTATTTTTTGTAATTCCACTTATTTTAGAAAAACTTATATCTGAGTTTGATGAATCGATTGATAATTGTGATGCAACCCTTGTATGATGTTTCAATGAATTACTTCTTGATTGTTGTTGTTGTTGTTGCTGCTGTTGCTGTTGTTGCTGCTGCTGCTGCTGCTGCTGCTGCTGTTGTGAATCTTTATGTTTGGATGCAAATGATATTAATGAAGAAGATGATTTTTTCTTGGAAACACCAATAGATGAAGATCTACTTCTTGATGCACCATTCAAAACAGAAGTATCAATCTCACCAGTTATCACTTTATTCAATAATTGTTGATTAATGTAACATTCACCAGATAATCTTAATAAAGAATTATTATCAATAAATTCAGGATTTTCAGGATAAATTGAAACACAAGATTTAGAATTAACAATTGAAGCTAATAAAAATTTTTTTGATTTTGATTCAGATGTATAAATTTTAATTTTACCTTGTTTCTTTTTTGAAGAAGAATTTGGAGTTATAACAACAAAACATCTAATCCATTTATCATTTAAAAATGGGAATCTTAAAACACACCATTCTTCTTTAATATTATTATTATTTGGAGCTAATAAAGTTCTTATATCTGAAAAATGAATTGCTTTTGAAGATAATAAAGCACCTGTAAAACTTTCTTGTAATTGTCTATATTCAAATTGTGATAATAATAAACAAGAATAAAAATAATCAATATCTTGTTTTGTTGCAAATCTAATAAAATAAATTTTTGATTCTGTTAATCTAATTTTTAAATCAAATTTTTTAATATTATTTAATTTATTTGAAGTTTCTTTATAAGAAAATTGAGCATCTGAAATATTAATATAAATTGGTTTAAAACCACCATTAAAATCATTTCTAACTTCAGAAGCAGTATTTGAATCCATTTCCCATATAACAAGTTCAGTACCACTTAATTTAGCACTAACTACAAACCAATCAATATCATCATCATTTAAAATGTTATTATTAATTAAATTAGTTGATTGTAAATCATCCGAAGGAACTTGAACAAACATTTCACAATAAGATCTTGCTTGTTGAGCATGAATTAAAGTAACAATTGGAACTAATTCTTCAGGTAATGAAGAAACACCATCTAAAGGATCCGATATAGCTTTACCAAGTGAAAAAGTTCTTGAATTTGAATTACTATGAGAATGAGAAGTTATAGTATTTGATTGTCTTAAAAAAGTTGTTGGTAATGAAGAAATTCTTTTAGAATCAGTTATTGAACTTCTTGCAGTCTTTTGAGATCCAAATTTTTTCATTGTAATTGCACCACCACCAGTTAAAGATGAAGAAGAAGAAGATCTTTCTTTTAAAGGTTGAGCTATAGGGACTATATCATCTTGTTGTGTAGTAGTAGTAGTAGTATTTGGAATTGGATTCGATTGATTAGTTTTATTTATAGGAGTGGATTTATTAGTAGAGTCATTTGAATTTTTCAAAGATTTTTTTGAAGATGAAGAATTCTTCTTTTTGAAAAGATCTTTAAGTCCCATAGTGAGATAGAGTAGGATTAAATGATATTGTATAAATTAATAGGAAAGAGAGAGAGAGGAGAGGAGGGAAGGGAAGGGAAGGGGTCCAATAAACAAGAGTGGAAGATGCCGGGCCAAGATATTAGTGAGATGGACTGAAGTGGAACGAGGAACGAGCAATGAACAATGAGTGAGTGATGAAGGGAAGTGAAGATGATGTAATTGAATGACGAGTGATGAGTGATGAGTGAGTGAGTGAGTGAGCAATAAAGTAGCTCTAAATCAAGTGAGTAAAGTACAGTAAAGTATATAATATAATATAATATAAGAGAGGGAAAGAAGAGGAAACAAGAGGAACGCAACACAAGGCTTTGTTTAACAGAATCAAATAATTAAATGACGAAATAAGCAGAGAATTTTGCGACAAGAATTTGTTGAATCGAATTGATAAGTTTACTTGATTGGTATATATAGTGTATATACAGTATATAATATATATAGTATATAAGATACAGTTACAATTACAATAGATATATATATATTGATACAATACTATTAATAGAATATCAACAACAACAACAACAACAACATCATCATCATATAATCAATCAACTGCATTAACTAAACACTTATCAGCACGCGACACAGTTAATCAACTAACTAACTAACTGTTAATTAATTGAATAGCAATCAATCAGATTATATAATTAATTATATAAATATTATCAACTTGACTTATTATTATAACATATTACAATTACTATACTATACTACTCATTAATCACTACTATCATTCTACAATCACTATACAATCAAGATGATTCATTCTGTTTTAATAGTTAATAATAAAGGTACTCCAAGATTAATCAAATTTTATACTCAAGTAGATATACAAACACAACAATTATTATTACAACAAGTTTATCAATTAGTTATTAAAAGATCGGATTCTCAATGTTCATTTTTAACTCCACCACCATTACTTGAAAATTATCCTGATATTAAAGTAATTTATAGACATTATGCAACATTATATTTTGTATTCATTGTAGATCAACAAGAATCAGAATTAGGTATATTGGATTTAATTCAAGTATTTGTTCAAGTTTTAAATACTTGTTTTAAAGATGTTTCTGAATTAGATTTAGTTTTCGGTTGGCAAGTATTGGAAACCGTTTTAGAAGAAATCGTTCAAGGTGGTATGGTTATTGATACAAGTATAAAAAATATTGTTAATGCTATAGATGAAGCTAATAAACAACAAACTTCTTCAACTACAAGTTCAATGAATGTTGGTTCTAATATTACAAATTCAATTGGTGGTGGTGGTGGTGGTGGTAATGGTGGTACATTTTTTAGTAGATGGGCTGGGAGATAAATAGTATAAGTAATATAAATATATATATATTAATGATTAGAAGGTATATACAAGGTAATTAAAGAAAGTAAATCATGTCATTTTAATCAAAATAACCATAATTTATACCATTTTTTATCACTTTTTTTATTAGATTTTTCATTCAAATCTAATGAATGTTTCTTTAATTCTTCCAATTCAGCTTGTTGTTTTAATTCAGCTTGCTTTTTAGCAAAATTCTCTTTATCAACTAATAAAGTATCAACATTAACTGAATAATCTCTATCCCAAGGTGGTTTAATTGGACCTGCCATCCAAATTGGATCATTACTAGATGATGTCTTTTTAACTATTTCCATTAATACTCTATGTTCTTCTTTTCTAAATTCTAAATTCTTTTCATAATCTGCTCTCACTTCAGGTGACATTTTAGAAATTAATTCTTCTGGTGTTGGTGTTGCATATTTATATAATAATATACCTCCTCCAATTAAAGCAACTGATCCTTGTACTCCTCTCCACCATAACTTTCTAGCTGCTGCATCCATTATGATAATTTACTATCTATCTATCTATCTGATATACTATACTTATCTTCAATACAACTAATAATAAGCTGTAAATTAACAAACTTCAATTTTTTTAACTAGTTAATTGAATCAATTAAACATCTTTACACCTTTTAATTTCAAAGTATCCTTTATTCATATAACACTTACTAACTATAAGAGTCTTATAAGTATATCTAGTGATGATAACAAAAATTAGAAATTCTCTATAATGAAAATCCATAATACGACGAGTTATAAATATTTCATTAGGATCTATATAATTGAGAAGAATAAACGAAACACTTATAGAAAATAGGTAACCGAAGGTGGTCCCAAGAAAATCCACCTCTTCTACATAAAGTAGGTTACCTAAAAGACAGAAACCTGCAATCAAGAAAGATTTCATCATGTTAGCAGTTTGATATAATAGCGGTAAAAATAATAATAAAATTATATATAATGTTCCCATAAAAACATCCGCAAACACAAATCTGTAAGAGCTGCTATTATATCTTTCGTTAACAAAAAGCGATCTAATATCATTGCCGATATAAGCCAAATTTAACACTACATTGAACTTTGAAACAGGTGTAAAATATAACATTTCTTTAGACAATGGTTTAGAAATGTTTTCACTTTCGTCATTAGTTTTACGGATAAATCCGGTTAACGTCTTGAGTGAAGAACCTAATTTCAACTTGTAGTTATTATCCACCAAAGAATTTTTGAACTTTATTGATTTGTTAGTAATACTCGAGTATAATTCATTTTGTGAATAATTACCTATACAACTTAGATAACTCTTTGCATGTGTCGTAATAGTGTTGTTGTAAATATAAGATGAAATTGAATTAGTAACATTAAAGTTATCAATGACATTCTCTTTAAACGATTTAGTTAATTTTTTATAATAACTATCAACTTTAGTACGACCAACACCTTCTTCTGATTCACTCGTATCTTGCCTTTGAGAAAACATTTTGTATGTAAATAACAAATATTATTGTCATGATACACGAATCACAAGGAAGTTCATTTGAGAACGTAGCAATAGTGAGGTTAGTGTATCATGACAATAATATTTATGACAGTATACCACATATAATAGTCGCAATTTCTAGACACAAGATGCAGTTAACGTATTACACTGTAAACGAAAACGACACATTGTCTAAGTTACTTATATTACTTAAAGTGCCTAAACGTGACAATGAATTTATAAAAACTAGTTACGTAGAGAAAACGTCGTTTATGCCTATAAGGAAATACGAATCATATTTGAAAAACGTGTCAGAAGACTTCATAGAAAAATATCCGAACATAACAAGAAGTCTCTTGACAAATGTAACTATAACGGATTACGAACTAAAGGAAACAACTGAGTTGTTACAACCTTTGCAAGACAATATGTCTGATTCTGATGTGCCTTTGCAATTAATTCAATCGGCACTAGACTGTTTATTCGAGAGAAAAGATGCGTACGAAAATTTTAAAATACAGGCAGCTATCCTAAATGAAATTCCTAGAGATTTAAATTTGAATCTAGCGAGAATAAAAACATTCTTCCCGCAGTATGATCCAAAGGGGTTCACAACACCTAAATTGTTTACTCCTCAACCTAGTTTATACAAGGGTGATTTCCCTATGTTGATAGAATCTATACTAAAGAGAAATCTAAATCCTCCGGTCTTGGCAATAGAAAAGGGGTATGAAGTTATGAACTCTTTAGTGAATAAGTTCATAGATACTTTTCTTGATAAAAGGAAACTGAAGGTAGCAATAGAGAACGTCAGTTATGACAACAATATGAGGTTAAGAGATTGGTTATTTAATAGAGAATCTAATAACGTAACCGCTATAGAAAACAAAATAAATCAACATGTTAATCCAAATAGATTTGTATCATTATTAAAACCTACAGCAAAAGCTAAATTAGATTATAAACCAAGAGTTGTAAAAATTAGTGGAGAACCAGAACTAAATAGTGACACTGTATGTATTACCTTTACGCAATATGAAAAACTATTGATGAGATCGAAATATAAAAATAGAAAAATAATCACCATACTTATAAGACTCTTATATTTATTTATAGAGTTTTCAGATTTAACTTTATTTTTAATAATGCTTCCTCTGAATTCTCTCGATCTAGCAATTAGTTCGTCATAATGATTGCTGAAATCATCTACAAAAGATGTAGCTGAAAAGTAATCGTCTTGACAAATAAAATTCTCAATCTTTAAACCTGATTTGATGTCATCATAAACAGTCAATGCTCGTTCAGGAGTACAAACAGGACTGTCAGCTGTTCGGTAATATCAGTTTAACTTTACTCATATCTAAGGTTCTCTGCCTTATTGTAACTGTTTCCGTCTTGAAAAATATTATTTGGTTAAAGACCGTTTTCACTATCTTTGTCATAGAAGGATATAGTACAAGCTTAATTATATCTAACATATTAGGCACGTGATCATCTTGTTTAGAGTACGAGGCAACCTTCATTAACGTATCAATCATATCATCCAAATTACTAGCCCAATCTTTGTTAGCCTCTTCGAATGATGGAACAGGAGCAGCTAAGGTTGATAGTCCAGCTCTGATAGAACTAAGAGTGTTCTTAGTAATAGTTTGAGTATCAATCATAGAAGCTATTTTTGAATAAATTTCTCTAGGTAATACATCGTAAGTTAGAGTCACAGTGAATAAATCCCACTCTATTTTTCTTGCTACGTAATAATCTTCGTACAAAGCAGGAGAAACTAGTATACCACTGTTAGATGAATTTATTCTTTCTGTAGTATAATTGAATTCAATAATTTTTGAGGCGTCAACTGATCTAATCAATTCACCTACATACATACCGTCATTGTTAGGAAGAATAATTTTGTCATAAACTATAGGTGCTATATAGTTGGTGAAGTTATTATTATAATTTCTACCTGAATGAAACATTTCACCTATTAATCGTCCACTTTCCAATTTTATTTTTTGCTGTGACAAAGGCATAATCGTAACACCTCTGGAAAGCAGTGTAGAGGTAATATTACATATAAAAATCACCTTACTAACACCTATTTCTCTACACTTTAAAAACAGTTCTGCAAAGTCGATGTCATATACATGATTCAATATCACAACATCAGCTTTGACTTTCACATCTAAAAAATTTACATCCATTGTTGTGATGTCAGTTATGTTTCTACTGTTGTGCATGGTATACTTCCTAAACTCACCTCTGGCTATATCGCCTTCTTCAAGATACGGCGTTAGTGGTATAATTCCATTTACTAGCATACTTTTTAGAGAAGAGCCAACGTCTAACACTATCTGACCTGGTCTCAACCTACTTTTAACATAGTGAGTACAACAGTGATATATAGCTTTGTTCACAGGGTGATCGGTTTGACCTGATTCGTGCGTGTAGAAATCAGTATTATCACCATAAACATCTTTAATAGTTTTTATAGTTACTTCAGACAATTGACTAAACACTGATATACCATTATCTGGTACTGAAGTGATACCTATGTCGTTGCTACTTTCTTCTCTAAATTTTACGAAACTAGTAAGTAAGGACATCTTATTAGCATTTTTCAACACTGTGGACACATATCCAGTGTAACCTAATCTCTTCGAAATATTAAAATAATTTTCTATTTCATCGAATTCGTTTTCTATGTCGGTAGATATATTAGTGGCTTCAGATACAATGTCATCGCTAAGATGATATTCTGATGGCACTTTAACTTTTGGTAAAGAAATATGCTTAAACGATCTTATAAAG